>OY856411.1:385641838-386031838 GCA_963693085.1 Alisma plantago-aquatica | reverse complement strand
ATTTTCGACAAAAACTAAAGTCTACAAGGACCGTTACTTGTCCATGAGAGGGCCTTATGATCCATGTCTGCTATGTGTTCTAAGGAAGAATCATAGTGACTATTTTTTGTTGTGGGAGAAAACTAGGGTTTAATTTGAGTACTTGAGTCTTGATTCAGTTTGGATTGGTATCATTTGTCGATTTTTATAATAATTTGGGGTAAAAATGAGAAATGAAGAAAAGGAAAAATTGCAAATGATTTGTATAATAATTTGGGGTAAACATGATCCATTCCCTATAGTTCATACTCACAATAATAATTACATATGTTTGATGTGTTGAAACAATGACACCATTATATATCAAACTGTAACGAGCCCGCCTTCCGGTAACCCCCAATTAAGGGAGATCGAGAGGTCGGTGTCGTTATCCAATTTCCGGATCAAGGTTCAGCAATTAATTGATAACAATTATTAAGTTCTACTAGACTAAACTGAAAAGCTGTAATAAATAAAAAAAATTGCATACCTTTGAAAATTTTGGATTTCTAAATTTCAATCCAGAACTGGGACTAACTAACTAATCCTCCTTGGACTTTAATTCGTGTATTTCACAATATGATGATTTACTATTTGTCCTTTTTGTTTTGTATCTAAAATGCCAACAAACAAAACGTCGGTCAGCCAAAGCTGGTATGTGGGCGATTCACTAATCATGCAATTATCTATAACAATATATTGCATTCAATTATCATTTAACAAACAATTTTACATTTTAAGTATAACTACACGATCCATGTGTACCCTATCCCCTGTGTTGTCCCTACAGTGGACTTGGATACTACCTCCCTTATGGTAGATTCCCATTATACCCCTCATGACTTCACCTAACAGGTGAATCAATTTCTAGGGCTGAGTCACATGGCACTACCCGTAGGTAGCCCACTACTTAACTCATGGTATGCTAAGAGTCTCATGGCACTACACATGTGTAGCCCAATTTCTAACTCATGATACCCTAGACCTTGCTCTAGGTTATCCTTAGCCTTTGCATAGCCACATGGGTGGACTCAGATCTACCTAGTTATACATGTATACTCATAGGGATAGTCATAGTCACTTTATTGTTGCATGAATTAAAACATCCAACAGTTATTTCAAGCATTGAGGGAAACGTCGATAAAATCCTCAGAAAACTAATCGGTATAGTCATAAGCGTAACCACATACCTCTTATTGCAGTTTCAGATATAGAATAAAATATGAATAGAGAGAATATCCAAGTAAGCAAGCAAATTGCACAAAAACCCTGAAATAAACATTCCAACTTCATTTTATCAAACTTTATCCAATTCCATCTTATTCCTTAGGGTTTCTATTCCAATTTTAGGGTTTCCTTGAAAATTAGGGTTTTTCTTTCATTCTTAGGTATTATGAACCCTAATTCATCAAATCCACTTAAAATATTTAAATTCTCTCCTTTTAATTTTCCTAACAGTTTGAGGATCATTATTTAGCAATTTACTTCCTTAATTCAAAAATAACATGGGTTTCTTTTTCCTTTTCCATAAATTAGGGTTTCCATGTACCTTATCTTTCATTTATAGACATAAACCCTAAATTAACCATCTTTGTACTCAAAACGGATGAAAACTCCATGTTATCAATTAACATGTTGATAATCCTCAAACTAACCTATTAAGTTACAAAGAATCATCCTTTATGTACCATCGGATCATGCCTCGGTCTATGATGGCATGGGATCCAAGGGTTTCTACTCGTCATCCCCTCTCTTCTTCTTTCTTTGATCTCACGGTGGCGCCACAGTTGGAGCTCGTTGGGGCAACGTCAATCGAGCACAAGGGAGGGTTTAGGTGCTAAAGGAGTAGCTGTACAGATTCGTGAAGGAGCAAGTAACCAAGAGGGACCCTATTTATAGGGTGTGGAGGCCTCTCTAGGGTTTCCCCCAACCCTGCTGCCACCTCAGATCACAACCCAATTGGGTATTTTGCAAAGACACGCTGGAAGGTCATGAAACTAGGGTCTGGAAGATTCGTCTCCTTATCCCAAACTCGATGGGACTCTTCCCATGTGTGCACATGCACTGAAACGATCAGAATCAAAAGGGGAAAGTTCCCCTATAACTCGTCCAAGTCCGTGTCCTATTTGGGATAATGGTTATGAGCAGCGCACGTTGGATTAAAATCCAATGGCCCTCATCGCGCCTGTTCTTGCAAAAAGGAAAGTCGGTTTCCTAAATTCCAAGGGAAATCCTTTTTTGAAGATAATATTGAAAAATCGATAACTCTCAACTCTTAATTCTTTTTTTCCTCAAATTTTAAGGGAAACTCTTTCATATTTTTATCTTTCATCCTGAAAAAATTGGGATCATTATCCCAATTAAACAGTTACTTTTCTTTAGTTGCAAGAAAACACCTTTTTATTCACATTTTCCACATATTCTTTATTTCCCTTACTATTATATAATTGTCCTGAGTTCCTTGAACCCCAAGGAACCTTTATAGCTCGAAATCCTATTTTGGGAAAATATATTTCAGCCTTTTAATCATCATTTATTCATTTTCTTTTATATCCCATTATCCCATTGAATTCCTTTTTCATTTCTTTTTCTTTTTCTTTCAATTGGGCTTAATGGCCAATAAGGCCCATCCATAAAGCATGCAAGGCTTATTATTCACAAAATTCATTCAGATCAAACCATGAAATCAAACATTGATCTTATTTATACATTTAAAAGAGATTCACAAATCTCATTACATGTTTTGGAAAATGAGGTTATAACATCCTCCCCTCCTTATAGGAATTTTGCCCTCAAAATTCAACAATCAATAAAACAAATAAGGATATGCTTTTTCCATGTCTGTCTTCAGCTCCCATGTGGCCTCATCCTCTCCATGGTGCTTCCAAAGAACCTTTACCATCTCAATATTCTTATTTCTGAGCTCTTTTACCTTGGTATCTAGAATCCACAAAGGCAACTCAGGATAAGACAACTTTCCTTGAATCTCAATAGGTTCAATGCTCAGCACATGGCTTGGATCTTGCACATATTGCTTCAGATTGGACACGTGAAACACATCAGGCATCATACTGTATTGAGGGGGTAATGCCAAATGATATGCGGCCTCACCAATCTGTTCTAACACTTCAAACGGACCCACGTATTAGGGACTCAACTTTCCTCTATTCTTAGCTATAGCTCAGAGCGGTCGAATTTTCAAAAAAACATGTTCTCCCATAGCGAAATGCACATCAGTCCTCTTCACATTAGCATATGACTTCTATCGGTCCTGGGCTCTCTTTAGCCTTTGCCTGATCAAAGCGACTTTATCAGCATACACTTGGAGTTCATCTGACCTCAATAAGGTCCTTTCACCAACATCATCCCAGTGAAGTGGTGACCGACACGGTCTCCCCTATAGAGCTTCATATGGAGGCATCTCGATACTAGCTTGGTAACTATTGTTGTAGGAAAAATCAACTAAAGGTAGGTACCGCTCCCATGATCCACCCCAATCGAGCACACAAGCTCACAACAGATCCTCTAAGGTCTGAATTGTCCTTTCTGACTAACCATCTGTCTGGGGGTGACAGGCAGTACTAAACTTCAAATTTGTACCTAGTTCCTCTTGAACCTGCTTCCACAACATGGAAGTAAACTTTGGGTCTCTGTCCGAGATGATGGAACTGGGTACGCCATGCAAGTGCACTATCTCTCTGATATACAGCTCAGCTAAATCTAACACCTTGGCAGTGGTTTTCAGGGCAAGGAAGTGTGCTGACTTGGTAAGGCGATCTACCACAACCCATATCGCATCATGACCTTTCTTGATCCGGGGTAGACCCACCATGAAATCCATGGTGATCTGCTCCCATTTCCACTCTGGGATCTCTATAGACTGTAAAAGTCTGTCGGGTCACTGGTGTTCAACCTTCACCATTTGGCACGCAAGACAACTGGCTACATAAGCTACAATGTCTCTCTTCATTCCTGGCCACCAGAAAAACCTCTGCATGTCCTTAAACATCTTCGTAGTTCCTGGGTGTACCATGTACTTAGAACCATGAGCCTCTTGTAGGATACGTTCCTTCAATGGTGAATCTTCAGGAACCCATATGCGATTCTCAAATCATATTCCTC
Source organism: Alisma plantago-aquatica (assembly GCA_963693085.1). NCBI lineage: Eukaryota > Viridiplantae > Streptophyta > Magnoliopsida > Alismatales > Alismataceae > Alisma > Alisma plantago-aquatica. The sequence goes on along the minus strand of OY856411.1, from coordinate 386,027,698 downwards.
CGTCTATTCCCAAACAAAGACGGGTCTGAGGCTTATTCGTCAAATCCTTCATCTTGTCAAGTCCGCCACTGGCCAACTATGTTGCGACAATCACACTCAACAATTCGGACTGTATCTGGATGTTGGCCAATCGAACTCGATCTTCTAACGGTTGAGGTGACCATTCCACCAGCTCTTCTAAGCTCTTCTACTGATTGGACAACACAGCTGCACACCTGAGCTATTTCTAACTCAAAGCATTAGCTACGACATTCGCCTTCCCTGGATGATAGGAAATGGTGAAGTCGTAATCCTTCATATACTCCATCCATTTTCGTTGTCGTAGGTTCAAGTCTTTCTGCATCGGTAGATACTTCAGGCTCTATGATAAGTGAAGATCTTAAAAGTGGCACCATACAGGTAATGCCGCCAAATCTTCAGGGCATGGATGATAGCATCTAACTCCAGGTCGTGTGTTGGGTAATTCACCTCGTTGGGCTTGAGTTTTTGGGAGGCATATGCAACCACATGCCGATTCTGTTCCAACACACAGCCAAGTCCCATCTTTGATGCATCAGTGAAAATCATGAAACCCTCATTGCCTGATGGTAGAGTCAAAACTGGTGTAGTGGTCAACTTCTCTTTCAGCTCCTGGAAACGAGCCTCACAAACATCAGACCACATAAACTTCACATCTTTCCTAGTCAACATGGTCAAAGGCAAGGCGGTCTTTGAGAAATCTGTGATGAAGCGTCGATAATATCATGCTAACCCCAAGAAGCTTCGAATCTCGGAGGGGTTCTTTGGTGCTGGCCAATCTTGAACCGCTGACACCTTAGCTAGATCTACAACGATCGTTCCACCTGAGATGATGTGTCCAAGGAACATGATTCGGTCTATCCAAAACTCACATTTAGAGAACTTCCCATAGAACTTCTGCTTTCTTAAGATATCAAGGACTTTACTTAGGTGGTCTCGGTGTTCATCTAAATCGTCTGAATAAACCAGTATGTCATCTATGAACACTATGACAAACGAGTCAAGGAAGGGTTGAAACACACTATTCATAAGGTTCATGAACACACTGGGTGCATTGGACAACCCAAAAGGCATAGCCACAAACTCATAGTGGCCATACCGGGTCCTGAAAGTTGTCTTCGGGATGTCCTCACCCTTGACTCTCAACTGATGGTAACCCGATCTCAAGTCAATCTTGGAAAAGACTCGAGCCGACTTCAACTGGTCAAATAAGTCATCTATCCGGGGTAAAGGGTATTTGTTCTTAATGGTAGCTTGGTTGATCATCCGGTAGTCTATGCAAATTCGGAGCGAACCATCCTTTTTATTTACAAAAATAACTAGCGATCCCCATGGTGATGTGCTAGGGCGGATAAAACCCTTATCCAACAATTCCTGCAATTGCTTCTTTAACTCAAGCAGATCAGCAGGGGCCATTCTATAAGGTGCTCGGGAAATAGGGTTTGTACCAGGAGCTAGCTCTATCGAAAAATCTACCTCTCTTTCGGGAGGAATCCCAGGTAGATCATCTGGGAAAACATCTACATAGCCCCTAACTACCTCTATTTCTTCTAAGGGTTGCACCTTGGGTTCTGGCTTGGAGACTACTGCTAGGATAGCTCGACACCCTTTACACATCATCTGCTCTTCTTTCACGGCTGACACATACAGGATGGTGGCGGCATCCTTCCTACCCCTAATGACAAAAGGTGGGTGACCTGGTCTTTTAATGATAACTTTCTTCTCCCTACAGTCAATGTTGGCCCTATTGGTATAAAGCCAATCCATGCCAATGATTACATCAAAATCATTCATGTCAAGAAGGATAAAGTTTGTAGGAAACTCATGATCTCGATATTTCATAGGTATCACCGGAGTTTTCAAAAGGGAAGTAAAGATTCGACCACTCGGGGTTGTAACATCTAAGACATACCCTAAATCCTTGATATCCAAACAAAGCATAGTTGCAAGATTTCTCGAAATGAAAGTATTAGTAGATCCAGAGTCAAGCAAAGCTTTTACATTATGTCCCATGACTTCAAGCATCCCTACATTATTGTTCATCATGCATTCGACCATTACATGCTTATCTTAAAACATAAAAGAAAACTCTAAGGCTTATTACCCTTGATCAACCGATTGGCATTAACTTGAGCCTCCTCATTGTCAATGGAAAACACCCAACCTTGTCTTCTCTCTCCAGTAGGTGGGGCTACAACTATAGGTGGGGCTGCTACTGGTGGAGCTGCTACTGGTGGAGCTGCCACTTGTCCTGGTCCCCTGGGATCTGGCATAGGATAGACGGATTTTAGATGTCCTTCTTGGTGGCATCGAAAGCACATCTTCTTCTTATAGTGGCACTCAACGGCGTACCCCTTTCCGCAGGTGCGGCAAGGAGGTCAGTTGTTCTCTTGATGGGGTTTCCCTTTTCCTCCATGTTTTCCTTTAGCTTGATGATGTCCTGGACCCTTCTTGTGGTTGTTTCTCGGGCATTGGGCTCCTTCAGTGAAACCCAAGTACCCCTTGGGTGGAAACTGGGTAGGAATCATAGTCCTCTCCATATCTAAAGCAGTGTTGTAGGCTTCAAAGAACGTTTTAGGCTTACTTGCCATCACATGGGGCCTCATGATAGGGTGAAGACGCTCTATGAAGTGGTCCACCCTTCTTTCCTCATCCATTTTTACCCAAAATGCTCCAGGATTTAGAACTTGCGCCCGAAGTTCACCACAGAAGAGTTTCCTTGGGTCATGTTAGTGAACTCCCTTTCATTTTCCTTCTTAGCTGAGACTGGGATGAATCTGGCTGTGAATATTGTCTTGAAATCAGCCCATGCCATGGGTTCCTCTGTCAAATCTCTGCCTGTGATGTGGGTCTCCCACCATATCTTAGCTGCTCCTTCCAGTAGGTGAGCAGCAAATAGGACCTTCTTGCTAGTTGTACCTCAAGCATGCAAAATACATTCTCGACTGCAAGAAGCCAAGCTTCCGCTTTGTCGACTACCTCTGTCTTGTCCTCTCCCCAGAACTTCTCGATATTCAACTTGACGAAGTCCAGGATGGTGGCCCCCAGTCTAGGACGAACCGGAAGCGGCTCACCATTCTCAGCTCTGGTTAGGTCTCAGAGGGCCAAGGAATTAATGGCCTCTGTCATCTTCTTCTACTACTCCATCCACAAGGCCTCAGGGGTGTGGATCAACATGTTCGGTTCTGGACCTCCATCTTGGTCCTCCTCCATCTAGTCTACTTCCTCATACACATCTTGCTCTTCATACCCTTAGTCCTGCTCTTGATCAAGGTTGCCGAAGGGTATCGAGTCAGGTTTAGGGGCCTCATGAGTGGTCTCTTCAGGCCTCTTTCTCTTCTTAGAGGATTCACCATCATGGTTCTTCTTCCTCTTCTCTGAAGACCCCTTTCCTTTGCGGGGAGGCCAAGCACCCCTAGATGGGTTCCCAGTACCCTCAGGGATAACAACTGTCTTTGTATGAGCCATATAAATAAGAATAACAAACATATCTTTTAGTTTATCATCAAACTAATTATACTTATATTAGTGACGTCTCATTACGTATCTTTTATTAATTTGATGGAGGATTCCTTAATCCTTAATTTATTTTCCCATACCACATGAGGGTTGGGAAAAGAGAGAGAATGCCCTAACTCTTAAAATCCTTAATAGAATCTATGATGAGAAGGGATGCATAAGATGAGGAAATCCTAAAGGTATCTTATTTTGATTCAATTCCTAAGACATCGGCCAGGCAGTCACACATTCTGGGAGTCCTTGTATTCTGACTAGCGGTGCGGAGGAAAATTTTGCTAGCCCCCGGAAGTGATCCTTTTGTAGACACCTCAATCTTTCGGAAAATCCTCTAATAACTCCCTTGGGTTCTACAGAGTTTGTAAAATTTAATAATTATTAACAATTAAGTGGAGAACCTTGGCTCTGATACCAAATGTAACGACCCCGCCTTCCGGTAACCCCCAATTAAGGGAGACCGAGAGGTCGGTGCCGTTATCCAATTTCGGGATCAAGGTTCAGCAATTAATTGATAACAATTATTAAATTCTACTAGACTAAACTGAAAAGCTGTAATAAAAAAAAATCATACCTTTGAAAATTTTGGATTTCTAAACTTCTATCCAGAACTGGGACTAACTAACTAATCCTCCTTGGACTTGAATTCATGTATTTCACAATATGACGATTTACTGTTTGTCCTTTTTATTTTGTACCTAAAACACCGACAAACAAAATGTCAGTTAGCCAAAGATGGTATGTGGGGGATTCACTAATCACGCAATTATCTATAACAATGTATTGCATTCAATTATCATTTAACAAGCAATTTTACATTTTAAGTATAACTACGTGATCCATGTGTACCCTATCCCCTGCACTGTCCCTGCAGTGGACAAGGATACTACCTCCCTTATGGTATATTCCCATTATACCCCTCATGACTTCACCTAACAGGTGAATCAATTTCTAGGGCCGAGTCACATGGCACTACCCGTAGGTAGCCCACTCCTTAACTCATGGTATGCTAAGAGTCTCATGGCACTACACATGTGTAGCCCAATTTCTAACTCATGATACCCTAGACCTTACTCTAGGTTATCCTTAGCCTTTGCATAGCCACAGGGGTGGACTCAGATCTACCTAGTTATACATGTATACTCATAGTGATAGTCATAGTCACTTTATTGTTGCATGAATTAAAACATCCAACAGTTATTTCAAGCATTGAGGGAAACGTCGATAAAATCCTCAGAAAACTAATCGGTATAGTCAAAAGCGTAACCACATACATCTTATTGTAGTTTTGGATACAGAATAAAATATGAAGAGAGAGAATATCCAAGTAAGCAAGAAAATTGCACAGAAACCCTGAAATAAACATTCCAACTTCATTTTATCAAAATTTATCCAATTCCATCTTATTCCTTAGGGTTTCTATTCCAATTTTAGGGTTTCCTTGAAAATTAGGGTTTTTCTTTCATTCTTAGGTATTATGAACCCTAATTCATCAAATCCACTTAAAATCTTTAAATTCTCTCCTTTTAATTTTCCTAATAGTTTTAGGATCATTATTTAGCAATTTACTTCCTTAATTCAAAAATAACATGGGTTTCTTTTTCCTTTTCCCTAAATCAGGGTTTCCATGTACCTTATCTTTCATTTATAGACATAAACCCTAAATTAAACATCTTTGTACTCAAAATGGATGAAAACTCCATGTTATCAATTAACAGGTTGATAATCCTCAAACTAACCTATTAAGTTACAAAGAATCATCCTTTATGTACCATTAGGGTTTCTCATTAACTTGAAATGCATTTTACTAGCAAATTAAAGTACTATTGTAAAACGAACTAGAATCAGGTTCTTAAATCATTTTTATTAAATTCCTTGATTTTTTCTACACAACTTTCATATATAAAGTTTCTCCATTGGATAATCCTAGCATTTTCTATTAATTTTGCAAGGAAAAGCTATTTTCTTGATTATCTGGCAGAGAGAGAGGTTTACCGAAATTTCACGGCCGTTTGATCAGTGTGCCGCTGGTCCTCGTCTCGATCCAATGCATGTTGTCGATCGTTCCCACTAATAGGATCGTGCACACCTTTCTTCAGTCGATCCGTCAGATCCCGATCCAACGCTCTGCGTTGATCGTTCTCCCCTCGCGGCTAAGATAGGTGCGTCGTCCAGGGACGGTCGGATCGTGCCTCGGTCTACGATGGTCCGGGATCCAAGGGTTTCCGCTCGTTGTCCCCTCTCTTCTTATTGCTTTGATCTCGTGGCGGCACCGCTGCTGGAGCTCGTCGGGCAACGTCAATCGAGCACAAGGGAGGGTTTAGGTGCTAAAGGAGTAGCCGTATGGATTCGTGAAGGAGCAAGGAACCAAGAGGGACCCTATTTATAGGGTGTGGAGGCCTCTCTAGGGTTCCCCCAACCCTGCTTCCACCTCGGATCATAGCCCAATTGGGCATTTTTCAAAGACACGCTGGAAGGTCATCAAACTAGGGTCTGGAAGATTTGTCTTCTTATCCCAAACTCGATGGGACTCTTCCCATGTGTGCACATGCACTGAAATGATCGGAATCAAAAGGGGAAAGTTCTCCTATAAATCATCCAAGTCCGTGTCCCATTTGGGATAATGGCGATGAGTGGTGCGTGTTGGATTAAAATCCAATGGCCCTCATCGCGCCTGTTCTTGCAAAAAGGAAAGTTGATTTCATAAATTCCAAGGGAAATCCTTTTTTGAAGATAATGTTGAAAAATCGATAACTCTCAACTCGTAATTCCTTTTTGCCTCAAATTTTAAGGGAAACTCTTTTATGTTTTTGTCTTTCATACTGAAAAAATTGGGATCATTATCTCAATGAAATAGTTCTTTTTCTTTAGTTTCACGAAAACACCTTTTTATTCACATTTTCCACATATTCTTTATTTCCCTTACTATTATATAATTATCCTGAGTTCCTTGAACCCCAAGGAACCTTTATAACTCGATATCCTATTTTGGGAAAATATGTTTTAGCCTTTTAATCATCATTTATTCATTTTCTTTTATATCCCATTATCCCATTGAATTCCTTTTTCATTTCTTTTTCTTTTTCTTTCAATTGGGCTTAATGGCCAATAAGGCCCATCCATAAAGCATGCAAGGCTTATTATTCACGAAATTCATTCAGATCAAACCATGAAATCAAACATTGATCTTATTTATACATTTAAAAGAGATTCACAAATCTCATTACATGTTTTGGAAAATGAGGTTATAACACAAACCATTATATATCAATCCATTCCCAATAATAATGACACCATTATATAATTATAGCATGTGATTATTAATATTACATGTTCTTGCTTATTAACTGCTAACATATAGTTCGTACTCACAATAATAATAATAACAGAACCTATTAAAGAGTCAACTCAATTGACTTCTTCAGACTTGTAGCACATGATTATTCAAATTACATATGTTTCTTATTCTAGACATGTATTTGTTGATGTGTATGTATAAGTAGAAGTACTACAAAATTTACTTGAAACTTGCTAAAAACTCGATTGAATTATCACTCGACTCCCTTCAATGCTTATCGATTGTTAATATATAATCAATAGTCACAATATATTAAAACAATCTGGTCTCGTTCCTTATTGGTAAGTAAGATCATATACAACTGAAATAGTTTAATTAGCTATTCAGTAAGCTTGGGAATTGAATTGACATGTGTAGAATAATATTTGAATTGTACAATGAGTTAGACGTATGTATTGTTCAATCTTTTTGAAATTGAGTATGATATACACAAAAGGATTAATATGAGGTGGTTACATTCTATGATTAGGGAAAAGGTGAGAATGAGCATATGAATATAAGAACCTAACTGTAACACTAAAATGATAAGTTAGATGATGCTAACAAATGCTAACTCAATTCAGTGATCAGAATGTGGTACATGTATGCTTTGTAATCTGTATGTGGGCTGTCAGATTTTTTTCATAGTAGGATGCATGCTATATAAAATGCATCTCAATTAAGACGATAATGTAATGAAGCTATACTTGCATAGGCCCGTGTTGTTGCAATTTGGACAGTATTTGTAAATAGGTTGACATAAATTATAGAATATGGACTCATTCCCCAAGTCTGAAACCTGAATTTCAGACATTTTATTCCATTTAAAGAATGTATGGACATAATTGACCAAATGTAAATAGGTAAACGTATAAGTTAACATTGATGGTAGAAAATCCTGCTTAAATAAAATGGAATACATTACTGAAAGGGTTCATTGCAAGTAACACGGGGACACAAATTTATGCATAACTATAACAACAACCTATTAGATGTCAGATTTTGTAACTCATCCCATGTACTCATTATATATTTATACATGTTATAAACACCGCTCACATTATTTATATATTGCAACAAATATGGGAGTATATCTTCCACTGACCCCAAGTTGCGTTTTATATGGTTGAGAGACAGTGACGACACTTTAGTTTCAACACTGAGGAGGCAGTATGATATGGGTAGGTGTTCGATGGACAGTTTACTAGGGATGCATGGAGGGAGACGGTTCGTGAGATGCAAAATAGGATGTCGAGGCTGGACTTAACGATGGACCAGGTGAAAACTAGGTGGAAGAACCTCAAGAGGGACTATGCCAAACTTAAGCTTGTAACCAACAAGAGTGGCGTCAGATGGGATGAAGTTAGGAACAAACCACGGCTGCCTGACACCCCTGAGTGGAAGGAGAGCCTTGAGGTATGTACAAAAACCTTACATTGACCCAAAAATAGTCCTTGCCACATTTAAATATTGGTACCGTAATAAACATTTTTTTCAAATTTAGGTAAACAAAGATCTTACTAGGTTGGTTAATCGGCCCTTTCCCCACTACTATGACATCGAGTTGATGGCAGGGAGGAACATTGCTAGAGGACATCATGCAATATCTTCTACGGAAAGACAAATACCATCTGACGTCGCCTCTGAGGAATAAGTTGTTGCCGACCTAGATTCATCTAATACACCAATGCCCTCAGAAACACCCATTGCGGAACCGGACTTAGGAGCACCCGGGATGCAGAGTGAGGCCGACACCGGGGGAGGTGGCACAGATTCCCAGGGTGTTGGGGGAAGGACTCCTCATAGCCACAGGCGCAGGAAGCGGACATCCTTGCCACATGAATGATGTGTCCTTTCTAATGAAGTGTTATCTGAATTCACACAAGTGTACACAAAGGTACATGAGTTGGGCACATGTGTCACCGGTAGAGCCATTGAAAAATAGGAGTTTGCAACAATTTTACAACATTTTAATGAAAATTTTCCTGAAGCCCCTACACAAGTGTTTACAACTCTTGTGAACGCCATCAATGATTCAACAAACCGTACAATCTACCTCAGTCTCACTGACACCCCATAGAAACTAACTATATGGTTGCATGATCTTTGGGAAAGGTCCCGCATAGGTAGTGCACCAGCCCGACCTTCAATGGCATCTAATTATGTGCCATCTCACCAGGGATATGCTTCACAGTCGCCATCATCAAACTTCAATGGCACGACAAGTATACCATCTATGTGGTATATTGGAAGCAATGTTGGTGGCACTGGTGGGAATAACACAGGTCCTTCAGCATCATAACTTAGAGGATGGTTCGGGTTGTGGTTTGCTTTCCAGTATCATTTATTAATGAACTTCAGGATTTTAGTTTGTGATGATGGTTTATTTGTTTATGAAAAGGAAAACCATTTTGTTGTTGTAATAAATACCATGCATTGGTACATTTGTAGTGCATCAATTTTATTTGTATTTAATGTTGATGTTGTTCAGTTTCTATCACATATATCATATTATGATCATGTTGCTACTCTTTTTAATGTACGAATCATGAAAAGTTTGAAATCGTTTTGGTTGTAGGCATCATATCTGGTAGTGGGCATACATAACCAATAGACCTCCTACCACAGATTATAGATATCGTGACTAGTACAGCAAATCACGTTGCTGATGCAATAGTTGAGTCAATAGCTAACTCCATCATGGATGATATTTCTGATGATGATGACATACCTCCTTCAATACCTAGATCAGTTAGTATTAGGAGTGGGCACCAAAAGGTGCTAGAAATAATGATCGGTCATGATCAAAGGGCTTATGACCTATTCCGAATGTGTCCACAAACTATAAATGCCCTTGTAGACAAGCTTGAGGATCGTGGCTGGTTAAAGAGTAGTAGAGGAGTCTCATCAGTTGAGGTTGTATGCTACTTCCTTCAGATGGTTGACCATGGCCATATCGATCATGCTTTGGCGGAGGACTACATCCACTCTGGAGAAACCATCAGCAGAAAGTTCAACAAAGTATTGGACGCGGTGTGCGCGTTGTGCAATGACTATATTGGCATGCAAACCACAAACAAAAACACACATCATCGTATATCGAAGAACCCAAGGTTCTACCCTTACTTTAAGGTAGTAACAATCATCCCCTGTAGTATTTATTATTGTTCAGTTGTTTTGTATGTTGAAACTAGATTATGGTATTGTAGAATGCCATCGGTGCTATTGACGGGACACACATCCCAGTCTTGGTAAGACGTGACATGCAAAATCATTACCGAGATAGAAAAGGGAATGTCTCCCTGAATGTCATGGATGTTGTAGACTTCTCAATGGAGTTTACATATGTACTCATTGGCTGGGAGGGCTCGGCCAGAGACCAAAGGGTCCTACATGCAGCAACGACTACAGGCAGTTTTAAAGTCCCTCCAGGAAAGTATTACCTAGTAGATGCAGGATACGCAAACACTCGGCAATTTCTTACATCGTATCGCAACACAGCTTACCATATATCTAAGTATCGGGGTAATAGACATTCCTATAACAACAAGAAGGAAATGTTCAACCACTGCCACACTCAGTTGCGTAATGTCATAGAAAGAGCATTTGGAGTGCTTAAGAGGCGGTTTGCCTACCTTAAAAAGGGGGCAACATATCCTATTCATTCACAGTGTCGCCTCGTAATGGCTTTCTGTATCCTCCACAATTTCATACGTCGCCAAAATGATGGTGACTCTATTATGGAAGAAATACCAGACAATAGTACAACATCTGTCATCCCACCCAATGGCGTCGATCTAAGTTTGCTACACCAGACAAATGCGGCAGATGCAAGGGAGGGTGATGTACAACGTGAAACTATTTCCACTTTTATTTGAGATACTCGTTGAACTGACTTTGTAGTTATCCTCATTTCTATACAATATGAAAACTCATGTATGAGTTGACATGTGTTGTGCCCCTCTTTGTTTAATAACAATGTTAGCATTTGACAACTGATGTATGTTTCACATGTGTTCTCTAATTATTCTAGCCCCTCAACATTTTATATGCCCCATAATAAAAAAATATCACATTTTGTTTGATTAAGTTGTCAGTCTTGAAATGGAGAATGGAATGTCGCAGTGTACATGTGGGCTCCAGTGCACCGTACAAGTGTACATGGATGCCACATATGTGGAAAATGGCCGACTTGAAGACAACAACCCCCACATGCCATATTTTACATGTGGTAGGGGAGTTGTTCCAAACAGATGTCACATGATGTTACCTGCACACCACCTACAACATACACTTGCCACATTAACTGCAGTTAGGGATGTGTTGGTAATACAACTTGCATATGCACGCAATGAACGCAAGACATGGTCATAACAATGTGACTTTGTAAGTTCCACTAGAGTAGACACAGACTGGCTAAGAATAGAAATTGAAGTGTTGCGGGGGAGGCAACTATATCTATGCGAATGACTCCACCTCCCAAGTGATAATGACTCTTCAACGGAGGAAGAGGGATACAATACATCATAGATGTAATATAATTATATGTAATGAAGTGTGGATTCACTACATGTTACAACATTCAACTACGACTAACGAACTACTTTCAAACCTAAGTCTCATATAGAGACATATGTTTTGAAGCCAAGTTTATGTTGCTAATCATTAATCGTGTTTTAGATGTCGATGAATCTATCTGAAGTTCTGAGGTGTGATTGTGATCTGGTTGCAGCATTGCGAGTTAACACAGAGGATGCATGGTTATTTGATTTTGGCATTCTGAGTCAAAGGTCGGGAGAAATGTATTATATATGTCCTTCTAGAGAGGTGCGCTAGTACAACCACAAATACTCAGTTGCACTAGCTAAGTAAATGGTGAATTTGTTGTTTTTAACTCAAATTTGGGAAATATTTTTAGGGAAAAGACCGATGCAAATACTTTCATTGGGCAGTCGATCTCCCCCCAACAATTGATTCGCTGAAGGATAAAATTACGTTACTAACTTACGAGTGCAAGTCAGTATGGGGCCAGGCGATGAACATGAAGGACTTTGTTGAAATCCATCACGACTTCCAACATGTTTACACCTCTAAACAGTATGAGTATGAAGTTTTACAAGCCTCCGTTCGGAGGTTGGAGGACAGTTGTACTCTGCTTTTGGATACTCCTTCACCCCCGATGACTCCATAAAGTTGTTGTTACACTTACATCGCAAACATTGTATTTTTCTTAATTCTGTTCGATTCTAATGGATGTATCACATTTTATGCTATATGTTATTTGATCACAAAATCCTAACATTCGAATTATATCTGTAATTATGTTATTTTCTTAATTCCGTTTAATTCTTATGGATGTTAATTGCAATATTATATACATACATAATTTTGTAATATGGTTGCACAACAAACTACGGCGTATGTTATATGCTATAGAGAGCTTGTTATGGTTCTTAGAGGTTTGATGAGAACCCAATATCACATGGGGAGATGTGCGAATGGAGTATATACTGCTCAGGCTTGGAGGGAGGTGTGTCATCACTTTCTACACATAACAGGGTGGTCTTACATTTCTTTGAGCGAGTTGCAACTGCGGTGGCAGCACATCATGAGAGAGTTCATAACAGATAATATTTTCATTTTAGGAGATTTAGTTCCTCCCCCGCCATTGGCCGTGCAACACGGCGTTCAACGCAACTTTGACTACTCGTCACACCTATCCACCACCACTTGCTGAGTACCTTACGAATGATGAAAACAACAATAACACATGAAGTTGTAACATAGTAGCTCAAATTTGTATTTGTTTATGTTTGATTGTCTCCAATTTATATTTCTTTATGTTGTATAACTTATGGGCACAATCAGTTTTTTTTTTTCCATCGTTTGATAAAACATCTACTTTACGCTTTTGATTACAAGACTTACATCGCATTAAAACTTGCATTTGTCTATGTTTGCTTGACAACTTATATTTCTATACATTAGTGTAAGTATTACTTTTCTAGTGTCATTGTGTGCTCTTATTTTTTATTTTTTATTAAATATAGATGCCGCCATCGAGATCAAAGTCATCGGAAAAGTATGAAAAGATATTGATGTCTCCATCAAAGATAAAAAAATATGTTAAAGAAAACCTGGTATGCAAAAAAATGTTGCGAGACTTCACTTAATGGGGGGAAATCTGGGAGACAGGAACAAGGAAAGGAAGGGGTCAATCACCCTATTTGTCATCTGTCATTGTTGTTTGACTGGCCAAAAGACGACATCAAACAACAACCCATTCAGCCTGTGCAGGAAGAATGTCTCGTTTCATGGGACGAATATGATGAAGCCCTTAAGTGGGCCAACTTGGATGGTCCTACCTGGGATCAACATAAATCATCCTTCACACCGCCATCTTAGCATGTCTGTATGGATGTGTAGAAGTAGGCCTAGGCAATGCCGTTCATGTTTTTTCCACTCTTCCTTCGTTCATGATGCATTTGTCCAGGACCAAATTATGCTATTATCCCTTATTTTGGGCGTTATTTAAGTTCAAATGAAAACTTCTTCACTTTGTCATTTATTTTATTATGGAAGAATTATGTGTAACTGTAGTATGGACATGTTTATATTCAAACGGTTATGCTACATGTGCGTAATTTTATGTTCTATCATGACAATTTCAATTATCTTGTCAGTTACAAATTATTGGATCGAATACGCATAACTATATACATAAATACAAGATGCCACACAAGACAAGACAGTTGTATATTATTTATTTAAAATAAACATATAAAAAGAGCATACTCATATTATATCCATACCACTAAATAACAAACAATATCATCCACATTGTGTATAGACAATTTTTTTTTTAAAATTAATTGTATTGTAGTGCCATCCCAGCTTCACATATTGTGTAATTGTTAAGTCATTTATGTTAGAAGATGACAGAATACACAGATCCTGATTAGGTTGCCAAACAAAATCAGACGGCATCGAGACTGATAACCAAACATAATCAGACTGAAACCAGATCAGCTGACCAGGATCAGACTGGAACCAGACTATACCAATCCAGATCTATTGACTAACCCCGCCCATTTCAGTTCACACTACTGAATCTTAATTCCGAAACATAGGCTAACAGTAGCAAATCTGAACTTGATTGCCACCAACAAAAACTATTCGTAAACTGCAATAGAGTCGGATTCAATGATGACGCGGGGTCCTTTTTTGGAAAGGAGTGCTCCGGATCCGCACAACGAATCTGTCGGACAGGATAGATGACGTCAATGAAGCGAGCCGATGCATATTTCTCCGGCGGTTGACTCGCTAAACCCGCACTCGATACAAATCAAAGCCGCTGTAATCAGTACCTGGCGATTGTAGTTGACCGTCAGCGTGACTATTTGCGCAAGCAGGCAGCCAACCTAATAATCAAAATATAAATTCTTCATAATGTCTACAAATAATAATCAGAATCTGACTTCAATACCACTTTAATTCCTATCCAATTCTTTCGCACGCCAAGTTCGATGGCCAACCACAAATCGCAGACTCCTACGTAGTTTTTTCCTCGCAAGTTTTCCATTCGACTCCAGAATTGAATAGATTCATTCAGCATTCCTACTCCTTGACTTAAAATTTTCAATATAATATCCTCGTATTGTCGTACACTCTTGCGCAGATATGAAGGGCCATCTGAAGCTGTCCCTCTGTGCACGATACTTCCATCTTTCCACTCTCTGTACGCCACGATCGATGGATACGGATAGTTTTGGGAGCACAGAACCATCGTCGTCGCTGGACGACCTAACGGTGGCCGAGAAGCTGACCTTGGCGGCCGTCATCGCAGTCTGCACGGCCGGCATCATCATCATCTCCGCCTACGTCTGCCTCGTCTTCTGTCTAACCTTGCGCCACCACCGCCGCCGGCGTCGGGCGCTCGCCGTGATCTCTGCGCAGCAGTGGCCCGAACAGGACGGGTGCGCGGCCCCCACGAATGGGCTTGACCCGGACGCCATCGGTTCCTTGTCAGCCTTTGTTTACTCTTCAGCCGATGCGGAGCGAGGGGTCATAGACTGTTCCGTCTGCTTGGGGGAGTTCACTGATGGGGACGAAGGCCGGGAGCTACCGGGCTGCGGGCACTGCTTTCACCGGGAGTGTATTGACGTATGGCTGGCCGCCAGTGGCACGTGCCCTCTGTGCCGCTCCGCCATGGGCTTCTCCAAGTGCTAGTTAAGCATCGGGATCCGTACGTTAGGCTAGCCCGGTAAAACTTGTTTATATATACTACTGAACACACGCGTGCACATACATGTATATCATTGCCTGCAGTTCAATTATTTATAGGCACATGACAACTTCCAAGGATGATTAATATTTACTTACAATGAAATTTCACGATCATGTTTGAAATAAACATCTACCATCTTGTTAATCAAACATACTTTTTAATAAAAGTGCATATCGTCGAATTTAATAAATTAATATATTTTTCTATAAGTGAATTTATTATCAAAATGAATCAGTTTTTATTACTCAATGAAATGAAATAGAGGTAAAATATATAATAAATATTGTTGACCAAATAATTTATAAAGAAAATGTGTTTAGACAAATATTGTTCTGGATATAAATTTTTATATAGGTAAGAAAAATAATATGACTAACACGTGGATGATAATCAACCTGTTATACATGGAGCTCACTTTCCCATCCAATATCTCAATACCATTTGCTCATCTTCATATAATGAATCATATTGCGATGGACATCTGTTGATGGAATAAAAGAACATTAACACTATAGTTATCTATTTAAGTAGTGAAACATACAGAGATACAAATGAAGTGATTTCTTATTTGTTTTGGAACGACATGCTCATTTTTTCGGGATTTAACCCCAAATAATTTAAATTTTGAATGCATATCTTGCAAAGAGATATAATACTCATGTTGTTAAATGATTATAAAATCATATGATAGAATATTTTCCAAACAAATACTAAAACTTACAGCTCTAGTGATGATTTTTACAAAATGATGCGGTTCTATTGTTTTTACAATTCCATTTCTACTTGTTAATACACGTAGCTTTAAAATGATTCTTGTGTATGTAGTATAAAAGAAATTTCTTCATATTCCATTAATTGAACTAAAGCATAACCATAGTTTATGCTTAACTGTCTTGACATAATATAAAAAACAATATTCAAATGAAAAGAAAAAATGTATCAATTACAAATGTCATGGTCAATGACATATAGAAGACTCTTACATTATTCACTAAAATCTAATGGTTTTATGTCTACGATGTTGACCATCTGCTTTGATGAAGCTTGAAATGATGGGTTTTTTGAAGGAACATATTGGGCAACTTGGGGCTTTAGAAGAAAGAGCATATGATTCTATTGTGCCTTTGAGATTATTTCATCTAGCATGTCATCTCCATTTTCCTATGTTGTAAAATAGTATATTGGTTAATATAAAAATAAAGAAATACTTCAATTCATATCTGATATACTATATGTATATATACCTTCATGCTTATTTTTTGTAATTCAGATGCAGTGTATCCAAACATACTTTGTGCTGGTTTGTCAAATAATGTAACATGTATGGAACTAAAAATATTTAAAACTTCAACTTTGACAAGGTACCTATATGTAAAAAATATACAGTTATAATTTATAGTATACATATTCTGAGTTTGTAATTGAATCATAGTTACCTCAATATGAAATTTGTTGTGAAACACTTTTGAGATATCATCTCTTGGTTAGTTTCATTCTCCATCTTTTTATTACATTTTTGACATGCAGTGTACCAAAGTCCTTGACTTTTGTATATGCGTGCCACCACACCCTTTATCTCATAAATCTGATCCTATAATTGGAAAGTGTTACGTGTTTACATTAATTTTAAGTATAATAATAAAGATAAATAAAATATTCTTTACCTTTATTAGTATTCCAAGATCAAGAGATTCACGTAGCACATCTATTCTAATCCTTATTGGATGTAAATACTCCTCATTTGCATATGTCGTAGCAATTGTTAAATTTTCTTGAACATCATTTGACAACCTATTAAAAGTATAATGTTAATCATATGTATGATGACTTGTGAGATAATGATTGCATTACCTTCTTCTCATTTCTTCCACTCTTGGAATATTGGGGTCAATTAATATCCTAGTTGTGTATGTACTTGACATACATAAACATGTAGCAGTTGTGACCATGACATATTTTTTAAAGAAGAATTTTGTGATTTGAAATAAGTGTTGAGATATAAATTATCATACCTTGAAAAATGTAACATGTATCCCTATTAATACAATAATATCCCTCACGTCTTTAAGGTTTTTCAAGTTCTCATAGGAGATGATAGCTAATTCACCCCATAATGTACATGTAATAGTAGCATGCCTGCATATTTGAATTATTATTAACTATGATTATTTCATAGGAAATCTCCACAAGGTTGTTTAAAAATGATGTTATTATTGCATTGATGTTACTAACCTTTCATTTTGTAGGGTAATATCCAATTTAGTCACTTCATCTCCATTTGTCTTCCTAATATTGTTAACGTCTTCCACATTCAAAATGATATCTAATAAGAAATGTAAAAAATATATAAAATTAAACCGTGTCTTGTGAAATATTGAACAAATGCATAAGGAAAAATCTAAATTATACATTAAAATTACATATGAGATAAGTTTTCTTATTCAAAAAGGCATGTAAATCTTGAAACTCTATAAACAAAAATGAATGATGAGGTATATCTTCACAGTCTTCATTTATTTCAGTAACCATTGAATACTTTGAAATAACACATTCTTGACTCATGTTTGCGTTTCTATAGTCATATTCAATCTTCTTAACTCCAACATTGTCAATGATATAGCACTTTCCCTCAGAAAAGGTGTCACCAAACTTGGTTACTGCTTCTCCCTGAAAATAAATGAATAAAATCTAGGAAATCTAGGTGAAAAGATAATCACCAAGTGAAATTAAAAACTTAGGCAAAGATGTAATCACCAGGTGATAATATCATGCAAAAAATGAGGATGTTGAAATACACTGGAATTGAATGTGGGTACCAACCTTAGTATTATGAGAGATTTTCATATCAACAAAAGATGTTAAAGATATCCAAGGGTTGGTATCTTGATGGTTTGAAGCTAAGTTGAGTAACAATTCACCACAACCATCCTAGGTTTGAATTTTTGGGACAAAATTCCTTTCAAGGAGGGGTGAATGTAAGATCCTCGATTTTGGTAAATTTGAATTCTATGAATATAATACTGGATTTGATAATCAAATTTCCTAACTGCAATTGATAGAATGATAATAATGTTATCTATTAGGCATGGGTTCAACCCATGTTCCAAGTGATGCCAATGAGACTATTTGCTATGCAAATATGTCCTTGTGGAACACGTTTAAGAAATAAGATTATTCTTGTGTAATTCAATAATAATAACTTTATGAGTTGCTAGATAATTGAAATATGGGATAAAAGACAAGTTTCCTGATAACATAAGAGTTGTAATACATATTCCATTTTAAATCAATTGAAAATTATATATATATATATATATATATATATATATATATATATATATATATATATATATATATATATATATATAAAATGAAATTCCTGGTCATCGATAATAAGTAGCTTCTGTTTCTTCCTTCCTCCCCATCCTTCATGAGCCTTCCATTTGAAGGCAACTCGAACCTTCAGCTTTCATTCTTTATGTGGGTGAAGTGATGCAAAGTAAGGGTACGTTTTTTTTGTCATCCTATTATATGAAACATGTGTTATATTTGTATTGTAAGAAAAGAAATATATAGTTAAGATAAAAATTGGGAATTACCATCAAAATAGTTTAGCACTTCTGTGTATACAATGTTCTTTGTATATGTCCTGTCATCAAACTTCTTTTCTCCAGGTTTGACCAAAACCTTTGTTGTATGTCGAGATATACCTCTAGACAAAGCAACATACAACTGGCCATGGGAGAATACATGATGGGGCAAATAGATTCCTACATTAGGAATGGTTTGACCTTGGGATTTGTTTGTTGTCATTGCAAAACTTAAACAAATTGGAAATTGTTTCCTTTTAAAAGTGAATGGAAGTCCATCATCATCTGTAGTGATAAGAGGTATTCTAGGTATGAATACTCTTTTTCCGCATGCTTGACCTACAGTTACCTCAGCATCAATTACATTTCTTTAAAACTCTTTACAAACCATCCTTGTACCATTACATAATCTATTTGCTGGATCAATATTCCTTAACAACATTACTGGACAATTCTTCTTTAACTTCAGTATATGAGGAGGTAAACCATTTGGAACCAAGGAATTGAGAAATTCTTCTGGGTAGTTATAATTTTCATCATCAAAGGCACTATCAAAACTAAAGTAAGTGATTTCATCACCAACAAATTGTTGGATAAGTGTGTCATTCATTTCATCAACATACTCATTCTTTGTGCATAATATTGCTCGATTCATCATGTATTCTGTAGACATTGCATTGTCATTGAGAGATGGAAATACATGGTCGATGAGTTGTTTTTTGCAAATCACTTCATTCTCATAATCAATAACTGTTTCATTAGGAAGACAGATATAATCATCGTCGATGGTCGGTTGAGTTCCTTGTCCTATTTGAAGAAATTTTTTTGAAAATGAGACATCAGAAGAAGCTCTCATGTTTTGTTTTAATCTCAACTTTTGCATTTTTGGCCAAAGAAAAGACTTTATCAGATTTGCATCAACTGTTTCATTTATGGTTGCACACATGATAACAAGTAGAACTTGTCTGAAATCGCCCCCAAAAACCATTACTTTTCCTCCGCATGGCAGGTTTGAACCCATAATATCTTGTAAAGTGCGGTCTAAGGCTTCAAATGCTTGCCTTTTTGTCATTGATGCCTCATCCCATATTAGTAATTTTTCCCTTCTCAAGAGCCCAACTAAACTTCTTTGCTTACTAATATTACATGTAGAATTGTTATCAATTTTAATAGGGATTTTGAATCTACTGTGAGCAGTTATACCACCTGGTAAAATTGATGTAGCAACACTAGATGTTGCAGTTACAATCGCAACAAAACCCATGGATCTTACTTTTACCAATAATGCCTAATATAGAAATGCTTTTCCAGTTCCACCTGGACCGTCAACAAAGAATATACCCGGTTGATCTCCCACTATACAACTAAATATCACATCAAATGCATGTTTTTGGTCTGCATTTAAGGAATAAATCATATATAAATCTTCTTCAGACACCTCTATACTCATTTCTTCAGAAATATTGTGTGACTCATTGTTGTCTACAGTTGCGTATAAGTCGTCATCAATCGTTGGCAAATCATAATCATATATATTCTTCCCCATGCCTTCGAGAATTGACCTTATGTTTTGCAACACTCTTTGCTCCAATTCATGCGCATTGCTAATTCTGGACCTTGAAAAGTCTTCACCCATTTCAGAGAGATTTGCAAGCCATAAATTTCTAACGTTATTAGGTTCACAATACACTAAAATTGTAGCAAATAATCTCCTTAATGATGTTGGAAATTCAAAATTTGAAGCCTCACTTAGGCATTCAAATATTGTATCATCACTTTCAATTAAACCTCGTTTCTCGGAAGCCAGTTTAAAAGTTGGATTAATAAAGTCATTAATGGTCCTCAAGTTCTCAAAAGATGGCACGCCCTTCACATGGTTCAATAAAATTCTCAAATAATACCTCTCACCTTCAATAGGATTTGCAGTCACAACACGACCAATAACTTCTCGCTTTTTCCTTTTCTTCCAAAATTTTCCAGAGGTCTGCCACACATAATGCTCAGGGAACTGCCTATAAAGATATTGACGTGAATCTTCATCATTGCTATTCATTGTAAAATATTTAGTGAGCATTATCCTACAAACACCATCACACGCAATCATTATATGTAAGTTATCATCTTCTGTACACATCACACTTTGCATGTTATGCAAATGTAGTTGTAAGGAAACCATAGATGGTTGTATCTCACTTAATTTGAACTCATATATCCTCCATAAAGCTTCTGGTGGAGATACCCATCGCGCATCTCAAAATTGTGTTACTTCATTTACTAACTGATCACCAGTGTCTGGGGAAACATTGATGGAAGCTCTATCATGTCCCTTATATATATTTGAAAAGGTATTTTACTGCTTTGATGCTCGAGCATACCTCAACATTGATATGGCATCTATACCTTAGGAGTAAATAGGGATTGTACGGTGCCACCCATCTATTATCCAATGATGCTCCTCATTCCTCTATAGTGATTCCATTGTCTCTTCTTCTATAAAGTGGATAAGAATCTCTCCCATGGGTGGTCTGCGAACAAAAGTTTCTTGGATAGTGAAAACGACACACTTTATTCACTATGCAAGAATTATTTGGGTTTAGTGTACCACAAGGTTCGTGCATCATGTGTTTAACAACCAAATCATGCAACATTGGATGTCATTTTGGATATGGGATTTCCGCTGAAACTATGCGGTCATATTTCTCGGGACTATTGATCTTATAGTCACGTTTCATGATCATGAGAATATGAGCATGTGGAAGCCCTCTTTTTTGGAACTCTATAACATGCACACGTGTAGCAACATTGCCAAAGATACAACGTTTTAAAAGTTGGTCCTTAAGATCCTCTAGTTTTGCTCTAAAGACTCTCGCTGTCAAGTATGGCCTATTTTGAGCAAGTTGTCTAGGGAATAGTTTAGTTTTTATCTCATCCCAATCTGGATTACATGTCATTGTCAAAAACACATCTGGCTTACCATATCGATGCACCAAAGTCATGGCATCCATATATCTACGTCGCATATCCCGTGGCCCCCCAATGAAAGATGACAGTAATATGATCCGTTTACCAATCATGCTACTATGAACTTCTCCATCCCTCACGCTATTAGTAATTCCTTGATATAAATCAGCCCTTATTTGTTTTTGCTCCTTCAAAATATAATTTAAATGTGTAGATTCTATTTTGATGTACATGTCAACGATGTATTGTTGGAGAAGTCATGCAACATACAATAAGATGGATTTTTCTGAAGCACGTAATTGTAACTTGTATATATATATATATATATATATATATATATATATATATATATATATATATATATATATATATATATATATATATATATATATATATAAACACGTGTATGTGTGCATCATTTTTTTCAAGCATTACCTTCTATAGATGGAGTTCCCAAGTTATGATCACATTCTGTACGATTGTGCCTATCATAAAAAGGGCTATTGTACATTGTATGGTCATCATTATCCACATCGATAGGATCCTCAACAAGCATAGTGTTGGAGTGAGGAAGGGATGATGTGCTTGGTTGCTCTGAGAGAATGCTCTTCATAAATGTAAGACGCGCTTCGCTTCTTCTAAGACATTGAATTAGGTATCTTCGTCGCATTGCTTCTTTGTGCATGATCCTAATAAAAGTATTCAACTCAAGATGCATTATGTTATCATTCCTTACAAGGGGATAAAACAATACACTTTGTCTGAGCCTTGAGTAAATTCTTTCATCTAAAAGATGACATACATCCTCGATGCCCCTAAACATTGGGTGCATATCAATAGTGATCTTCATATAGGGTGGAAGGTTGTCATATATTTGACAATATCTTTCCACAAGATCACGGTTACCTTCTGATACAATATGTCTTTGGATTTGTCTATTCCTAATAATGAGTCGCCTATGAATGTGAAGTCTTCATTGGATGGACCTCAGTTCAGCAACATAACCATAGGTAGGAACTCCTCTAGAATTGCACAACTGGATTGAATTTTGACAATTTTGTATGTTGTCGTGGAGTGAAGAAGTGTCCAGTGAAGTTTGAAAGAGTTTGTCCATTTTTGACCAAAATCTTCAATTGCTGAAATTTTTTTATAGTGTGAAACTAATTATATGTATTCTTCTAGTGGAATTTTCAAGAATGTCAAAATACATGTTCAAGTAGAACATGAGAAGAGACTCATTTAACAAAACAATGTATACTTAACACTTTTTTATTATAAGACATGTATACATAAAAAAAATTGAATGTGTTGTGTAAATGGCATATAGGAGGCTAAAATCCTTACAGAAAAATATTTATGTAGACATTATTTCTGCCCACATAAATATAGCAATAAATTTAGTACTCCATATCGATGTGATTATTGTAGTGGTTTTCTCTTCCCCCAATCTTCGACAAGGATAATGTGAAATCTTATTTAAAAACCCCACCAAGTATTATTTCATTTAATGCAAGTGTTGATCTAGTAAAAATCCTGATGCAATTGAAAAGAGAGTGTGTTTTGAGGAGATATTGGGGATCATAAGAGAATACTCTATTAGATTATGCTATTATTTTATAACATAGGAATAAGAATGTGAAATAGTTGTTGTAGAAGGGGGGTTTATTAAATAAAAATCAGAGCCTAATAGGATAGGGGCAAGAAACATAGGGTTGTTTGAGAAGGTGGAGAACAAAATGAGAGAGTGACATAAAATATAATATTGAAAATATTGTTTTACAGATGTATATATCAATAAATTTATGATCAGAGTATGATCCATAACAAAGCTAATTCAAAAAGAAGGATCCATGTAGTTGAACCCCACATGGTTGGGATTGAGACTTAGATGATGATGATCATATATATATGCATATTTATTATTGCTTATAATTAAGAAGGTAATAGCGTGCATGTGAGATTTATGTGGTGTTTATGAGAAAGTAGGAAGCGAACTAAGAGTCACATAATTTTCTCTGACAATATAATGTAAAAATACACATGCCAATATATTCCTTCTTGTTTTATATTATGTAGTGATAATAAAATCAATGTATTTGTATCCTTCTCTTATTATTTGCAAGGCTTAAAAATTTCCCTTTTCTGAAATTCCTATCCAAGCCTATATGAGTGTTTTGGTGTCATAATCATATGAATTATTAAATTCTATTGTATATAGTAATGACATCACTGTTAAAGAAACTTACATGTCTGTATATTCTTTACTTTATGATTTTGTACATTCATTACAAAATGACTTGTTTTCTTCCGAGTCAATGTTTCTCAAAGGTAAGTATTTACCTCTACATTTCTTCTTACTAATCATTTTTTTCCTTTTATGCTTATGGAAATCTATTTTTAAAATTTTGAGATATAGGAGAGATGTATTGAAGACAATTTAGGATACTACTAGGAAATCATTTATAATTTTAAGGGTATGAGAGATGTCTTGAAGAAAATTGAGAACATTCTTAAAATCATTCAATAATCAATTTGGAATGAAAATACAATGTTTTGGTGTCATAATCATATAAATTATTAAATTTTATCATATATAGTAATGACATCACTGTTATTAAAACTTACATGTCAGTATATTCTTTACTTTATGATTTTGTACATTCATTACAAAATGACTCATTTTCTTCCGATCAACATTTCTCAAAGGTAAGTATTTACTTCTACATTTCTTCTTACTAATCATTTTTCCCTTTTATGCATATGGAAATCTATTTAGAAAAAAATGAGATAATAGGAGAGATGTCTTGAAGAGAGTTTAAGATATTATTAGGAAATCATTAATAACTTTGAGGGTATGAGAGATGGTTTGAAGAAAATTGAAAACATTCTTGAGATCATTAATAATCATTTAAAATTGTTTGATTTAGAATGAAAATACAATGTACTTGAAGAAAGAGAGAGAGAGGGATGGAGTAATTGGAGAGAGACTAAAAGTGGTCAAGTAACAAGCGATTGATAATCTCAAAATCATTGTTATATAAAATATATGTCCATATTTTTTTTGCTTTATGGGTGTATATGTTTATTTCAAAGTTGCTTGTTTTCTTTCAATAAATGCTTCTCAAAAAATTATTCCATCCTCATCTTTTTCCTATTAATCATTGTTTATTTCCATATACATAAAATCTATTTGCAATGTAAAGGGAAAGTGAAACAAAAAGTAACATTGATGATACTGCCTAATACTATATATTGATTATAACAAAATTGTGGGTTTTTTCCCTGGAAGGCTTAGCCAATATGCCTTTTTTTAGATTCATATACATGAGAGATTTGGTTTCACAAGGGTAAAACTTATCATCGATTTTTTTAATGAGAATAAGAATGTAAATATTGTAGAGAGAGGTTTTTAGGAGACAATTGAAGAGCCCAACAATATGAGTGCAAAATTATGGACTGATCTTGAGAAAATGTGAAAAACATTATCGAGGGACAAAGGAGATAATCATGGCATTATAATTATAAAAACTTAGATTTTCATATATTTTTTACTTTATGATTTTGTATGTTTACAACAAAATAGCTTGTTTTCATTTCGTCATTCTCGAAGTGATTTTTTCCTTCTCAATTTCTTCCTACTAATCATTGTTTCCATTTTTGTAAATGAAGATCTATTTGTAAAATTATGAAATAGCAGGAGAGACAACTCCATAAAATATAAGAGATTTTTGAGTTCGATGAATCATTTTTAATTGTGTAAGAAGGAGATAAGGCTAGAAGAAAATTTAGAAGGTTATCGGGATAATCAAGGAATCATTTATTATTGTTTGGTTAAAAATAAAAATCAAATATATTTGTAGAGAGAGGGCGGGGGATAGCAGGAAAGGAATAAATATAGTGGATGGAGTAGATTGAGATATAATTTCTTTCTCAGATTAAGTTTGATTTATAAATTTTAATCATTTGTGCGAAATCCTTATTTGAGTCCGTCTAACTTCAATCTACATATTGTATTTATATATATATATATATATATATATATATATATATTATTACAAACTATGTCTCATTACGTTCCAAATAAATATACTCTCGCTGTCTAATATGGACATGATTGGATTTAGATGGCTAACTTTACAGGTTAGTAGAGTAATACATTTAATTTATAATAATATTATACCCTAATTAAACAACGGTTGACAGTGACCGTTCGATTCAAATCTAACTTAATGTCTTTTTTACCGTCAGATCCAAAAGGCAAGCAAACAAGTATATATTATGGTACCGACAGTGCCTCTCATTCCCCACTCTTTCAGCTGCATCTTATCTCTACTGTTCGGTGCCCTAACCACATAGCAACTCTTTCCATTCGACATTATGGTCTGCTTGATGGTGTTGCCTCAATGATATTCATGCCCCGAACGTCGACAATGACACCGCTGATTCCTTCAATGCAAACAACAACATCGAGTCCTCCAGCGCTGATGAAAAAGCTGATGCCAAAATGGTAGCTCGCGTGATCATTAAAGGAGACATCATGGAACTTACTCTACAATGTTGGTATTTTTTATCTCTAGATGCTCTTGTTCTCTCCTACCCCCTAAAGAAATATAAAAATGGATGTATCTAATAACTGGTTTTCTCCCATGTCCGATTCGAGTTGTATGTGCAGATTTTCCCCAATATTCGAAAGGCATGCAACCTGTATAAGGGACGTTGAATTTGACCTGATAGTAAGTTCTATCAGCTATTCTCATATTTTTTTGCATGTTCCTTTCTCTACTCGTTCTGTATAAGAAATCTAATATTCTATAGACATGCATGACTGTTATGGATCAGGGGTAATGCTAAGAGCAGGAGTTTGAACTTTAGGATATAGGAAAAGGATGCACCTAGCTTGAGGTACGAATCAAGTTAGTGTGGGGAAATCTATAATGTTTGTATTCTAAAAATCAGTAATATGATAGTT
Source organism: Alisma plantago-aquatica (assembly GCA_963693085.1). Taxonomy (NCBI): domain Eukaryota; kingdom Viridiplantae; phylum Streptophyta; class Magnoliopsida; order Alismatales; family Alismataceae; genus Alisma; species Alisma plantago-aquatica. The sequence continues at coordinate 386,001,023 of OY856411.1, read as the reverse complement.
GTTTTAGATTGGTAACACTGTGAATGCATTATTCCACCTCTCTTACTTCCTCATCTCCCCTGAAGCAGCAAAAAAGTGATCAACGTAACACATCAATCTTGATCTACTACCCCCTCCTATGAACGTGCTTGTAACGGTTGTCTGAATATATTAGTTTGATTGTATTCAATTAGCATAAATGAAAGGTGTAAATAATTGCCCAAACACTTTGATTGTCGTTGTCTTGACCCTTTCCTAATTAGGGAGATTGAAATGAAATTACATGTCTAAAAAGCAATATAATATTTTAAGCTTTGGTATAAGTAAGGTTTGATTCCACAATATGTATTAAAAATATAAATAGAAGCATGGAGGTTGGGTATGGCCAAGTTTCAAATATGTCTTCCACCATATTAATAGGTTGTCTGACATCCATAGTACGCCTATCACATTAAAAAATGGCCAACTATTTATAATGTTTGCACTTTCTATGTTTTAGCATGGAGGTTGGGTCCAGCAGATCTATCTTTCATCATATTAATAGGCTGCTTGACATCTAGATTGGGTCTGGCCAAGGTTCGGATCTGTCTTCCAGCATATTAATAGGCTGTTTGACATCTAGATTGGGTCTGGCCAAGGTTCAGATCTGTCTTCCAGCATATTATTAGGTTGTTTGACATCTAGAGTAAGCCAATCACTATTTATAACATCTGTACTTTCTGTGTTTTTTTAGAAAGGATAATTCAAGTCCTCTATATTACTTTTAAGTTTGGGAAGATGTTATTTTTGTTTTTGAGTTTGATATGGAAACAAAAATTGAGACAATTTTTATACTATTTGCTATAGTCGTTAGCAAATCACTATTTTAATGTCGATGTGTATTAAGTTATTAACATTGTATGAAAGCAATAAGACAAATGGTGCATCACAACACACTGTTATTTTTGTAACATTGTAATCATTTTTCATGAAGAAAGTTGTATACATATTTGCTAAATTTCTTTAAACATTTACACATCTTGATTTTGCTAATATTTTATGTGCATATATTCTTAGAAGATTTTGATGATGATGTGTAGGAAGCATGTTGGCTAGCGAGGTTAAATGAAGATAAAAAATGTACATATATTTATAAAGGTTGAAGGATGATGAGTCGGGTTTGATTGTATGCCAATGGTATGTCAATTGAAACATGTATTTTAGTTGTTTAAGGGGTAGAATGTTTAAAAATATTAGATATATTTGGTATTTTTTTCGATACAGTTTTCTATATTCGGTAAATCTTGTTTCTAGATTGCTCTTTGCAAATCAAGCCAAATCGGAATAGATGTAATAATGTTTGTGATTTATATATACCCGTGTGATGCTAAAGCAACCTAACTAAATATATATATATATATATATTCAATGGTCAGAATGTTTAAAGAATGTTATCTATATTTGGTAAATCTTGTTTCCATATTGGCTCGTATTGCTCTCTAAAAATCAATCCAAATATGAATAGATGTAATAGTTTTTTTGATTTATATATTCTTATTGTGTGATGCTAATGCAACCTAATCACATTTATATATTAGGTGTTTTTTCTTCTATTTTGGTACTACTAATTACATTTATAGTTGTAAAGTATAGTGCATGCTAGTCTCTTGCGAGGTTGAGGCACCTAACAATTTTTTCTCTTCTATAACCACATCTTTATTATCCATGTTATACCTAGCCTATAATATGAAAGGATGATTAGATGTATTTGTCTGTATATATATGGTCTACTTCAAAATTTTTATATAAAAACAATATTTATATGTAGGAATGAAAAATTTTAAGATTTGGGAAATTTGTTGTATAAATAATAGCTAAATTTGTTTAAACATTTATACATCTTGATTTCACAAATGTTCAATGTACATATATTTGTAGAAGAATTTGATGATGATGTGTAGGAAGTATGCTGGCTAGCGAGGTTAAATGAAGACCAATAATGTACTTAAATTTATTAAGGTTGAAGGATGATGAGCCAGGTTTGATTATACACCAGAGGTATGTCAATGGAAATGTGTATTTAATTTGTTTAAGGGTTAATGTTTAAAAATTATTATCTAGATCTGGTAAATCTTGTTTTTATATTACTCTCTGAAAATCAATCCAAATCCAAATAAATGTAATAGATTTTGTAATTTATATATTCTTGTCGTGTAATGCTAAAGCAACCCAATTACATTTATATATTTAAGGTTTAGAATGTTTAAAATTTGTTATCTATATTTGGTAAATCTTGATTCTATATTGCTCTCTAAAAATTGTTATCTACAGAATGTATAAAATTCATTTAGCTTAGTGAAGGGAGTACATGGTATGTTTGAATTATTCTTCTCTTAATCTGAAGGTTAGATTTGGGATATTCTTTTCTTTCTAATAAACCTATAAGAATTTTTTGGACATTTTTATATATCCTTTTCAAATTCTATTCATATGCTATATGCAATGTAGAAGCATGTATGTTAATACCAGTTTACTTACAATGTCTTATTTGTTCCCAGGTTCTATTCTTTTAAACCCCTCTTGTTTTTATAATGTTGTTAGTATTTCCTAAAAGACTTAACACTTATTAGTTTGTACACTTAAAGCTTATTCTAAATGTATGGGTTTGGCTTGGAACTTAACATCTCTACCTTTTCCTACAATTATTGTAAATGGACAGGTTTGGATTCATACTTGACTTCATATTCCTTACAAATTATGTTCGTTTCCAAAATTTGGACTTTTTACTGCCTGACAAAATGACTTCAATGTGAGACTCTCCGCTACCAAGCTTGCCATGCCTAGAAAAGGTTTCCCTACTTGGAAAATCATCTAGACACAAAGACCATTATCTCATTGTTTTTCATTGGCTACATGGGACCAACATATCAAGATACTCCTCCAGCATGTTTAGAAAGTTTGCAGCAGCACTGTAGGAGGTATTCAAGCATTATTTACAATTCCCTTATTAACTTACAATGTCGTTTTCCAATAGATTAAATTTTAGTATAGCTGTCATTGTCTATTTCATAAGCTACTTTGCAAGAAGTAATGGCTTTCAATGTGATACTCATGCTAATTTATTATTGCTCTTATTTCCTCAGATTTAATCTTGGTATAGATAAAAAATAGCAATGTACAACTTTTAAAATAATGCATCCATGATTTGTTAATGCATGGAATATTTTGTTGGATAAATTTCTTACCTGGAAGTGTTTTCTTCTAGTAGAAGGCTCCCTAATTGCATGAACAATAAGAAAATAATATCCAATTTCAGATATTGATCATGGTGAACTGCGGTTACTTTAGCAAGATCAATATGGTCGGTAGCTCTGTCAATTAGGTTAAATGGGGAATTAATGAGGTGAGAATATTATTATTAAATGTATGTAATTTATATAATATGAAATCTTACCTAGACGTATTTTCTTTTAAGAGAATCTTTCATAGATAGGTTTGATTATTGTACGATCCAGAGTAGGGTATTGTGGTTGTTGTCGCTGATGTATAGGTTATTGTATGAGGATTGGAAAGTTGAGAATATTGGTACTCAATAGCATCTGAATGCGCATTATTTATATGATACTACAAATTATGTGTCTCACTTGTTGGTTAAGTCCTACATGGAAGTTAATGAACAAGGTTTTTGTACGGCAACAACAACAACGTGGAGTATGAAATCACGTGTATTGTTGTTTTTCCTGTTGACAGGAAGACTATAGGGGTTGGCGGATCTACTCATTAGGCATGCTGCATAAGGCTGTAGATGGTGAGTAGGTTTGTAAGAAATGCATAAAATATGTATGTATATGTATGTAGTGATTAAACATCTAACCAGCTAACATTTTATAAATTTTGTACCTGGAAGTGTTTTCTTCTAGTAAGCAGCTTTCATGGATAGGTTTAATTGTTGTACGCTCCAAAACGCAGAGTAGAGAATAATGGTTATTGTTGTTTTTCCTCTTGATAGGAAGGCTAAAGGGGTTGGTGGATCTGCTCATTAGGCATGTTGCATAAGGTTGTAGGAGGTGATTAGACTTGTACGCAGTGCATAAAATATATAAGTAGTGATTAAACTTCTCACCTACTGAAGTTTTCTTCTAAATGTAGTCGAGGAACATGTTCCGGCCTTCAGAAGTTGAGGAACAACTAAAGCACCTACTTTTCTTCTAAATGCAGTCGAGGAATATGCTCCGGCCTTCAGAAGTTGAGGAACAACTAAAGTGTGGCACCCGTGTTTAGTTATCGTGGTGTCAAGTTGGAGTTAGAGAGGTGGGCGATAATATTGGACGTTGTGAAGGACGTGGCCTTTGCAAAAAATTCTATTTTTATTTGAATTATCTATAGAGGGAAGTTTTGGTTATGCTGTAACAAATTTTGTTGATATTTTTGACGTGATTCAGATTATGTTTTGTATTTGGATTATATAAGGTAGATATTTTATTGAAATGGCATGGAATTTAGTTTTGTCATTGTAGAAAATTCTTTCGTGATTTTATGTTAGGATTATTATAACATCTCAAATTCTATTTTATATTTGAATTATCTAATGTAGTGGAACCACTATTTAACCAAGCAAGGATGTGGGATGTGTGGGAAAAGATATGAGTTCCTATAAAAATGGGTGAGAGAAATCTGGGAAAACAACAATTCAGAATTCGTATAGGATTTTAAATGCTTTGAAACATGACGTAAGCAGATGAAGGTGGGTTCAGTTAGAGGAACGTGAGAACTTAGTAAAATTGAGCGGAACTGTGTGAGGAGTGGTTGAAGGGGAGACCATCATTTTGAAAAAGCTGAAACGTGATTGGTTGGACGGCTTGTATAGTATAGAACTGACACTGTTGCAATTATTTTCAAACATTCACTTTTTTAAAAGTAGTATAGATTATAGAATTTGTTTAGCAAAGCGGATGGATTGATCACTCTCCATTGTTTCAAAATGATGTGGTGGAATTGAATGCTCTTGTTCGCTGGAATTACGAAGGAGTTTGTGTTTTGGAATGATTTCTCAGTGGCAAATCACATCAGTGTTTGGCATGTCAGCGATAGACATGCCCGTACATATTTTCAGGCTGCTCGTATTTGTACGTCTCTACCGGTCACTACCGACAGCTTTGCCGAACACAACATATACATATGGGATTTGCTATATGGAGTCCCCACCAAACCCAAAGTTGCAACCCAATTATTTTTACAATACAAATTAGTTGCTTGAACTTTGTGTTCAATGCTATGTTTTAGCCAACTCTAACCCTACATCTACCTCAAAAATTCACCCCTAAGAAACTAATCAGCTGCCATACATCTACTAAACAACTTTTTCTTTAACATAAATTAATTGAAACATGTCTAGAACAAAAATTTCAAAATATAAAACTAGGACCCTTTGTCTTTATGCATGCATAAACATAAAAAGGAGGGAAACTAACACCTACTTTTTTCTTTATATATTCATTCAAACAAAAAAAGAATAAGCAAGAATATCTAAACTCTCTCTCTACTCGCACACTCCCTTCCATATCTAGAGTGGGGTGATCATGGTTGGGTTAGAGCCGGCGGCCACAGGCGTCGTCGGTCCGGGGCAGTCTTCACAGGCTCAAGCTTCAAGTTCGGTAGCCAAAGGCAAGGGGGAGGCTTGGAATCAGATGGGATAGGATGTAACGGTTGCCATAGATTGGGAAAAGTCAGTCGAAGGATCTCCAATGCGTATTCGGGGGACAGTTGTAGATGACCCAAAGAAACCTTTCTTCAGAGAAGGGGATACAAGGAAGTGGATGAGATTCACTGAACCCATCATGGGCGAGATGGACAATTACCATAGGCACTCCATGATTGTCCAGATCGTCGGGACTTCGATGAATATTGGTCAACTTCATGGCTGGATGCTAAGAACTTGGAAACCTAGAGGCAAGCTTGAAGTATTCACTCTCATTGATGAACTGATCCTGGCTAGGTTTGCCAATGAAGTGGATATTAAAGCTGCTCTGCACAGGGGGCCATGGTTTTTCGATGACCAGTTGGTGTTGGTCAGACACTGGACGCTTGAAGCAGACATCAGACGGACATCTCTAAAGACAACTCTGGTCTGGATCTCGCTCCTAGACATTGGGAAACATTGGTCATTCAGAGCGATCAATGTGATTGCACAAGCTATCGGAGAACCTCGAGCCATTGATCATTGGGCGGATGGGTTGATGTTGGGGTGTGCTCGCGTTTGTGTGGACATCACTGTTGATGAAGAACCTCCACCCAAAATCATGGTTGAACTGCCTAATGGTGGGGAATGGGAGGTGAAGTTGAGGTATGAAGATCTCCCTGACCGCTGTGAGACTTGCAAGGTATTTGGTCATAGAACGGGAACTTATCATGGTGAAATGTATATCATACCTCTTTTCACACCCTCCATAGTGGCTCTGGATTTCATAGGACGAAACAAGAGAAGATCCCAGTCCAAACCTCCTCCTCGATGAGATCGTACAAGGCAGGGGAGATGCCAGGAGAAGCGAATCCCTACAACAACAGAGAAGAACAAGGAGACAGTCGCAACTGAAGCCATCAACCTGGAGGAGGGGGAGATTGAGACTGTCGTTGTTGAAGTTTTTGTCCAACAAGAGGAAGGTGGGGTTCCCGTTAGTAATGAGGACACTAACCCTTTCTCTATCCTAGATCAACTTGATCAGAAGGAAATGTCAGCTAGCACCAGTTGGAGGCAGAACTAGAAGCCCAAGGAACATGATAAGTGCTACCGTGAAGACAGAGAATAAACCCAAATCCAGAGGAGGAGGAGGATTCAATGCAAAGACATAATGTCTTTCCTCACATGGAATGTGTGGGGAGCTTCCTTACCTAATACCCAAAGAAGGTTAAGGAAGATTCTGAGTAGGATACAAGCTGATGTGATATGTTATTTTGAAATAAGGATAAGGAGATCATGTGTTGATCGTGTGAAGTCAATTTTCCCTCTGAATTGGGAAACCCTGTCCAATTTAGACCAAGTTGATGGTGGTAGGATCATCATTGGATGGAATCCTGATAAGTGGAGCATAGAACCTATATCTATGGATGACCAAATCATATTTGTTAGTTGCTTTAATCCAGGTGGTTTCTCATGTATCTTGTTTTTAGTGTATGGGGAAAACTTGAAGGCTAATAGAGAAAGACTCTGGCCTATCTTCACTACCACGGCTCAGAAAGAAATCCCATGGCTCATCCTTGGGGATTTTAACAACATCATAAGTGTTGTAGAAAAAGGGGAGGAAGAAGGGTCCTCGATAGGATTCTTAACAACCCCAACAACTGTTTGGATGTTGCTGAACTCCACGAACTTAACAGCATTAGTGGTGATACCACATGGTCCAATAAACGAAACAAACACATAGCTAGTCGGCTGGATAGGGGTCCTATGAACAATGAATGGCTTGATGTGTTCCTTGGTGTGGTTGTGAAACTAGGCTCCCATCACTTCAGGGACCACTCGTGGCTGAAGGTGAACTTGAAGAACATGCAACAGAATCCCAAGCCATTTAGGTTCCTTAATTTCTGGAGTAAATGGCATGGTTTAAGAGTGTTGATATAAGAAGCATGGAGAGGACGAGTAGAAGGGAATCTTCTTTACATGTTCCTCAAGAAGCTACAAAAAACTAAAGTAGTGCTCAAAGGTTGGGTCAAAGAAAAGGTTGACATACAAAACAAATGGTTGACATACGAAACCTCCTCCAAGAAGCCATAGAAAAGTACGAAAAGATAGTAGGGAGGTTGATAGATAACCCTATGAATAACGACCTCATTATTGAAGAGAAGAACGGTGAGGATAGAGTCAGAATTCTTGAGAAAGAAGAGGAACAATATATATGGCAAAGAAGCAGAACGAAGTGGATAAATGATGGTGATCGTAACACTAGAATCTACCACACAGCCACAAAGAAGAAGGTGATGAGGGATAACATTTATGAACTTACATATGAACATGGCAAAGTAGTGGACAGTCATGAAGACATAGCCGATCAAGCCATAAATTTCTTCAACAACTTGTACAACAATATCCAGAACAGCTATGATGGTGAGATGAACCTACCCAAGGATAGAGTTAATGAGACAATGATGATGAGCTATGTATTTACATAATTGAAGAGGAAGTCAGGAGTGCCCTCTTCTCTATACACTACTCTAAAGCACCTGGTCCTGATGGCTTCAACAACCATTTCTTCTAGGCTTCTTGGAAAATCATTAAACACGACCTTTGCGACGCTATCAGATGGTTTATTATAGGCGGCAATATGGTCAGAGTTGTTAACCATTCTTTCCTTATGTTGATACCCAAATCTAAAGATGTCAAAGCCATGAGTGACTTCCGGCCTATTGCCTACTACACTGTCCTTTATAAAACTATAGCTAAGCTGTTGGAAAAGAGATTGAAAGCCATTCTTCCACACATTATCTTAGAGGATCAGAATGCCTTCAACAAGAATAGGAAGATTGAGGATTGTTCCTTACTTGCTTAAGAATTTCTCATCAACTTCAACAAAGGAAAATCTAATGCCAAAGCTCTAAAGAAAATAGATATCAGCAAAGCTTATGATCACGTAAGTTGGGAGTTCTTGAATAATATGATGATCTCCTTGGGGTTCATTCAATGGTGGGTCTCTATCATGAAATAATGCTTTGAAACTTGCTCTTTCTCTGTGCTAATTAACGGTTCCCCTGAAGGACTATTCAGATCATCTAACAGCTTGACACAAGGGGACCCACTCTCCCTTTTGCTATTCACTATAGTTATGGAAGGTCTGAGTTGCCTAATTAGAGAGGTTGAGAATAGTAACTTGGTGAAAACATATAAAGTCAAAGGTGTTAAAGTCAAGCATGTACTCATTTTTGTTGATGACGTACTTCTCTCTTCTGCTGGCAATGCTAAATGCCTAAAGGAGTTAACAAGAGTTCTGAACACTTTTGGGAAATTATCTGGGTTGTATATAAGTATTATTAAATCTCAAGTTTACTTGTCAAAGTCCTGTGATAACAGAATGGGGAGATTGAAGGATGTTGCAGGCATGGGTAGAGGTGTTCTGCCCACTAAGTACCTAGGGATGCCTTTGGCTGTAGGGAGAGTTAAGTCTAGAGATTTTAATATAGTGCTAGACAATCTCAGGCACAAGATAGAAGATTGGAGTGGCCTCAACATATCGATGGCTGGAAGGCTAGTTTTGATTAGAACAATCATTAAGCTGACTATCTGGTTTTGGGCTACTATGGGTTACATCCCTAAGCCAATCCTTGGGAATATTTGATCTATCACTGCTAATTTCTTATGGGATGGCAAGTACCATGGTGTCGCCTAGGAAACTATAGCAAAAACCTTTAAGCAAGGGTGTCTCCACATTGCTGATCCTTTTAAGGTCATGTCGACTTGGACGAAGAAGAGAGCTAACATATTTATTCTTCAGAATGGCAATATGTGGGTAGATTGGTTGAAGGTGAGATATGTCAGTACCTTTTATGTTACAATAGGTTGTAATCCCGGCATGTGTAATCTCGTGTGTATCTCTCCTTATATATAGTGTGGATGTGAATGGTGGTTGGGTTGTGATAGCCTCGCCGCCACGGATCAACACGAATATAGGGAACTCTAGCAATGTTGTTGTAATGAACTGAAATCCATGTATAGTATTAGTTTCAGCCTTTTTCTAAGCTTTTCTTTCCTTTATGTCCTTGATGTTGAATTAGTGAAAATTACAAAGGTTTGGTGTACAATTTCTCCCAATATTTTACTTTATAAGGAGTAAAGCACAAATCCCTTAGTAAAAGTTGTTAATGGGTTTAATTTGTAAAATGTCCACTTAAGAAAGATAAGGATAAAATAAAAATCGATCTAGAAGTCTCTATGGATTTTGTGTGGAAAAAAGAAAGAAAATCCTAAAAGTGAAGATAATGTGACAATAAATGAATTTATTTTCCCATTAAGTGAATATAAGAATAAATTCCCTAAAAATCATTAAAGTGGGACTCAAAAGATAATTCTAAACCCAAATTCATTTCCTTTGAGTATAAGTTTGCTTGGGTGATAAGTCTTACAACTTTTGGAAAATTGGTAATTATAATTGAATTAATTGAAAGGGAAAATAGTAGATAACTTAAAAATATAAAATAAAATCTTTAATGACTCTAAAAGTAACAACGGATGCCATATTTGTGTTCTACACATTAAAATATGCCTTTGGGCGATTTTCACACAATTTGGAGAATATTTGATTAAAGGGTGAAATTAGGAGAGAGAAAGTGTGTAGAACCTTCAATATATTAAATAAATGAACAAATAATCCCAACATGTACCATTGATGCCAAATTCATATCCAAGGCACCTAATGTGACTTGTAGGTGATTGGAATGTGTTACTCTCCCCAATATAGAATATTTGTAGGTGATTGGAATGTGTTACTCTCCCTCACCTATTGGTTGAGGTTAGTTAGGTGACTCAACCCTACATAGTTTAGGTAGTCTAGATTAATCATGCATGCAACCTTTTTACTATTTTTGTTATGGCAAGCATCTATTTACTTATGTCTCATTCTTTTGATCATCTTCATCTTATGATGAAATCGTAGCCTTTATTTCCTTATAGTTCTCTTATCTTTTTTCCTTATTCATTTTATCTGGCACATACCTTGTTTTCTTTCCCTTTTGTTGGGTGCCTTCCCAACCACCCAGGGTTAGATCAAGGTGTTGAATAAATCCAAGGAGACCAATTTCAGGAGTAGTAGATTCAATTTTTGCTATCAAGGATGACTAGGTTGCTTATTGCTAGATCCTATAGTTTTGTTTTTGTTCTTTTCTTTTTCAAAGAAACTCATGTAGTGAACAAGAGTTCAAAAAGCAATGTAATAACTTTGTTTCTTTCCACTACTATTGACATTTCATATGTATCTGAATCATGCTTATTTACTTGGAGTATTACACATGCATTCCACATTGTCTATTTTTCTTAGAAAAAGTGAATGTTTCGTATTTTCTGACAAGTGCAACCATTGCTTGTGATCTCACCTCTTTACAACATTGTATTAGAGCATGTTGGGAAACTACTAGAGTATAAGTTGAAAGCAAGGGTGTCTAGGATGGATCAGGGTCTAGGGGCTGGCAATATCTTCCTCTGTGCCACTAGCTTAGTTTACGAGGACTCCCAGATCCATATGATACCTGCTTGGTCTGTGCTGATACTGACTGCCTAAAATAGTATGCTCAGAGGCAATAGTAGCCTTAGCTATCCTTATTACCTAGTCCTGTTATCTTATGTTGTACCCTTATCTTTCAGAAAGGTTGATTTGTTTGGAAACATGAACAACTCTTCTTTAGAAGCCACCTCCGGCAACACTGACAATCAAGATACTCTGGTGACTCCCTCCAACACTGGGACAGTCCCTACTGCCCATGTTGGCACCCCTCTTCTGACCCCTGAGTAGGAGCTGACCATGTTGCACCAGCTATTCTCGACTACCTTGGTGGGACAACTTTCCAATGCTACAGCTATTGCAACCAAGCCGAAGGAGTTCACCCTTACAGACTTCATCAAGATGCAACCACTGTACTTTAAGGGCGAGAGTCAGCCAAACATGGTAGATAAAGATGACGATTGGGTCCTGGCTCTGGAGCGTACCTTTCAGGGCATGGCATGTCCTCCTCATCAGAAGGTTCGCTTCATAATGTATGTGTTGGATGGGCCAACATGAGTGTGGTGGACGTGTATGTCTCGTACCCACGATACTTCAAGCATGACTTGGGAAGAGTTCCTCAAGATCTTCCACGAGAAGTATATTTGCCATGCATATTTGAAGAGGAAGGAAGTAGAGTTTTACAGTCTGTGTCAAGGAAGCTTGAGCGTCTCTAAGTACATGTAACATTTCTTCTACTGGAGCGCTATGCGGTGGACCTAGGAGCTTAAAGGATATCAACCATGTTTCTCTAGGGTTTAAGATACAACGTAGGACGCAACCTTGTTCCCCAGTTGACATTGACCTTTCAACAAATGGTGGACAAGTCTTTGGTGATCGAGTCATACCCCGAGTTCCAGTCTTTCAGGCACAACAATAATAAGAGGAAGAATGATGGATGAAACCAAGGGCATGACAAGTGCAACTGTTGCTTGTGTTCTCACCTACCAGGAAGGTGTCCTGCTGGCGGTGGTCAACCCCATAGAGATGATCGACCTACACCTATCTGCCACCAGTGCGGTCAAGCTAGACACATTCGGCCCAACTTCCCCAAGCTTGGGTGAGGACCAGCTCCAGCTCAGCAGCCTGCTTAGTAGCCACAACAGTGACATAATTCGCCTCCAAGAAACAACAATTAGAACTGGCAAGGTTGACAGCCACTTGTGGAAAGGTGTAAAAGAAGGATGTTTTCCCTTAATGCTGAGGAAGATGAAGGAGATAATGAATTTATCAATGGTACCTTACATCTGAATATGTATCTAGTTAAAGCACTCTTCGATTTTGGTTCATCGAATACATTCATATAATCTGAGTTTGCTACCATGTTAGAGATAGAATCAGAATATATGGATCATGTTTTATATGTTAAAACCCCTAGTGGTAGGATCTTCTCTTCTTATCTCAAACTCCCGACCATGGACCTCTGTATCTCTGGTATAATGTTTCCCTGAGATTTCATCTTGCTTGACATGACCACCTTTGATGTCATCCTGGGGATGGATTGGTTGAAGAGGTACAAAGTGGTTTTATTTTGTAAGGTATCAAAAGCCAATTGTTTACATCCTATTGTAGGAAGGATGTGTGTAAAGGGTAGGAAGCGACAGGATCAATAGTTTGTCATCTCTTCCATCAAAGCCAAAAATCTTGTCTCGCAAGGGTGTAGAGCATTCTTAGCCTCTATCATCCTCGATGCTACACCTCCTACTCTCGATCACATAGATGTTGTGAAGGAATTCCCCGATGTTTTTCTTGAGGAGTTTCTTGGTTTGCCCCAACTCGTGAGGTGGAGTTTTCCATCGAGCTTGCACCAAAAACCTCTCCCATCTCGAAGCCTCCTTATCGATTGGCCCCTGCAGAACTCGTCGAGCTTAAGAAGCAACTTTAGGAGATTCTTGACATGGGCTTTGTATGCCCTAGTGTTTCACCATGGGGAGCCCCTATCTTGTTTGTGAAGAAGAAGGATGGTTTGTTGCGTATGTGCATGGATTATCGTATGATTAATCAAGTTCCACTAAAGAACCGATATCCTTTGCCTCACATTGACAATCTATTTGACCATCTGAAGTCATCCACTATGTTCTTGAAGATGGATCTGTGTAGTGGCTACTACCAGATGCTCATGAAGGATGAGGATGTCCCAAAGACATCTTTCAGAACACATTATAGGCATTATGAGTTCTTGGTCATGCCTTTGGGCTTGACTATTGCCTCTACTGCTTTCATGGACTTGATGAATTGAGTGTTTAGTTCATACCGTGATCAGTTTGTGGTAGTGTTGATGATGTGTTGGCCTACTCCAAGTTTGAAGAACAACATCATGAGCATCTGCGGATTTCTCTGAACACACGGAGAGAAAATCAATTATATGCTAAATTCTCAAAGTGTGAGTTCTGGATCAAGGAAGTGATGTTTTTAGGTCATATGATTTCTATCAGACATATTGTTGTTGATCTAGAAAAGGTAGAAGTTGTGACCAAATGGAAAGCTTCAAAGACCCCATCTGAGATTTGTAGTTTCCTTGGTTTAGAAGGTTACTATCTAATGTTTATCAAGAGTTTTTCTGATTTGGTTCTCCCTCTGACAAAGTTGACAAGAAAAGAAGTCAAGTTTGTATGGACACCTGAATGTGAGGACAGCTTTAGAAGCTAAAGAGTTGTTTGATGTTTGCTCCCATTCTTGCTCTACCTGTTGAAGGTAAATCCTACATTATATTTGTTGATGATTCTAAGTAAGGATTAGGGTGTGTCTTGATGCAAGAAGATTGAGTGATCACATATGCTTCGCATAAGTTAAAACCTAATGAAGAGAACTGGCCTACCTAGGATTTAGAGCTAGAAGCTATCGTGCATGCTTTAAAGATCTGGTGACACTACCTGTATGGAGTGAAGTTTGAAGTTTTATCTGATCACAAAAGTTCGAGATATCTATTGACATAGAAGGATCTGAATTTGAGGTAGTGAAGATGGATGGAGTATCTCAAGGACTACAACTTTGTCATTACCTATCATCTCGGTAAAGTGAATGTAGTCACCATTTCTTTGAGTCAGAAGAAGAATGCAGTATGTGTTGCCATGAACCTGGAGTATGTTTCATGTTGGCAACCGTAGCCTTATGATAATGATGATACTGAGAAGTTGTGTGTTTACATGTCTAGTTTGTCCATTACACCTTCTTAGATCTCAAAATTTATTGTTGCACAACTTGAAAGTTCTGAGCTTGAAAAGATGACAGCCTTAGCTAAGAAGCCACAATCTGCCTTTTTAGTTGGAGTTGATGGAGCTCTTCATTTCTGACAAAGGTTGTAGATACCTGAAGTTGGGAACCTGTGACAAAAGGTTTTGAGTGAAGCCCATGGGTCTAAGTACACCATACACCCTGGTACTACCAAGGTGTACAAGGAACTGGAATGAAGTTTTTGGTGGAAGAACATGAAGAAGGATATCACTTTGTTTGTCGCAAAGTGTTTGACTTGTCAATAAGTCAAGATCGAGCATCAATGATCTGGTGGTCTTCTGCACCTACTTGAGATTTCAGAATGGAAATGGATGAAGATTACTATGGACTTTGTCACTGGTTTCCTTAAGACTAGGAGGGGATTTGATGCTGTGTGGGTGGTGATTAATCAACTTACTAAATCTACCCACTTTTTGCCTTTCAAGTCCACTTACAAGGTTGATAAGATGGCTCAGTTGTACGTGGATTTGATCATTCTTCTACAAGGAGTTCCTAAAGTGATAGTGTTTTATCGTGACCCAAAGTTCACCTCTCGGTTGTGGAGTCAGATTCAAGCAGAGATGGGTATTAACTTGCATTTTAGTATGACCCTGTTGGATTTTAGGGGAGACAGAGAAGGCAACGGAAACAAAAAATTTCTTCTCCCCAAACCCAGTATAAAGGAATCGCATCAACGTCTATACAATAGAAAGGATGGTTTGTAGATACATACCTTGTCCCGAGGCTTACTCGGCGATGTTACCTCGCGGCTTGTGCGGTCTTCACCTCCTATCTTGGATGGTGTCTGTGTAGCTCCTGGTCTCACCGAGACTGTCGTGATTGACAGCTATCCTTTGAGCGACAGAAGTCTCCCGCCTCTGTAGTAGTCCACACAGACCACCTGGAACTCTGATCGCCTTGTCGCACAAGGCACCGGAAGGAGTTGTACCCTCCTATCGGTGTACTAGTCACCGACACACTCTCCTACCACCAATCACCTTTCTGCAGTTGTCTTTCCCTTATTGTGCCTCCCTTATCGGATAGCACTTGCTCAGGCTCTCCTGGTTACCACAACTAGAGAGAATGACAACTTTGCAGAGCAACTGGTGTTTTGAGTTGTACTTGAGAAGCCCCCAATACCCCTATATATAGGAGAGTCATGGGATAGGATTCTCTACCCCAAGAAATGCGAGATTAAAGTAGGAGTAGAAAGGTTTGAGATTTTCCACAAAACAACCAACTGCGCCATCTGAATCAATTGTTTCATACATGAAACAGTTGGTTGGGGACCTGAGTCGATCGGTTCACACCTGAACCGGTCGGTTGGGACACTTGAGATGATCAGTTTACTTCTGAACTGGTCGGTTCACTACCCTAGTCAGTTCCCGATTGACTTTTCCTCTTTTGTTTCAAATTGATCCAAATACCAATCCTTGTTCCAATCAAATTGGACAAGTGAAACAAAAAGAAATTTATCACCAACCTGACTTTCCCAACTCACTCATTTGGACAAGTTGAGCCGATCAGTTCAACCCTTGAACTGGTCGATTCAGCCTGTCCTGAGCCGATTGGTTCATCACATGAGTCGATCCGTTCACCAACCTGAGCCAATCGGTTCATCATATGAGCCAATCAGTTCATCATATGAGCCGATCGGTTGGGAGTGCAAACTGTGCAAAATCAGTCAATTGTAGTTTCAATCAATCTGATACTCTAATCAATCGGTCCAACACCTTGAACACTATGATACTGAGCTATCAATTGATTGAGTGTTTAATTGAACTACTAAACTCCTTTAGCAATCAATCTCAACATCATTTGTGGATAAACTGCTCTTCCAGATTAAATCCTATGTGTGTGACCCTACGGGCCCATTTCACATTGGCACTGAAAGTCCATAACACTTATGACTTCACAAGAAAAGAGCGGTGCCTAGTCGCACATCAGTGCTACCCAAGTGAAAAGGAAAGTTGGAGAACAACTTTCAATCCTACAATACGTGAATCATGTTACAGTGAATGTATAATTCCTTTGTCTCTGATATCCCGAATGAACTCAAGGCATGGAACAGTCATCCTGTCAACGTTCATTCACTTTCTTGATCTCAGAGTAGATTAGAGGAGATATGTATGACATCAATATCACATACTGATTCACACATGTGTGCGCATGCCTATCTCAATCCTACTCATCAAGTAGCCATGGATATCAAACTCCCTCAAGAGGGACAAATCCCATATCTATCACTCACCCCTCAAAAGCCCCATGTGATAAAGCCACCCAATCATCACCTTTATAACAACCCATGTTTCAGGACTGCGTTTGATGATGTCAAAGTGTACCCAACGAAATGTGTTGAGTGTAGTGATTTTAGGTCAATGAATCACACTCACCACCATCACTATGAGAACTGATTGTGACTACCATGTCATGGTTCCATGTGTCAAACTCACGGTGGGTCTATCCAGTACACTTGTTCTCTAACAAGTACCCATGTATTTGGTTTGATATCTCCATACCATGACTAATGAGATTATGTCATCAACCAACACCACAATCTAGTCTTGTGTGTCATTGTGTCCTATCTACCTTCCACAATGACATCCGACTAGGGAAATAATAAGAATGTACAAACTCTTAGCATCCGTATGATCTCATCGTTCAGGTCCTTAACCTGAAAGCATACGTCATTGAGTACTGTCATTCTCTAGACATTCAATCTATTCTATCATTATCTCATATGACTAAACCAGAAAGAATTGGAAGCTTGCCTTTGATGTTTATCAAATCAATCTCAATGTATCCCATCAATCATCCCATGATTGGCTCTCAGGGAATACATACCAGTAGACGTATCATCCTCAAACTGATGGTCAATCTGAAAGGACAATGCATATTTTAGAAGATCTACTTCGTTCCTGTGTTATGGATTGGGGAGGTGTATGGGATAAATTTCTTCCATTGGTAGATTTTTCTTATAAGAATAGCTACCAAGATAGTATTGGTATGCCACCTTATGAAGCTTTGTATGGAATACCTTGTCGTTCTCCATTACATTGGAATGATGTGGTGGAATGTGATCTAGTGAAGTTCGATGATATCCAGTTGATGATAGAGAAGGTTTAGTTGATCATGAAGTGAATGAAAGCTTCTTAAGATCGATAGAAGATGTATGCTGATAAGAAAAGGTTTGACGTGAGTTTTTTAGTAGGTGACTATGCCTTCTTGAAGATCAAGCCTATATGTTCTATTGCAATATCTAAATTTAACGAAAAGCTTAGTCCCCACTATGTTGGACCATTTGATATCTTGGATAAGGTTGGAGACTATGCATACCGTTTAGCTCTCCCTCTTGTCTATGACAAGATCCATAATGTGTTTCATGTCTCTGTGCTTAGAAAGTATGTGAAGGACCCTTCTCATGTACTCTCAATTGAGCCTCTGGAGATTCAAGAGAATTTGACTTATGAAGAGTTACCTATCAAGATTCTTGACTCCTGAGTTAAGCAGTTGAAGAACAAGGAGATCGAGTTGGTGAAAGTTTTATGGCAGTATCATGGTTCGGAAGAAACCACTTGGGAGCTTAGAGATGAGATGTTACGTACTCACCCTTCCCTATTTGTATGATATTTTGGGGACAAAATCATTTTTGATAGGTGGAATGCTATAACAAACTAAAATCCATGTATAATATTAGTCTCGGCCTTTTTCTAAGCTTTTCTTTCCTTTATGTCTTTGATGTTGAATTAGTGGAAATTATAAAGGTTTGGTGTACAATTGTTCCCAATATTTTATTTTATAACGAGTAAAGCACAAATACCTTAGTAAAAGTTGTTAATGGGTTTAATTTGTAAAATATTTACTTAAGAGAGATAAGGATAAAATAAAAATTGATCTTGAAGCTTATATGGCCTTTGTGTGGAAAAAAGAAAGAAAATTTTAAAAGTGAAGATAATGTGACAATAAATGAATTTATTTTCCCATTAAGTGAATATAAGAATAAATTACCTAAAAATAATAAAAGAGGGACTCCAAAGATAATTTTAAACCGAAATTCATTTCCTTTGATTATAAGTTTGCTTGGGTGATAAGTTTTACAAGTTTTGGAAAATTAGTAATTAAAATTGAATTAATTGAAAGGGAAAATAGGAGATAACTTAAAAATACAAAATAAAATCTTTAATCACTCCAAAATAACAATGGATGCCACATTCGTGTTCTAAACATTAAAATATGCCTTTGGGTGAATTTTCACTCAATTTGGAGAATATTTGATTAAAGGGTGAAATCAAGAGAGATATAGGGTGTAGAACCTTCAATATATTAAATAAATGAACAAATTATCCCAACATGTAAAATTGATGGCAAATTCATATCCAAGGAACCTAATGTGACTTGTGGGTGAAGTTTCATCAAATTTGGAGAATCTTCTACCATTAATGAAGGAGGAAAGAGAAAATAAGTTTTGATTTATTTAACACATTAAAAGTACTCAAAAGGCAAAACAAATGACAATTCGGATTCCTCATATCAAAAGTAGGCCAGGTGTCAATTTTATTTAATTTGGAATATGTTTTCCCCTTAAAATGAGGAGAGAGAAAAGGGAAATTAATGCATTAATACACTATATTCCACTAAGATTGGGAATTAGATTAATGTATCATGTGTTGACTTTGACCTGCATGATTTTGACTGTTGGATCTGGGATCCAACAGATCATGCATCATCAACAAGCTTGCATCGATTGGTAAATAGGGATAGTTTTAGGTGAGATTTGTTTTCTCAATTTCTCATTTGTTTCTCGATCAAATCGCACAAATCTATTACAACTGATTCTAAAAAGGAAATTGCATCCAAAGATCCCTTAATTTTGTTTTTTCATGGAGAAATGGGAAAAGCCCCAAACCTTTCTCTCCAAGCAAGTCCGGGCAACTTCCTTCTCACTTCCCTACACAACCTTACCTATAAATACCCCTACCCGAGGCTTGCTGGGTTCCTTTACAACTCATCCATATTCTCAATTTCCCTCATTCTCGTGTGGTTGATTGCCGGTTGTCGATTTTTGCTCCAGTGCTTACGGTGCTCACCCATCTCTGTACACCACCTCCGTACAAATCAAAGGTATGTGTGAGTTTGTCTCCTCTCAATCTTTCTTTCGCTATGCTAATCTTTGAATTTGGTCAAGAAACCTAAAAATACCCAAAAATCAAGCTTTCTCCTCGTCGTCCATGGCACAAGCAACTGGGGATGATACTCCATGGTGATTTTACACTTTTACCCCCGCCCCTGACTGATAACACCAAATTTTGTGATGTTTTTTTACCCTTATTTTGTTATCAAAACTACCCTTTTAAACTGTTTTCCTCTCCTTTTATATGTACTTTTGCAATAACAGGCCAAACTACGCTCTTAATTCAATATTTCCATCTTTTGCAGACTTTTCCTCCAATTTTGACCCATTTGTCAGCAATAAGGCCCGTCCCGGCCCACAAACATGATTCCACCTTCATCGGCCTTCCAGCCGGCCGATATGCACACTGCCCGGCAGGGTAGCACAATACACGGACGTGCGACATGAGGATGCCGCACAAGAAGGGACTAACATACGATACGCCTATCTACTCGACAGGGAGTCGGGCTCTCCACGACAACCTAAGCTTGTCGCGCGACATAGGCCACCCACCGGGAGGCGCCGCTTGTCACGTCCACCGACAGCCGACATCCTTGTGTCGGGCGATACTGATATCGGCCGTCCACCGACTCCGCGATAATAAGAGCTAAAGAAGGACACATGGCGCCCTGAGCACCATAACTTCCCCAACCGCGGCCTATAAATAGCAGCTACAGGAAGCCGAAAAGATGGGTCGGAACCCTGCGCAAGTCACCTCAGGAAAGCTGTGAAGAGCTAGTGTATCGTGCCTCAGTGCTTGTGTCGAGCGATTCTAGGTGAGCACTTCTCCATCCCGAGAGGGAGAGAATGGTTCACTTAGGGTCGCCACAGGCAACATTGCAGGTTGATATCAGCCGACAAGGATCCCCAACATAAGTGACAGATACTAGGAGCATCACTCTAGCCCGACACGATATCAAACCCTGATACGCATCACCCGTCACAGCGTGTCGCCCGAGAGGGTGCCGCCCGACATGATCGTATCGGGCAAGGGTCCTCGCACGATGCAATCCGCCCGTCACGGCGTGTCGCCTGAGAGGGTGTGCCACCCGACACGGTTGTATCGGGCTGGGCTCCTGCCCGGTATCGGGTAGGAGGGTCCGTTATAGTCTGTCGTCCTTCTATATCAAGAAGGCGACATCTATCTATATTATTTCAGTCATTTATTTCTTTTACTTGTGCAATGTATTCAGAACCTTATTTGTTTATGGAAATAGAAGAGCTTAATTATTTGCTGCTTTATGTTTGGTACCTTTGTTGGATGATTGCTATGTTTAACATTTGAACTCTAGCTTGTATGTTTGGATCACGTTTCGATTAGCTACCGAATCATGTTTTTCCGTTGCAACAACCTCGAGAGAGGTGTTGTGGCTCTAGTGTTTGGTCCAATTTTGGAGTACGAGAGTGCCCAGAATCAGAGTCACTTTAGTTATCTTTCCACTCTAACTTAAGTCCAGCAACCTCGAGAGGAGTGTTGATGCTTGGTTAGAGGTACCCGCTTCAAGAGAAGGGGTACAAGATGTTTCTTCTACCGCTTGTTTTATCGGAGTTTTCTCCTTCGCACCTTACTATAGAATTAGTGTTATCTCTCTGTTTCCGTTGCACAAAAACCCCTAAAAATTGATAATTGCTTAAAACCCTTATTTTCCTCGTAATTCAAGTTGGAGATAGATCTCTTTTGTTTTATCGACCTTAACCAGCTGTCCCCTTGTGGGATTTTATCATCTCTTTTCCCTTATCGGAGTGTAACGTGTCGATTCAGTGTTCTCTACACTACCACCCTTGTCCCTATGTTCGATCCCGTATATCTACTTCGACCCTGTAAACAAAGTTGCGGGGGCCTAGAAGGTTTCAGGTTATAAATGTAAAAGTCCGACTACTTCAAATCCACCTCCACTTTTAGGACGCGCGATTTAGGCCGGTCAACTTTTTGGCACCATTGTCGGGGATAAGGCAAAACGGTACTGTTGACGAACCCAAATCCACTAACTACACTCCAGTGACTCAAGCTTAGAAATAAGCTTGACAACACTCTCTTTTTCCTTTCTTTATTATTATTATTCCTTGCCTGAAACGAATAATTCGTATTATTGATAACAAATTTTATAACTTGATTATTACACGATGTTCAGGTACTCTGTTCGACTGAGCACCAACTCCAGCCATCATGTCACCTCTATCTACCATAGGCCAGTTATCATCGTCATAATCTGCACGAGCCTTGCGCTTCCTTCTTGAGAGCTTTGCACTTGTTCTGGTTGCATCCTCCTGGGAAAGAAAATGGACTCAAGTGGACTTGTCTGACTAGTCCAATAAATGATGAAGGTTTAAAGAAGCTTAGATTGATGATCAGGCCTTTTGTTCATGTTCACAATGGAAGCATCTTAAAAAGTCTACCTGATCTAAGGGAATGTGAACTTCTTCCTCAACAAAAGCGCATGACTGATCTCATTGAATCTTGCAATTCTGAACGCATTTTACCACCTGGTACAACTGTCTGTAGGCACGATCAACATCTAACCCTCACTGGGTTAACATTACCTTACCCTATCTACTTCACTACTCTAGGACAGAGTGTGGAGTAAGTTTGGGGGGGATACCCAATGTACCAGTGAGGGAGGTATACAAATTTTCTTCTTCAACTCCACCCTTTGTGTTCTTTCATTTTTCTCCTATATCATGTGTACGTATGCATACTCATATAATTTTTTTTGAAATTTTTGAAAAATTGTTGCTTATTTTGTCTCCCTGCATATGTACAAAATCACTATATAAGTAAGAACATGATACGACTTCTTGCCAGTTGGTTTTCTATGTTCCCAAAAAGATGCAAATTTTGTTATGTCTTTTTGATAATGCAGCCTCAAACAACAAAAGACTACGAACTTTCCACGCCAAGAATTGTGAAATATAATCTCGCAACAGCTAAGAGATGAGTATGGAGAAGGAAAAAGCAGCCCAAACAGCAAAAATCCCTTTTGTTTTCCCTTACCCAACAAAAATCCCAAAAAGAGAAAGTAGCCTTATGAGAGTGAATAAAAGCATGAGAGTTGTGCCCAATGAAAAGAAAAGAAAAAAAGAAATATATAGACACTTGTTTTCCAAAAGTACCCATCTTTAGGCATGGTAGATCTGGGGTAGTTGTACATAGGATGTGAAATCACTGCTCTAAAGCCAACTGGCTTGGACTGCAGGGACCACTTGCCCACTAACAGACCCGTACCTGGATGGACTAATGGGAAACAAGAAAAACCCAAAAATCCTTAGCCTACCCAACACACAACTTTCTATCCCTAAAGCTGTTTGGTGTGAAAGCTAACTTCAGAATCATGCACCAAAGTCTCACCGCAGCTGTAGAGAAATTTTTTGCTTAAATAAGGCAGGAGAAAATAAAGTCTGTTGTTCGTGACCAGGCCGTATTCTCAGAAAGACACCCCAATACTTTCTCTAACCCATGGTCTGAAAACTCTACCAGGCAAGAAGAAGCATCACAAAATAAAGTTTAAATATTGATTGAGGACAATCAAAATGCTAAGTTTGGGGGAGTTGATAACACCAAATTTTGTGATATTTTTGACCCTTATTTTTTTATCAAAACTGCCCTTTTAAACTGTTTTCCTCTCCTTTTATATGTACTTTTGCAATAACAGGCCAAACTACGCTCTTAATTCAATATTTCCATCTTTTGCAGAGTTTTCCTCAAATTTTGACCCATTTGTCAGCAATAAGGCCCGTCCCGGCCCACAAACATGATTCCACCTGCATCGGCCTTCCATCCGACCGATATGCACACTGCCCGATAGGGTAGCGCAATACACGACCGCGCGACATGAGGATGCCACGCAAGAAGGGACTAAGAGACGATATGCCTATCTACCCGACAGGGAGCCGGGCTCGCCACGACAACCAAAGCTTGTCGCGCGACACAGGCCACCCACCGGCAGGCGTCGCTCGTCACGTCCAACGACAGCCGACATCCTTGTGTCAGGCGATACTGATATCGGTCGTCCACCGACTCCACGATAATAAGAGCTAAAGAAGGACACATGGCGCCCTGAGCACCATAACTTCCCCAATCGCGGCCTATAAATAGCAGCTACAGGAAGCCGAAAAGACGGGTCAAAACCCTGCGCAAGTCACCTCAGGAAAGCTGCGAAGAGCTAGTGTATCGTGCCTCAGTGCTTGTGTCGGGCGATTCTAGGTGAGCACTTCCCCATCCTGAGAGGGAGGGAATGGTTCACTTAGGGTCGCCCTGGGAAACACTGTAGGCCGATATCGACCGAAAAGGATCCCCGACATAAGTGACCGATACTAGGAGCATCGCTCTATCCCGGCACGATACCGAACCCCGATACGCATCACCCGTCACGGCGTGTCGCCCGAGAGGGTGTCGCCCGACATGATCATATCGGGCAAGGGTCCTCGCACGATGCAATCCTCCTATCACGACGTGCCGCCTGAGAGGGTGTGCCGCCCGACACGGTTGTATCGGGCTAGGCTCCTGCCTGGTATCGGGTTGGAGGGTCTGTTGTAGTCTGTTGTCCTTCTATATCAAGAAGGCGACATCTATCTTTATTATTTCAGTCATTTATTTCTTTTACTTATGCAATGTAATCAGAACCTTATTTGTTTATGGAAATAGAAGAGCTTAATTACCTGCTGCTTTATGTTTGGTACCTTTGTTGGATGATTGCTATGTTTAACATCTGAACTCTAGCTTGTATGTTTGGATCGCATTTTGATTAGATACCGAATCATGTTTTCCCATTGCAAAAACCTCGAGAGAGGTGTTGTGGCTCTAGTGTTTGGTCCAATTTTGGAGTACGAGAGTGCCTGGAATCAGAGTCACTTTAGTTATCTTTCCACTCTAACTTAAGTCCAGCAACCTCGAGAGGGGTGTTGATGCTTGGTTAGAGGTACCCGCTTCGAGAGAAGGGGTACATGATGTTTCTTCTGCTGCTTGTTTTACCGGAGTTTTCTCCTTCACACCTTACTATAGCATTAGTGTTATCTCTCTGTTTCCATTGCACGAAAACCCCTAAAAATTGATAATTGCTTAAAACCCTTATTTTCCTCATAGCTCCAGTTGGAGATAAATCTCTTTTGTTTTATCGACCTTAACCAGTTGTCCCCTTACGGGATTTTATCATCTATTTTCCCTTATCAGAGTGTAACGTGTCGATTCAGTGTTCTCTACACTACCACCCTTGTCCCTGTGTTCGACCCCGTATATCTACTTTGACCCCGTAAACAAAGTTGCGGGGGCCTAGAAGGTTTCAGGTTATAAATGTAAAAGTCCAACTACTTCAAATCTTCCTCCACTTTTAGGACGCGCGATTTAGGCTGGTCACTGACCCTCTTACTTTCTCTGATCTCGTGAAGGGCATTCTCATCCTTTTGGTTCTCATTTTCTCGATTTTGACCGGAACCACTTAAGCATGGACCGTTAACTTGGTCACCTCCTATTGGGCCAACTCACGGGCATGGTTGCTCTCTCTCTCCCTCTCTTTACGATCGCTTTGCCTACGTGGCATGTTTCTATTGGTTGATTATGATAAAATCATAACTAAATATTCCTATGTCCAAAATTAAAAAGAAAATATGTTCTAAACTCGTAAAAACATGATCCTTCTAATAAAATAAGTCCAAAGGTTGACTTCAAATTTTATTGAAAGGGATTTTTAGAAAAAGAATTAAATAACTACAAGTCACCAAAAATACACCTAAGAGGGGGCAGTCGTTAGCTCAAGTGGTGCGGTTTGTTAAGACCTCAATGAAAGGTCCCAAGTTTGACTCTTGGCTTCAGACATGGTACAATAGTGGTTGGCATTTTATTGAGCACGCCGTGGTGTCCCCCAATGACACAGCTGGTCCTGGGATTTACTCTTGGCTGGGTGGTGTCCAATAGTGGCCGATCCCATGACTCATTATAAAAAAAAATACACCAAAATGTTCATAACTCCAAAATATACAATATTATATGTTTTGTTAATCAGAAAAACCTAACTAAGTTAATGGTGATAGTTTTAGAGTCCAAATCGAGGTTGTGTTTGAAAAGACCAAAAGTTAGGATTTCCTTGCCTTTATACATGAGTAAACCCTAATTCATATTTAAACATTGGAAATATGAAAACAAGCTTTTGGATCGATTAAAGTAGTGAAGAACAAGTAATTGGATCTATTAAGAAAAGGTATGTTCTTTCCTTACACCTAAGTTGGGGAAAATTAGTAACCTTAACCAAGTTTCCCTAATGAGGCTTCTATAAAACCCTAATTTTCCTTTTGACAATTCCTTAGCTATATTTGCCTCAAAATCAGTTTTAATGTTTATTTCTTGGGTCTTGTACCCACTGCCATGTTTATGATGCTTATACTTGCCATAGTTCTTAGCATGTCGATTTTATTAGACTATTTAACTAGTGTAGTGGTACTTTTGTACAACCACCCATAGATAAGGCATGTGTAAATTCGCCCTGGGGAATGTGTTACTCTCCCCAATATAGAATATTTGTAGGTGATTGGAATGTGTTACACTCCCTCACCTATTGGTTGAGGTTAGGTAGGTGTCTCAACTCTACATAGTTTAGGTATTCAATATTAATTATGCATGCAACCTTTTTACAATTTTTGTTATGGCAATCATCTATTTACTTATGCCTCATTCTTTTGATCATCTTCATCTTATGATGAAATCTTAGCCATTATTTCCTTATATTTCTCTTATCTTTTGTCCTTATTCATTTTCTCTGACACATACCTTATTTTCTTTCCCTTTTGTTGGGTGCCTTCCCAACCACCTAAGGTTAGATCAAGGTATTGAACAAGGCCAAGGAGACCAAGTTCAGGAGTTGTAAATTCAAGTTTTGCTATCAAGGATGACTAGGTTGCTTATTGCTAGATCCTATAGTTTCTTTTCTGTTCTTTTCCTTTTCAAAGAAACTCATGTAGTAAACAAGAGTTCAAAAAGGAATGTAATAACTTAGTTTTTTCCCACTATTATTGACATTTCATATGTATTTGAATCATGCTTATTTACTTGGATTATTATACATGCATTCCACATTGTCTATTTTTCTTGGAAAAAGTGGATGTTTTGTATTTCCTTTAAATTTTAGTGAGGAGGTGATCTCGCCTCTTTACGGCTGTGCACGCTGACATCCTGTGGGGGAGGTACCATTGCCCCAAATGGAGCACTCTGAATTACCGTGCCCTCCTCAACAAGCTACCCACCAAGGATAGACAGCAGAAATGGGGCCTTCATATTGACCATGCATGTCCCCTATGCAAGGATGGTGTGGAATCAAGCAATGCAAGTTTACTAAATAGAACTTCAGCATCACTTGTCTCAAAAATTGTCGGTGATGCAATGTGCTCAACAACCTCTACGATCTATTTACTTGGGTTAAAGTTTGATATAAAAACAAAACTCAAGGTAGATTTGCCAATCTTTGCATCACTGGCCTAACCTACTTGATATGGAAAGAAAGGAACAGAACGATACATAGCCAGAGAGAACTGGATGTTCTCAAGTTGATAGATATGTTCTATACTAACTTACATTGGTATGTAAAGCATAGGCAGAAGCTCTTAGCTAGTTTGAGCTTTTCTACAAGCACATACTGGGGTTTTTTGTATAGCACCCCTATATAGTTTTAGCCTCACTTTTTTGGGTTTGGGTTATCTTTTTTAGATGCCTTGCAATGTTTGTATAGCCTAGCTCTAACGTCACTTTTTGGCAATATATTTACCCTATTCCTAAAAAACAATTGTAAGTGTAATGGGCTAGCAAACAACAAATTGTGCCTCCCACGTCTTAAGAAAATCACACACGTATATCTCACATTTCATCAGGGTACTACAAAATAACACATTCTAAGTATGAATTTGATACATGAATTGCATTTGGGATAGTATACAATCTAAGAGACATACAAAAACGTTCTTTCCATATATTTATAGAATCATGAAAGTTTATGTCTAACAATTATATGAGCTACTACAAACTACACATGAGTTTCATATATGATTTGCATTTGAGATATTATAGTACCCTAAGAGGCATACAATGAAATAATCATCCCATTCACACAATCATGTGTTTTTACATCTAATATTTTATGAGCTACTGCAAATTATCACAAACTAATTAGCATGAGTTCAATACATCTATGATACAGTGATGCCTTAACATATAAATTCTACCAACAACCATCTCAGATACATAAATATAGAACAATTATGTTAAATATTATACTACCATACTTTTCATGATGCACAACATATATGTTGACATTTTTGATATTATTTCTTCATAATATGAACATCATGTACACGACGGCTGGCTTCTTTCTTCTTCTTAGATCTTTAAAACCATTAATTATATGGAGTTTTTATTATTCGCATCAAATTGTACATGGAATATGAAATGCTTGTTTGCATGTTTAGACTACATTTTCCATGATTTTTATTGTTCTTGCATGATAGCAACATGAAAGTATGAAAATATTTCAAGTGTTGTAAATGTTGGAAAATAGTAATGCTTAAGCATCAAAATTTACTTTTGTGGTTAATTATATAGGAATTATTATCATTATTGAAAGAAATAGAGAGTTATAGTAATCAGAACATTATAGCGGATATAATGAAGCAATATTGACAAAAGTAGTTTGTTTTATAAGGAGTGTTACTTTTATTTGGAACTTTCTCCCAGCCTTATATTATACCTTTTAGTAATTAGTCCAACAATGAATATATAAGTATATGAAGTCTAAGGGAATATATGTAGACATACAATAATGACAGATAATATGACTTTTGTAATTATAATGACGTAATATAATTTTGTGTTGTACTTGACTATAAATGCTTCAATGGCTTTCAGTGAGCTATTTTCTTGAATTAGAAATCGGTGCAAAAGTCTTCAAAATTTAATAATGGCAAATAACCCTTGCATTATTTATAAACACTGTTGTTGTGCTTATTAGCAGTTTGTGAAATTTCGTTGTATCTATGGCATACGTACTCACAAGTGATTTATTGTTTGTGGCTTTCTTTTTACTCTAACCTTACATCTAAACTCTCATCGTCTCCCGACCTCTCTAAAATGGAGAGACTTTATTTCTTTACCCCCATGTCTCTTTGTTTCTTGCTTTACATTATAGTATCCAGTTGTTGATGTGATATTTCAAAAGCTTTTGTCACTAGAATAATTTCCGTAGTATTTCGGTGAGTTTATTTCCACGTGATCATTACTAATTTCCCATTGTCTCATTATTGTTGCCTACCTTTTACTTCCACAATTACTCTGTTATTTATTGTCTAGATCAATCACTTGAAGTCCCTTGACCGCCACCCTGACAAGGCTTTTGAGTTCCTTCCCCCATCTATAGTTTTCCCCTTCCCTTCTGTGTTATTATTCACGCGTCTAGTATAGTCTCCATCCTCATGATGTACAGTTTCAACAGCACTAGAATGACCTTGTGGATCCCCCTATTTCTAGCCATTGACTCCCAATTTCCCATCTTTATATTTCAAACCTTTCGATGTAATATCTTCCCTCATTCACATGTCACTTTGTCGACATCACTTTCTCATCCCATGGTTAAGATCTTCCTACCTCCAATTTGACATGGAAATTAATACTCTTACTCATGGATCCTTCACCATATTGTTGCTCCTTCGGTATAAATGACGCGTACTTGGGGATGCCCGTAACTATGCCCCCGTGCTCATTGTTGTTGTTCATCTAAGCTCTCTAGTGGGTAGTACTTGTTTAGATGTACTAGGAGATGACAAAAAAGATAACAATAACATGGAAATCTTGCATACTTCAATTCTAGAGTAATTAGACTTCCCTTTTTTCTTTGATCTTCATATTTTGTTTTAAGGGTTTCTTGGATGCTATTCCATCCTGAACTTTGGTGGATGATTCCCACCCAAGTTTTCTCCAATCCAACTCCATAACCCTTCCAATCCAACTAGAAATAGATGTCACTACTGACTCTAATTTGCATTCTAGCAGGAGAATGGATATTCTCACCCTGAAGAGAGCTTCTGTGAAGTCGATCTGTCATAGAAAATCAAAATTGTCAATCTCTTTCATGCAAAGAAGCCTATTCTTGAACTTTCATTGTCCTCCTTCCTTGAGATTCCTTTTCTCCTTCCAATGGAGAAACTACAAAATGAAAATAGAGGTGTCAATCTATTAGAGGAGTACTTTATTGGATAAGGAGCAAGCCTACATCAATGTCTATTTTAGTGTCTAGAAATTATAATTTTGATCAGTGAGAAGACATGCAACCAATGCCAAACAAACATATCCCTTCCTTTCTACCACATCCTCCTTTGTGAAATCTACCACAACATCTTCCTCCTATGCTAACCCTAAAAATGTGTATCTCTCAACCATATTATCTTCATGATTGAGACTAGTCACAAGAGGAATAGTAGAGCCTTGAACTTGCCAAAGAGAACAACCTATAAAGGAGAGAAGGATATCTCATCATCATCGTTGTTATCATCATAATGGTTAGGATGAACACATAGGAGAGAGAGTTTTAAGACTAATATTTTCTTATTAATTATCACATTAATAATGAATTCATCTACCAGTAACATTGATAGAGGTTAGTAATGGAAGTTCTCGAGTATAATTCTTTGTTGTACTTAACTATACAAACTTCAATCACTATAGTTGAGTTATGTCCTTGAATGAGATTTAGATTTCAAATCCAGCAAAGTTAATTGGTTGCATATAACCCTAAGTGGAATTTGTTTTAGATACCACTAGAAGAGTTCATAACCACTATGAATTTATGATTGATTAATACATTAATAATTATAGTTCCTACCAGTGACAATGGAAGAGGACAGAACTTAAACAATTGCATTGCTTTAAGATAACTATTTTTTGTAGAAATTTTAGTTAGGTCTAACTGAACTATTTTCCTTATTGAAAATTAGGCACATAAGCCTTTAAAATTTATTGCTGGAAGTAATTCATGGTATGAAATTCGTTTAAGATACCATTGTTGGAGTCCTTCACTATCAATTATGTTTGATTAACATGTTTGTAACTTGTTTACCATCAATAACATAGAGGTTTGAACATATATATATATGAGGTGTTCTTATTACATAATTGTGTATTGTACTTACTATAGAACTTCAATTATTTTTTAAATAGCTATTTTCCTAAATGATAATTAGGTTAAGAATCCTTCAAATTTTACTAGTTGCAGATAATCATAGTAGGAAATTAGTTTTAGATATCCTTATTGGATTCCATTGACCACTATCGATTGGGTCTAAGTAAGCTATTTTCCTGAATGAGAATTTGGTGAAAATACTTCAAAATCTATTAGTTGTAGATAATTATGGTATGAAAAACCATTATCAATTTTTTTATCTCTATGTTAATAATATTATTTCCTGCCAATAACATTGGCAAAGGTAGGGGTGAGCATGGTTTGGTCAAGTCTGGTCTAATCTAAAAACCATTGACCAGACAACACAAAGTGGTCTGAAAATTTATGTAACATACCAAATCTTGGACCCCACCCTAGAAGTTTGATCTCTTAGACTTAGCCAAACAAGGTTGGGGTTAGATCTCATAAGAGCTTAGTATAACCCTAATGAGATAATGAATGTATAAATCACCCTAATGCAACCTAATGCTCTCACATTAGTCTTAGACCCATAAATGGACACATAAAATATGTCACATGAGGTAAATAATGAATTATGTAAAATTCCATGCAAATGATCATAGATTTCTCTTTTGGTGATAATATTAAGTTTTTGAATAAGAAATAGTGATAATAATGAAATAATATGAAAGGAAAGATCACAAATATTAATGGTGAAATAACTCATTAAAAGAAACCCCAAAAGTGAAATCTAAATTAAAAATCATGTATCTTGGGTCCCAATTACCTTGGGAGTCAAGTTTCACATTATTTACATAATAATAATTAATTTAATTCAATTTGGAAAGAGAAGGTCTAAGTTTTACCCAAAATATCTAATAAAATAGTAAATGACTTCAAAAGAGGAAAATAATCTTGTATTTGTTATCTACATAATAAATATAGCCTTTGGGTGAATTTTCATCCAATTTGGAGAAAGTTTGCTTAAAAGGTGTAATCAGGAGAGAGAAAGTGTGTAGGACCTTCAAAATATTAAATAAATGATCAAACATCTACAACATGTAAAATTGGTGGTAAATTTGTATCCAACACAATAAATATGGCTTGTGTGTGAAGTTTCATAAAATTTGGAGAATCTTAAAGTCATTAATGCATGAGAAAAGAGAAAATAAGATTTGGTTTATTTAACACATTAAAAGTTCCCAAAAGGCAAATCTATTTGCATAATCAGAATCCACATGACTTAATTAGCCTCTATGCAAAATTCCAATTAATTTGGGACTCGTTTGCACCCTCAAAAGAAGAGAGAGAAAAAGGAAATTAACTTAATTAGAACTTTAGTTCAATTTTATTTAGGAGTGCATTCATTTGTCACGCATACACATTTGATGCACGAGCCTCTTTGGGCTGTCAGATCATGGATTAGATGGCTGACAACCATCTCCTACCTTCCAATTTCTATTTTCCCTCTTCTTTTCTTGTGAGCGACATATTCGTTTCCCTACTTCTTTCTTTTGCGATTTTCTCGCCCCTCTCTACCCAGCTTCCGATGATATCCTCTTCCATGTATTCCTCTTACCTTTTCACACTAGTTAACCCCCAATTTTGGGTTCTTTGTTACCTATATATGTTCTGGGATCCTGGCTGATTTCTTGCTCTGTTCTCGCCCTGTTTCCCCTTTTCGAGCCGTCTCCTGCCCTCTTTAGGGATTCACGACCCTATAAAACCAGGTCAATGTCTTCACATGACTATAGGACATCATTTTATAGCTTTGGTTGTTCTTTGTTTGATCAAAGCCATCGGATCCATCTTCATTCAGTGTTTAATGCAGCCGTGAGAATGGTGGCGCTCCCTTTGGATCTCAGTGGGAGTGCTAAACCTTCGAATCATATATTGATTATCAAGGGAAGCTTTTGGCGTCATCAATTTAGTTCGAATGAGTATGAATCAGTTTCCCCCAAACCTGGTCGTGTACTGCTACTTCTATTCACAATAGTGGCAAGAGACTGAGGAAGGGGATGACTTCCTTTGTTATTTCCCAGTTCTACCCCTCTGTGCTTCTTCTTTCTTTCGTTTTCTCAGTGAGGGCATTTTCATCTTTTCACACTTTGGCTTCTTTGCATTGGGTGAGTCAATCAGGCCACTGACGTGATGATGTGGCCACCTCTAGTTGGACCATGTTAGCAGACTCGGGCCCACTCTCCCGTCTCTTTCTCGCAAGTCTTATCTTTGCTAATTTGGCATTTTGTGATTTTCTGATTGGTCAATTTTGGAAAATTCATAACTAATTATTTTTTGGTTCAAAAATTACAAATAAATTGTTGTTGGATTTAGAAAAATATTTCCTATCTAATGATGATGTTTTTCTTGCTAAAATACAATATTTTATTATAGGTGATTTCAATGAATCTACTTAAATAGATAATAACTTGTATAATTCATAACTAAATATTTATAAGTCAATAAAGTATAATAAAATATGTTTTGAACTCGGAATAACATGTATTAAAAAGTATCAAGGTTTTCATAACCTAAATCACACATTAATTATAGGAAATTTTTAGGGTTTGAATAATCAATGTGAAATTGACCTGCGTATATGTTCAACAGGTTCTTTGGAGGCCTAGACTTGGATCTAGAAGTATCTTAGACTTGTATAGACTCTAAAGTGAGGTATGTTTGCATCTCCTATTATTCTTTATTGAGTAATAACCTAAATTGTCTTTCTCTTGGTCCTATGGACAATAGCCTATACGCATTGCTCTTATCTTTTGATATCATGGTTCTTGTGAACTATCTTGTTTGTGGTAATCTTGGATATTCTTTTGGACTCTTTTTCTTATGCCTTGGTGCATGCTGGACTTATATGATGATATGTGCCCACTATAATGTGGATGTTTATTTGTGGATATGTGATTTCTTGTTCCCACTTGCATGTGGATGCAAGTGTTGTTCGTTGTATGATATGGAAACATTGTATAATTTTGACCATACTTTTCTACTTGCCTCCTACATTTTACATGCTATCTAATTCAGTAGCACTAGAGTAGTGTAATTGCATTGGTTTTGTTTATGGGAAGATGTGTAATTTCTTGCCTGAGTAGTATACTCTGTTGGGATGGAGAGGTTACCCCATACCCAGCCAAGATGTATGATTCTTGGCCCATGTTTTATATATTTGGGAGTTTGGTTATGTGCCATTCTCTATCAGGTTTCAAGTTTATGAGGCTTGGTCACCATTGTTAATTAAATTGTCCAGGGCTATGTTTATCTCACATGCATGCAGGATGATGATTACGGATAATGTGTTATGTGCCCTAATTCCATATGTGCTTATGTGGCACCACTTTTATATGTTGATTTAATGGCAAGTTCTCTTTTGTTATTATCTTATTCTTTTATGCCTGATTGGGTAGTCCTACACTTTTCTATGGGAAGCCTTTTATATTTGTTGTCGTTCAGTCATTGTATTGCTCAAGTTTTCCTTTTAGTATGCACATATCAGCCTTTGTTGATGTCATTTATTTTTCTCTTGTTACTGGGGTATGCTTCCAACCCTAGGTGAAAGATATGGAGGACATGGCTTAAAGTTATGGACTTTGCTTAAGAAGTTAAAGCTTGGAGACAATCTTGATGTGTTTTATATTTCCCTCTACATGGATCCTTATGATGTACCCTACATGTAAGTTTAAGATGTTCTTTTGTAACCTTATGTGAAATTGAATATAGTCAATACTTTTATTCCGCTGCTAATACTTTGGATGTTTTGATTACCATTAAATAAGATTTAAAAATTTTACACCCACTCCACCATAACTTTTAGGTGTGTTTGGACTGGAGGTTTTATTGTTCAAATTTTTAGTAGGGAGTGGTTCCCCTCTGGGATCCCACTCCTTATAGCATGGTATCAGAGCCCATGGTAGTCAGAATCTAATTATTTCAATTTTGTCTCCCACATTAGTAACTTGTACTTACATAGTCACCCTTTAGGTGAGATGTTTCCATAGATATTGCCTAAGTTTTCCATGAGATGATGAAAGGTTGAAGGTAAGTGAACCCTAATGCGATGAGGATTAGATGATCATACCCTACCCTATATGTCTTTGGTGATATGGATCACTATATGTGATGGGACTTGACTTGAGGAAGAAAATACCTTTTGTGGATGAGTATTATGTAGGATGAGGATATTTTATTATAGAAAGTTGTGACTTGGTTCAACAATCTATTATGGATCCATATTTTGTTTCACCTTGAATAGATCTCATTGCCAATAAAAAATATTTTCATATATACTATTATATGTACAAAATTTTCTATATTTTATCGAAGTTTTCTTGAATTAAGTCACAATAAAGATGTTGAGAAGTTTTGGTAATGAAACCCTAATCCTAGGGCAAACCCTAGATTGGCTTTGTGATGTGACTAGGGATATTTGGAATGATATTAAGGTGTAGTTGACCTACCTTTGTACCCTATGATTTTTTTTTTGTTAGGGTTGATAGGTTAGAGACACGAGGACCTAAAGCTCAACCCTAGTTGGTACTGGCTTTTAGATGGATACATGGGTAACATAAATCTCTAAAACATTCATAACTAAAAGATATGTGGGTAACCCTAAATGTTGTTTAGTTTGACTTGTTAGGTTAAACCTTTTAAGGGGTGGAGAGTAGTTGGTTGTTGATGTGCGGATCAATAGATTTTAAGGACGAAATCCTTTTAAGGGGTGGAGTGTTGTAACATACCAGATCTTGGATCCTACGCTGGAAGTTTGATCTCTTAGACTTAGCCAAACAAGGTTAGGTTAGATCTAATAAGAGCTTAGTATAACCCTAATGAGATAATCCATGTATAAATCACCCTAATGTAACCTAATGTTCTCACATTAGTCTTAGACCAATAAATGGACACATAAAATATGTCACATGAGGTGAATCATGAATTATATAAAATTCTATGCAAATGATCATAGATAACTCTTTTGGTGATAATATTAAGTTTTTGAATAAGAAATAGTGATAATAATGAAATAATATGAAAGGAATGATCACAAATATTAATGGTGACATAACTTATTAAAAGAAACCCCAAAAGTGAAATCTAAGTTAAAAATTGTGTTCCTTAGGTCTCAATTGCCTTGGGAGTTAAGTTTCACATTATCCACATAATAGTAATTAATTTAATTCAATTTGGAAAGAGAAGGTCTAAGTTTTACCCAAAACATCAAATAAAATAATAAATGACTTCAAAAGAGGAAAATAATCATAGATTCATAATCTACATAATAAATACTGCCTTTGGGTGAATTTTCATCCAATTTGGAGAAAGTTTGATTAAAAGGTGAAATTAGGAGAGAGAAAGTGTGTGGCACCTTAAAAATATCAAATAAATTCTCAAACAACTCCAACATGTAAAATTGGTGGCAAATTCATATCCAACACATTAAATATGACTTGTGTATGAAGTTTCATAAAATTTGGAGAATCTTCAAGTCATTAATGCATGAGGAAAGAGAAAATAGGATTTGGTTTTTTTATTACATTAAAAGTTACTAAAAGGAAAATCTAATTGCATAATCAAAATCTACATGCCTTAATTAGCCTCTATGCAAAATTTCTATTAATTTGGGACTCGTTTGCACCCTCAAAAGAAGAGAGAGAAAAAGGAAATTAACTTAATTATAACTTTAGTTCAATTTGATTTAAGAGTGCATTTTTTTGTCACGCATATACATTTGATGAGAAAGCCTCTTTGGGCTATCAAATCGTGTATCGGATGGTTGACAACCGTCTCCTACCTTCTGCTTTCTATTTTCCCTCTTCTTATCTCGTGAGCGACAGAATTTGTTTCCTTACTTCTTTCTTTTGTGATTTTCTCGCCCCTCTCTGCCCAGCTTCCTATGATTTCCTCTTACCTTTTCACATCAGTTAGCCCCCGATTTCAAGTTCATTGTCACCTATATATGTTATGGGGTCCTGGCCAATTTCTTGCTTTGTTCTCGCCCTATTTTCCCTTTCCGTGTCATCTCCTCCTCTCTTCAGGTCTTCAAGACCCTTTAAAACTAGGTCAATGTCTTCACGTGACTACGGGACATCAGTATATAGCCTTGGTTGTTCTTTGTTTGATCACAGCCACTGGATCCATATTCGATCAGTGTTTGGTGTAGCTGTGAGATTGGCGGCACTCCCTTTGGATCTTAGTGGGAGTGCTAACCCTTCGAATCATAAACGGATGATCAAGGGAGGCTTTTGGCATCATCAATTTAGTTCGAAGGAGTATGAATGAGTTGCCCCCCAAACCTGGCCATGTACCACCACTATAGTTTGCAAAAGTGGTGAAAGACTTAGGAAGGGGTGGACTTCTTCTGTTATACCCCAGTTCTACCCCTCCGTGCTTCTTCTTTTTTTCATTTTCTCAGTAAGGGCATTTTCATCTTTTCACACTTTGGTTTCTTTGCTATGGGTGAGTCCACTGACCTGCTAACCCGATGATGTGGCCACCTCTGGTTGGTCCATGTCAACAAACATGGGTCCACTCTCCCCTCTCTTTCTCACAAGCCTTATCTCTGCTTATTTGACATTTTGTGATTTTCTGATTGGTCAATTTTGGAAAATTCATAACTGATTATTTGTTGGTCCAAAAATTACAAATAAATAGTTGTTGGATTTAGAAAAATATTTCCTATCTAATGATGATCGTTTCTTTTGCCTAAATACAATGTTTTATAATAGGTGATTTTAATGAATCTAATTAAATAGATAATAACTTGTATAATTCATAATCAAATATGTATAAGTAAGAAAAGAATAATAAAGTATGTTTTGAACTCAAAATAACATGTATTAAAAAGTGGCATGGTTTTCATAACCTAAATCACACATTAATAATAGGGTTTTAGGGTTTGAATAATCAATGTGAAATTGACCTAAAATCTACATATATGTTCAATAGGTTCTTTGGAGGCCTAGACTTGGATCTAGAAGTATATTGGAATTGTATAGAATCTAAAGTGAGGTATGTTTGCATCTCCTTATCTTCTTTATTAAGCAATTACCTAACTTGTCTTTCTCTTGATCCTATGGACAGTAGCCTATACACATTGCTCTTATCTTTTGATATCATGGTTCTTGTGAACTATCTTGTTTGTGGTAATCTTGGATATTCTTTTGGACTCTTTTTCTTACGCCTTGGTGCATGTTGGACTTATTTGATGATATGTGCCAACTATGATGTGGATGTTTATTTTTAGATATGTGATATCTTGTTCCCACTTGCATGTGGATGCATGTGTTGTCCATTGTATGATATGGCAACATTGTATTATTTTGACCATGCTTTTTTACTTGCCTCTACATTTTACATGCTATGTGATTTAGTAGCACTAGAGTAGTGTAATTGCATTGGTTTTGTTTATGGGAAGATGTGTAATTTCCTGCCCGAGCAGTATACTCTTTTGGGATAAAGAGGTTACCCCATACCCGAGCAAGATGTATGATTCTTGGCCCATGTTTTACAAATGTGGGAGTTTGGTTATGTGCCATTCTCTATCAAGTTTCAAGTTTATGAGGCTTGGCCACCGTTGTTATTTACATTATTCTAGGTCTATGTTGACCTCACATGCATGCAGGTTGATGATTACAGATTATGGGTTATGTGCACTAATTCCATATGTGCTTATGTGGCACCACTTTTATATGTTGATTTAATGACAATTATCTCTTTTGTTATGATCCTATTCTTTTATGCCTGATTGGATAGTCCTATACTTTTCTATGGGAAGCCTTTTATATTTGTTGTCCTTTGGTCATTATATTGCTCATGTTTTCCTTTTAGTATGCACATACCAGCCTTTGCTAATGTCATTTATTTTTCTCTTCTTGCTGGGGTATGCTTCCAACCCTAGGTGAAGGAAATGGAGGACATGGTTTAAATTTATGGACTTTTATTAAGAAGTTAAAGCTTGGAGACAATCTTGATGTGGTTTAGATTTCCCTCTACATGGATCCTTATGATGTACCCTACATGGAAGTTTAATATGTTCTTTTGTAACCTTATGTGAAATTGAATATAGTCAATACTTTTATTCGACTACTAATATTGTGGTTGTTTTTATTACCATTAAATAAGATTTGAAAATTTTACACCCACTCCATCATACCTTTTAGGTGTTTGTACTGGAGGTTTTATTGTTCAAATTTTTAGTAGGGAGTGGTTCCCCTCTGGGATCCCACTCCTTACAATTTCTCCAGCCCAAACTTGAATGATAAAAACATGTAGACTGAACCTAAGTTGACCATAAAAATGTGTTCAAGTTTGGATAAATTTAATCTAGAACCACTACTATCTAGTGTTTACTACTGCACACTTAAACAAAGATGAATAATAATTTCTATCAAGTTGATGTTAAGCTATTAGTGCTCTTCTATGAAAATTATACTTTAATAACATGAAACAAATGTCTCTGTATAAACATTGGATGGAACTATTTGTTTATTTACATCATTCTTCCAAGATTATACACACACATATATATAAATATAAATATAAATAAATATATATGTGTATATGTATGTATATCAACTATATATATAATCTATACCATTACTATAAAATTCATTTGCAGTAATGATAATAAATATAATCTTGAGATAATTTAATGTATTGTTTGTACATCAACTAACTCATGATGATGATAATTTACTTGAGTACATATAGACACAGACATCACTATATAGAGTTGTCAAGTTTGATATGATCAGTTAACTTGTTTCCTAGACGATAACCAGACAAGTCAAGGATGGTCTTAACACATTTCAAACAAAAAATTGATTGTATTACCAATCTAGAACAAAATTAAGTAGGTGGTTTACTCAAGTTTGCTTTGGTCTAGTGGTTAAGTTTTTCTTCATTTTATTCCCTAGGAAGAGGTTGGTACTTTGGTGATTGGATTGCTCAAACATAACTCCTATTTGTACTTGGTTATAGAAATGTCAATTAGGCCTAATTGAGTTATTTACAAAAATATGTAGAAGCTTTGAAAATGTATTGGTTGCATATAGTCAAATTACAAAATTGTTTTTAGTTACCATTGTTGATTGTTGTCAATTTGTTATTAAGTAATATGGTAATAAGTTTTTTTCCTACCAGTAACATTGGTAGAGGTCAAAACTTCAATAATCATATTTCTCTAACATAACTACTAGTTATACATGAGTATAAAATCTTGAATTAAGTGGTCTATTTTCTTGAACTTAATTAGGTGCAAAATGTAACAAAAGTAATTTGTCGCATATGATCATAGTATGAAATTAGTGTTAGATACCATTATTTGAGTTCTTGATCATTATCAATTTATGATTGATCAATATGAAAATATTTTTGTTTCTTACCAGTGACATTTGAAGAGGTTAAAACTTCAGTAATCATAGTGAACTAACATAAGTCTTTGCTGTACTTGACTATAATTACTTCAATTGGATTTAATTGAGCTATTTTCCAAAACGAAATTAGGTGTATAAGCCTTCCAAATTAGTTGATTGTAGATAATAATGGTATCAAATTAGTTATAGATGCTAGTGTTGGACTTTAAACCTTTTTCCAAATATGATTGATTAATATTTTACTCATTTTTTTACTACCATTAACATTGGCATAGGTTGGTACTTCAATAATTGTAGTACTCTAATAACTCTTTGTGGTGCTTAACCATAAAAATTTGAATAGGGTCTAACTGAATATTTTCCTGAAGGACAACTAGGTGTAGAAGCATTCAAAATTTATTGGTTGCAGATAATAATCATGTTAGTTTAAATACCATTTTTGGAGTTCTTTGACCATAATAAATATATAATTGATTACCATGTTAATAATTATATTTCATACCATTACTATTGGTAGAGGTTAAAGCTTCAGTCATTCAAGTTCTCTAACTTAAGTCTTTGTTGTACTTGATTATAGAATCTTTATTTAGGCTTGATTAAGCTATTTTCTCAAGTGAGAATTAGGTGGAGAAGCCTTCAAAATCTATCAATTGTATATAATTATAGTATGAAATTAGTTTTGCATACAATTGTTGGAGTTCATTGACCACTATCAATTTATGATTGACTAATATGTTAAAAAAATTATTTCTACCAGTATCTAACATTGGTAGATGTTATAAATTTAGTAAATAAAAACCTCTAATATAATTATTTTTTTTTGAATATAGAAACTTCAATTTGGTCTAATTGAGATATTTTCCTAAATGAAAATTAGTTTCAAAAGCCTTCAAAATTTATTGGTTTTAGATAATAGTGATATGAAACTAGATTTAGATGTCATTGTTAGAGTTCTTTGACCCCGATCAATGATTGATTAATATGTTAATAATTATATTTTCTACAAGTAATATTGGCTAGGTTATAATTGTGGTGACTGGAGTGATCAAACATAACTCTTCTTTATACTTGACTATAGAAACCTTAATTGGGTCTAACTAGGCTATTTTAAGAGATAAGAATTAGGCAAAAATGCCATGAAAGATATTCATTGTAGTTAATTATGGTATGAAATTATTTTTAGATACTATTGTTGAGTTCTTTGACAATTATCAATTAATCTTGAATTGATATTTTAATAATTTTTTCCTACTGGTAACATTTGTTGAGGTTAGAATTTCAATAATTGGAGTGGCCTAACATGGATTGTTTCATACTTGTCTATAGAAACTTCAATTGGGCCTATATTTTCTAGAATGGTAATCACGTGTAGAAGCCTTCATAATTTATTTGTTGTAGATAAGCATGGTATGAAATTAGTTTTAGTTAACATTGATGAAGCTCATTGACAATATCAATTTATTATTGATCAATGTTTAATATTTATTACTTCCTACCAGTAACATTGTAAGCGATTAAAACATCAATATTTATAGTCCCCTAGCATAACTCTTTATTGTACTTAATTATAAATACTTCAATTAGGTTAAACTGAACTAGTATCCACCAAGGTTGTAGATTGGAGGTGAAAGAATGAGTTCCCCAAAGTAGGGACCCTAGTTCAATAACTTGACCTTGGTCCCATTACACATGGTGGCCTTTGTGTTACTTTGAACGTACCCCCTTATGTGCAAGTAGAGGAGGGGGTATACACTGTTGGGATGGGGTCACTAACGTGACTCCTCCTCGAGGGTGGTTTTCATGTATAAAAGGGATAATTATGATATCAAATGAGTTCTCGATACAATGATTGGAGTTCTTTAACCATGGTTAAATATGATTGATTGACATCTTAAAAAATTTATTCACTACCACTAACATTGATAGAGGTTTGAATTTCAATAATTATAGTTGTAACTCTTTCTTGTACTTGATTATTAGTAACTGAGATTTTTTGCTGAATGAGATGTAGAACATTCAAAATGTTTTGCTTGTAGAAAAATCCTAGTATGAAATTAGTTTTAGATGTCATTGTTGGGTTCTATGACCACCATGAATTATGATTGATTAATATGTTAGTTTGTTTATTTCCTACCAATAACATTTGAAGAGGTTAGAATTAAATTCATTATTCTGCTCTTACATAGCCCCTTGTTGTACTTGACATTA
This sequence comes from Alisma plantago-aquatica, assembly GCA_963693085.1. Taxonomy (NCBI): domain Eukaryota; kingdom Viridiplantae; phylum Streptophyta; class Magnoliopsida; order Alismatales; family Alismataceae; genus Alisma; species Alisma plantago-aquatica. The sequence continues at coordinate 385,958,707 of OY856411.1, read as the reverse complement.
GAAACTTAAATTCGGTCAAACTAATCTATTTTCTTTACTGATAATTAGGTAAATAAGACTTCTAAATTTATTGGTTACAGATAATCATGGTATGGAATTAGTTTTACATACCATTGTTGGATTTATTCGACAACTATCAATATATGCTTTATTAATATGTTAATAATTTTACTTACTATCAGTAACATGGATTAAGTTAGAACTTTAGTAATTGGTGTTATCTAACATAACTTTTTGTTATACTTAACTATAGGAACCTCAAAGGGTCTAATTTAATTATTTTCATGAACAAGAATTTTGTGTAAAAGACTTCAAAATTTATTGGTTACGGATAATCATGGTTCAAAATTTGTATTATATAACAAATTGATTTTCATTCACCGCTACCAATTATTATTGATTAATAAGGTAATAATTTTATTATTACCGGTAACATTAGTAGACACTAGTATAGATCTGACGTTTAATGTCACTTTTGCTGATGTCGGTTCTTAAGAAAAACAAACACCAATGCACCAACAACATTAATTTTTCATGACAACCATCACCATATATATAATCATTTCGATTTAGAAAAGATATAGGTACCACTTTCACTTTAATGTCAGTTTCTTTTCATAGAAATTGACATCTTAAATTGCCCATAAAATATAATTTTTTAGGGAAACAAATTTACCTCAAAAAATTTCATTCTGATGTCGATGTTGTGTATAACTGATGATAAAGTGTTCAAGCCATGTCCCTGTGGAAACAATTATCCCTCCATTATTCGTCAGATCTACCAAACAACTGACGACTAAGTCCCCTTGGTGAGACATAAATTTTTTTATATGGAGATGGGTCTATATCGTTGGTTTTTTAGATGAAATTGATGACTAGGTGTTTTCGGGCCTTGTCCCCGTGAAAATATTTTCCCATCAAATTGCTTCTTCGTCATCAATTTTTCTTACAAAACCGACGACTATACCTCTAACCCTAGGGTAATATTTTTGTTTGGAAATGTAGTTAGTCATCGATTTTTTCAGACATGACCCAAAATCGGTGTTTATTTTTTTGTTTGATTTAGGAGTTAGTCACCATTTTGTATTCTTAAACGATGACTATAACCCTAACCAAGGACAATTTTTTTCATTTGGGTATGTAGTTAGTCATCGGTTTGTTCAGATATAACCGACGACTATGGCCCTAAATCGTGTCTTTTTTTGTTTGGATAAGGAGTTAGTCATCAGTTTTGTGCGATTAATCGATGACTACGTGCTTAGTTATCATTATTTATAAAACAACTAACGTCTAAGGGTAACTTAATAGCACCCAACACAAAATAGACTTTCTCACAGTCTCTATCTCATCAAGATTTCCCCCCTCCAGCTTAGGTCTCTGGCAATCCCACCCCCCCGCTCCAGCTGCTAAATCTGTCGTCACTACTGCTTGCCACCGCCATTGGGTTAGTGCTTGCTGCTGTCGTTGCTCGCCACCTCTCTTGCCAGACGCTCTTCCTTCGAGTCATTGTTTGTGCATCATCTTCCACCCCCAACTGCTCATCACCATCTGCCACATCCAGCTACCAGTGCTCGTGCGTCACTATCGTCATTGCCACCACCACTGCTGATGTTGTCTCTACTACTAGATGTAAAGTAGTCATAGCCACCAACACCACGCTGCCGTTGCTAGAGGTAAAAATCCTTTCACAACCTAAATCTACTCATACATTGATTGTTTTTACAAAAATGCTTGCTTTGAATCTCTTGAAGATGATTAATGCTACTATGTACTCAATCTTCATTTTTTATGATCCAAAAAATTGTAGTATCTCTAAATCTATAAGTTAACGTTACTTTTTACTCAAACAATACCTTGAGTCATTTTGATGTGCCCCTAATAACTATTTTGACCTGAAAGTAACTCTTTATGCTATGCATGCTGTTACCTAATCAACACTTAAATTTTTGATTTGATTATTCATCTAAAGATTATCCCATTTTAAAATCAATAAAATTCATGCTGCTATGTGACATGTTAGATAATATATTATGCCTATTAACATAGATATCTCATATGACATAAAAATTCATCTTTGTAAAATAATTAGACCTAATGTAATCTTCTTGCACATATTGAACTGTAATCTATTAAGATTCATTATCTAATAGTACATGTGTTATCCAAAGACTTCAAATCAGTAGATTTATCATACTTGTAGTCCTAAATCTCAACTTGGACTACCTTATGCTCTTTTATTATCATATGACTTGAAAATAAGACACTATTGCACGAAATTGAAATAATATGACTTAACCACTTTGTACAACACACTGTACATGAGCTTGATCTACAAACCATCATAATATAGAGTCATAGATTCACCCCTCATGATATAGAGTCATATATTCACTCCTATAGTAGGGGTGATCTGAAGTCTCTGATGACACTAAGATCATAGGTCTATAAATGGCAATAGTGTATTATGTCCTAGAAACCCATCTGAGATTTACTCATTAGGAGTAAATCTTGGACTGTCCCTAGTTTGGGCCTATTCTTGGACACTAAATATCACTTAGATGTAAGTGTATAATGAATATTTGGTTATCAAGATGTTTCATCAGCACTTCCTCATTTGTTCTCTAAGTACATATGTTGGTGGACATTTGCCCATCTACATCAGTGTACTTGGAGACCTACGGGGAAATGTTGTCAAAATTATTTTGAAAACCAAATACACATTATAAACTTACTAGTGAGATTAGGTGTTCAACAATGAGATAGGTGGTATACACATTCATTACTAAACCCTAAACCCTAATTTGTATATCATAAACCCTAATCTTTAAACCCAAAACCCTAATATATAAACATGTATCCCTAGATATAAAATTATAAATCCTAATCTATTTGCAAATCTTTAACCTAATATGTAAACCCTAAACCATAATACTTGGTTTCTCTTTATTATCATAGAATGGACAGACCATGGATGTCCATTCCAAATCACTACACCCCCAGAGTTTATTACTGGTCTTGATCAGTTTCTAAGATTTGTGGAGGAACATAGGAAACAACCTGGAGATAGGTTCTATTGTCCATGTAGGATTGTGGTAACAACTTGAAAGTCAATACTGGTGATGAACTCAAAATTCATGTCATGTGCAATGGGAATGTACATGGCCATTATTAGCATGGAGAAATTCCAAACTTGCGATCAGTAGATGTCGATATAAGTACTTGTGTTGAAGAAGAAATTGCCGCCGATGATGTAGATGTGAATGAATCAAATCCGATAGACATGGTTGATGTGATGCTAGATAGTTGTGTGGTAGATGACACCAATAAACCTTCCTTATTTAGGAACATTGTGCATGATGCTGACAGACCGTTATACATAGGTTGTACTAAGTTTATGAAGTTGAGCATTGTGTTGAGATTGTATAATTTGAAGGCTAACAATAGATGGAGCGACAAAAGATTCACGTCATTGTTGTCTTTGTTGAAAGAAATTCTTCCTAGAGGCAATGAACTTCCAATATAAACATAGGAATTAAAGAAAATTTTATGCCCAATGGGAGTGAAGGTTAAGAAGATACATGCATGCCCGAATGATTGTGTGTTATTTCAAAAGGATTATGTCGATTTGAAAGATTTCCCAAAATGTGGGGCATCAAGGCATAAAATGATGACTTCGGGGAATTCTAAAACTGGCTCTCCTGCCAAGGTGATGTGGTTTCTACCTATAATACCACGGTTTCAATGCTTGTTTGCCAATCTGATGGATGTAGAGAATTTAAGGTGGCATACAGAGGTTAAGAAAAATAATGATGGGATCCTACAACATGTCTCTGATTCCCCCACAGTGGAAGAAGATTGATTTATTGTACCATGAATTTGGTGAAGAAGTTAGGAATCTAAGACTTGGGATTTGTACTGATGGGATGAATCCATACGACACATTGAGCATCCAACATAGCACTTGGCCTATTATGCTTGATATATATAATCTTCCTCCCTAATTGTGTATGAAAAATAAGTACGTTATGTGATCGTTGTGGATATTGGGCCCTAAATAACCTAGAAATGATATCAACATTTACCTTGAACCTATGATTGGTGACTTAAAGAAACTCTGGGGTGAAGGCGTGGTGACTTATGATGCTTCGTATAGATAGACATTTTGTTTGTATGCTATGTTGTTTTGCATTATTAATGACTTTCCAGCATATGGGAATTTGTCTGGATACAATGTAAAAGGATCCAAAGCATGCCCTGTATGTGAAGAGAACACTAATTTAATACGAATAAAATATGGCGGCAAGACTGTATATCTTGGTCATCGAAGGTTTCTTCCACAATTCTATCCTTATCGAAGGTTGCGTAAAGCGTTCAATGGATCAAATGAGGAACAGAGATCCCCTAAACCTATACCAGGGGAGGTTGTTTATGAAAGATTAAATACTTCATCAATGAATTCAGTAAGAGATCATAATGTACCATTCCCACATGGAGTGATAAATCTTTATTCAAGAAAAGTACTCTTCCTTATTGAAGTTCTTTAGTAGTTCGGCATTATATCGATGTCATGCATCTTGAGAAAAATATTTGTGATAGCATCATTGGTGCTCTGTTGAATATACCAAGTAAGAATAAAGATGGCATCAAATCCAGAATAGACCTACATGAAATGGGAATAAGGAAAAAAATAATATAAGTAGTTAGTAGTGATCGGAGAACATATTTACCTCCTGCTTGTTACACATTGTCTAGAAAGGAGAAGAAAACTTTTTGCGAGTACTTGCTTAAAGTTAAGGTACCACAATAATACTCTTCCAATATCCATAGATTGGTATTAATGGAAGATCTAAAACTAATAGGTCTTAAAACTCACGATTGCTACATTATAATGCAACAAATATTGCCTATAGCAACTTGATCTATATTGTTCAAGAATATAAGGTTTGCAATCACCAGAATTTGTTTCTTCTTAAACATTCTATGCAACAAAGTTATTGATCCTGAGAATCTCGATAATTCACAAAGTGAAGTGGTTGCTACCTTATTCCAGCTTGAGATGTATTTTCCTCCTTTCTTTGATATCATAGTACATATTGTTGTCCATTTGACTAGGGAAGTGAAATTTTTGGACTATTTTTCTTGCATTGGATGTATCCTTTTGAACGGTACATGATTGTTTTTAAAGGTGATGTTCAAAATCATTATCAGCCTGAAGGGAGTACTATTGAGGGTTATGTGGCAAGGGAGGTTATGAAATTTTGCAATGAATTTTTGAGTTGTAATGAAGCTCCTGTAAATGGGTTCTCATATTACACAAAGCATCAAGATCATAAGAGCATTGTCCAAAATAGTAGGGTCACCCTTCAAACATCTTCATTGTTTTTTCTAGTGCAAAGGATAAGAGTACACATGAAGCTAAAATCTCAAATTACGGTGTCATTGAAGACATATGGGAGTTTGACTATGTTGATTTCAAAACTGTAGTCTTCAAGTGTAATTAAGTTGATAACACCAAAGGAATTGTAGTGGATGAATTGGGTTTCACATTAGTGAATTTTGAAAAGATTGGAGAGAAGGGTGACCCTTTCATAATGACATCATAGGTGAAGAAAGTATTTTATATCCATGATCCTATAAATGAAAAATGGTTGGTTTTTCTTCATGGTAAAAGATAGTTAATTGAAGATCCTATTGATGAAAAAGAGTACTATGACAAGTATGATGACTCCAGTCCTTTCTCAGTTTGCTTGCCAACACCAAACATTGATATTGATGCTAACTTATATGTATGTGGATATCAAAATGAGGGAATTTTAATTGATAAAAGATCTCAATATTCAAAGCATGCTTTTTTTTAATGTTAGTTGTACATTTTATAATCTTGTATTGTATTGTTTGACTATTTTTTATATGACATTTTTTAGATGGTGTTTGACCATGAGTATTATGACCATGACGATGATTATCGTGAGGATGAGAAACATTATGCTCACACTAGTTTAAGTTGTGTATTGTTTTTATCAACACTCGGTGCATTTTACAATATGTCTATCTTGTTGTATCACATGTAATAAGTTTTATTCATTTATGCCCTATATGGGTTTTTTTAGTCAATTTTAGGTTGAGGATGTACATCCTGAGGATCTTGTTCAACTTGATGAGAAGCATAAAATAAATAAAAATAAGGGGCATCACCATGATGAACAAGTTGATACAACAAAGGGGTAACAAACCAAAGTTGGTTGTTGAGTTTGATCATGTAGGAAATTTTATTGGAAAGAAAGAGAGCTCTTTTGTTTCATATCTAGGAGTTCTAACTTGTATTCGTTGTAGTATAGCAGTAGAATCTTGGCAAAAATTTGATAAAAGCAAGAAAGACTTCATATAGAAAGAACAATGTGTGAGATATTATCATTTGCAATTTTGTTGTTAAAACTATTTACAATTCTATTTATGAGTATATAAAATTTTGTAGAGCATATTTGACCTGGATTAAAATCGAAATCATAAAAAGGTGATGCAACACTATGGGAGGATTCTGAGGAATTATAGAACAAATCTGATAGGACTATACATATGAGAGGCTGAGAAGAGGAAGAATTCATCCATTAAGTAATAGAGCTATCTTGACCCAAAAATGTGGGAGGTGTTTGTTTCTATGAAAAGCACTGATGAATTCTAGGTATTAAGCCTCACTCCCCATTTTGATACATTCTTAGGAATTCATTGTTTTACCTTGACATAGTAGGTTATGTTTTACCTACCAATTACTATTGATGATTGTTACTAACTAGGATACAAGTGATGCTCAAAGAGAAAGGTGTACAAAGATTGTGCATAACCACACAATGGGTCGAGGTGGCTATGCAAATCTTGATCAAAAGCTACTACATGCATCTTCTTCTCAACAACCTATTCCTGGGACTACTAAGTCCTCTAATACTACTACTGAACCTCTACTTCACCATGATATATGGATAGCTCAGAGGCAATTCAAATCTAAAGAAATAACCAACCCCGCAACTACTAAGGCGGCTGCAAAAATGGTAAAATTAAACTCTTAAAGCAATTAGTATTGATGATTGTTATGTTTTAGTTACCAATTACTATTGATGATGATGATGAGAGGGAGCTCCACGAGCAAAGGAAAAAAGGCAAGTTCATCCCTAAGGGAATAAGGGATGAATAGATAGTTTCTTGAGGTAACCCAAAACATCCTTGACATGTTATGGTTGCTGGCATTAGGTGGGTACAAGAGCCTTTTTTGGGCCATCAGAGTGCAAATTTATCTAGAAAGGGGGATTCTTAAAAGAGAAGGTAAATGAGTTAATTAAAAAGGGAATTCAAGAAGAAATGAGCTTATGGGTGGCTTCTCAGTCAGCTACTCAGACAGTACCAATTGTGTTGCCCCGCTCTTCATACGAGGTGGACCCCCCTGCGACAGAGGTGGTTGGGAATAATCATGTGGATCCAACATCTAGCACGTCCACTGTAAGTATTTTTATGACATAATGGTCTTTCTAAGATCATATGTTTGGGTATATATATAACACTATATGCAAATTTATAGGGGTTGAGACCATGTCGTCTAAAATTACAAGAATATGTCATTGTTGTGGGTGAGACTTACCCACCCCTTGTAGGTTTCATGCTTCATAGTGCTCCATTCCCTCCGATGCAGTTTGCATGTGCTCAAGGCTTGTCTACGAACCTTGGAAGAAGTATCCACTGCCATATGACCACCCTGATGCTAAGACCATAGGTGAATGAGAAGGCGGCATGGTTGTGTGGCCCAAAGTAGGAGTTATCTATACGAATCATGATGTATGGAAAATTTACATTACATTTGTATCTTTATATACATGAAAATTTATATGAAATTATATATATGCAAGACATAGAGTCTAAGAAACCCCTTAGAGCTCATCCTCCTCCACCTCCACCTCCTCATCAATTACCTGGCTGGCTTGCACATGATGTATTCAACTCGATAGGTACTCAATGCAGGCATATGAAAATATTTATAGGCGAACATGAAGAAGATTCACCTATGATGGTTTCTATTAAGGAGGACATTATAGGTCAATGTTATGATACTAGTATATTTCTACAAGATGTTTTGGAGTTGTTTCATTTTTCTTGGTTGGATACATCTATGATAGAACTTTGGATAAGGTGAGATCTTATATAACTATAGACCTAGTTTTATATATGGTGATTTGTTTTCTTATATATTAATGTATACATGATATATGTTTTGCTGTCACTTACATAGGGTCTGTAAAAGTTTTCAATGACCCATGTGGGATTTCTAGTTTCATTCTTTATTAGTTGTGTAATTAAACACCCTACAACAGTTACCCTATACTACACTTCCACATTTAAGAATTTTGGTAAAAATAAAAAGAGTGTGATATTAGATCCATACAAATTTGGGTAAGTTTACTTACTTTGCTTATAAATTTGACTTAATAAATCACATTTCATTGTGAATTTTGACTTATATTTTTTTTCCTTCTTATCACTCAAAAATAACCATTGGGTTTTTTTGATTTTTGTCCCCGTGACACTAACTATTTATTATCTAGATCCTAAGGGTGAAAAAATAGACAATGGGGACATGATTTAGAAAAGTCATTATTCACCTAAGTAAATATTTATATTTATATTCGTTAACTTATATATTACATGACTATTTACTAATGTCAATTCAATGTGTTATATTAATGTATAGAACTATACAATGTTTCAAAAAAGATGGAGGAAATGTTGACATGAAAAAGAAAGTGATAGTTTGGGATAATGTTAAGGTAGTTTTCAGACTCCAATGCATATTTATGCCAACTATGCTTACTTTTATTTATTAACATTTTGTATGTTAAAAATTATAATCATATGTATAAGGCAATGGTTGGGCATGCACATACTACGTGATACGGTATATGGACATGATTGTTAGATATGCAGTGGTAGACATCGATGAGATACATAATGTAATCCATATATATATTGTCTTGGTCATCATAAGAATATAGTCTGATTAGATAATGTGAACATATCAAACTTATTAATTATATAAGTCATTCTCTTTGAAGGCGTTTAAAATGAAAGACTTTGATACACACGAAAAGCTAATAGACGTGCACATACCCTATATGAGAGAACAACTAGATGAGACACGAGAACAATGGACAAAAGCCTTCAAAAAAGGAGTGAACTTTGAATTTGATTGGGATGAAGAAGAACTTTGAATTCAATTATACATGTGGTTCTTATGACTTTTTGAAACTCTAAATTTGATGCATGCATATATGAATGATGATCTATATTCATGTGTGGGAATGTGAAGATGAATGAATGAATGTTTCTATGTGTCATGAGAATGAAATTGATATATATGTAAATATAGTAACATGTGTGGGAGTGAATGTGAATATGAATGAATTATGATTGAGCATGTGATGAAATAGAATTGGAAAATGAATAAAATTATATGCATATTGTGTTTGTTATTGTAGGTTTCGTGGCATGTTATTAAGTTGAACTCATATGATGTTGTTAACCTATAGTTTAGGACTGAATTGCAGGTTGTGCATCCTTCTGACCAACTGGGCAGTAGGTTGTAGGCCTATCATTAAAAAAACCAAAACTTAGTCATCAGTTGTAACCATAAAAATGACACTATAGGCCTAAGTCATTGGTTTTAGTAAAATAATCGATAAAGAGGACAAAACCAAAATGGTCATACTGGACAACACGGCCTCGCTGAGTAGCATGTTGTAGTCATCAGTTTGTTAGATATAATTGTCACTTTACATCAAAATTGTCAGTTATTTGGGTCGCAACTGACATTTTTCATCATGATAGGTGTCAGTTTATTATGAACCGACAATGTAGGGTCCTTTACCAGTTACAAATGTGAACTATATGTCTTTTTTGATGTCAGATTTTTGCATGCAACTGAAGCCTAGGACCCCTATCTATGTCAGTTTCTTTTATCCACGCAACCAACGTTGCATATTTGGTGTCAATTTTGTCTTCCCCAAAGAACTGACGTCTTAGACCTGTGGCTATAGTGTTGCCCACCTAGGTGTCGATTTTTAACCAATGTTATAGGGTTGTTTTAACTGATGCCAATGATAGTTGTCGTACTAGTGAGAGGATAGAACTTCAGTAATTGGAGTGCATTAACACAAATTTTTATATTTCTTAAATAAGGAAACTTCAATTGGGTCTACTTGAGAATTTTCATGGTGAAAATTGAGTGCCCAAGCCTTCAAAATAAATTTATATCAAATTTGCATGGTAACAAATTCATTGTTATACAATCATTGGAGTTTTTTATCACTATTAGTTTATTATTGATTCTTATGTTATTAATTTTTTTACTACTACTTACATTGGCGGAGGAAAGAACTTCCATAATTGGAGTGCTCATAACATAACTCTTTGTTGTAGTTCACTATAGAAACTATAATTTAGTCTAACTTAGCTATTTTCTTAAATGATAATTAGGTTTGGAATCCTCCAGGTTTTATTGGTTGTGGATAATCATGGTAAGAAATTAGATTTACATACCATTGTTGGAGTTCTTTGACCACTACCAATTTATGATTGAATACTATGTTAGTAATTTGATTTTCTACAAGTAAGATTGGGAGAGGTTATAACTTTAATAACTGGGAGTATTAGAATATAACTCTTTGTTGTACTTGACTAAAGTAACTTAAGGGTATAACTAAGCTATTTTATTGAATAAAATTTAGTGTAGAATCCTTTAAAATATAATTTTTGTAGAAATTAATGGTATAAGATTAGTTTTATATTCCATTACATGAGTTCTTGACCACTCTCAATTTATTATTAAATAATATGAAATAAAATTATATCTTACTAACATTGAATAAGGTTAGAACTTCAATAATCGAGGGTTCTACCATCTCTGTCTTGTATTTGACCATAGAAACTTCAATTAGATCTAATTGAGCTATTTTCTTGAATGAGAATTAGGTGTAGAAGCCTTCAATATTTATTGAATGCAGACAATCATGGTATGAAATTAATTTTAGATACCATTCTCAGAGTTCATCGATCACTATCAACATCTATTTGATTAATATGTTTTATATTATTTCCTACCCCTTACATTGGAAAAGGTTAAAAATACAATAATTGCAGTGTTGTAGCATAACCCTTGTTGTAATTCACTATAGAAAATTCAGTTGATCTAACTAAATTATCTTATTTAATGAGAATTATATGTCTAGCACTTCAAAATTATTGTTTTTGGTAATCATGGTGTGGAATGAGTTTTAGATACCATTGCATGTGTTCTTTGACCACTTTCAATTTATAGATGATTGTTATGTTAATCACTTAATTTCCAACCATTAACATTGACAGATGATACATGTTTAGTATTTGGAGTACTCTTATCGTACTTGTCTATAGAAACTTCAATTGGGTCTAACTGAGCAATTTTCTTGAATGAGAATTAGGTGTGTAACCCTTGATGATTTATTTATGCTAGATAATTATCGTATGAATTTAGTTTTAGATATCATTATTGGAGTCATTTTTCATTATTAATTTATGATTAATTAATATGTGATAATTTTATTTCTTAATAGTAACTTTCGAAGAGTTTAGACTTGAATTATGGTATGATATGACATAACTCCTTTTTACACTTCACTATATACACTTCAATTAGGTCTAATTAATCTATTTTATAGAAAGAGAATTAGGTATAGAAGCCTTCATATTTTTTGGTTATAGATATTTTTGATAAAATAGGCCTTTCTCTCTCCTAATGTATGTGTTATGCACTTCACCTTTACAATTTTTTGCAAATCTTGAATTCAATGTGTTGTGATACTCGATTGATTTGTTTTACGTACATGTGTCTTTTGATGACACTCAATTTTCTTTTAGACATAAGATTCAATAACATTTCATTGCCTTACAAACTAATTTGAACATAATCAATGTCATCAACTTACTCTTTAGTATATTCCAAGTTGTAGAAATTCCAATCATCTTTTCAGTGGTGCAAAATTGGCCTTAATCATACAACAAGAGGCCAAGTTATGGACTAATGAATTTTGGGTCAATTACTTGTGTTTTATTGGATTTAAGTCAATTTTTGACCTTACATGGGCCTCAAATAGTGCACAACCCATGTATTACCCCCTCTTTGTCACTTTGATCCCTCTTGGATCAATTTTTTTGGGCTCCAATTTGTACCCACGGATTGGACCCTTGTCATCCAACGTCCATTGTGCCTTCTCCATACTCCATATACCCTCCCAGCCTACTACACTTTTTCTCCTCCAATCATCCTCATTCTAACATCTTTTTGAGAAATTGACAAACCCATCTAATATGTTTCTCCTTCGTATTCATTTACCCTATCTTCATTTGTGCTATTGTGAACCATGGATCCTTCCCCTACCTTCTTCTTTTCCTCCTTCCTCTAGCCCTAACCACGATACCACCATAGCTGCTCCTTTTGGGCGTTCTTTGCTAGCGTGCCCCGCCACCATCTAAGGGCACAAATGAACCTACAGTGGCTCATCGGTGTTGGGAGGCAACTTTTGGGTTCTAGATTGGGGACCAGTACCCCCTTTTCCCCATTGATTCAGTGAAGGAGCAGAGCCAAGGTGTTGGGAGAAGCTTCCCCAAGCTGCCTAAAGCAATAGGACTGGGACGTGTGATGGTGAGTTTCCAACAACCGTGAGTTGCACTTTAGACCTTGAGAGGTTGAAAGAGTTGAGGAGGGGAAGAGTGGGTGAACCATTGGGCAGAACATGTCTATGTGAACTCTACACGTGGTACGCTTGATAGAGATGCAAATGTTGCCCTGCGTTTCTAGATCTCTATCAAACGGCCCAATTGAGTTCATTGTAGAATCAAAGGGTAATGTATGTAGTGCCCCTCCTTTCTTTATAGTTTTCATATGTATTTTCTAAAAAATTATTACTTGTTTATTATTGGGCCAAATATGGCATATAACATATGACTTTTTATCCTCTCAATGAGATTTATCAATTAAATCTAGTTTTGAAATCTAAATATATTTGTAGTTGTACTATTTCCACCAAAATAGTTACTTTGAAGCTTCTAAAATGACTAATTCTATTAATTACTCAATTTTGTTTATTTACGCTCCAAAATATTATTTTATCGCTAAATTAGTAAACTTTACTTCACTTTTTACATGGTTGATGCCTTGGATCCTTTTTGTGTACCCCAAATGACTATATTGACCTAAAAATCACCCCTTTAAGTGTATGGATGATGTCACTTGATCAAGTTTTAAACTTTACCCTTTCTTGACATCATATAACCACCTAAATTCAAAATCAATAATATTCCTATTGTTACGTGCCATGTTTGACTAAGGTCTTATGTTATGCTTTCCATTGGTAACTCATATGATCTCATGTCCCAACTTTATACAATTGTATGTCATCTATATGATGTATGCATACTAAAAGGATTGGATATTTGATCCTTGTGCTAAATTTGATCCTTAATATTTATATGACTATGTGCACCTCCAAAATAAGTCACTATAATATCTTGTGATACCAAATGCCATGTAGCATACTCTTTTCACTCTTGACAACTTGTGACATACTTGTGACACTTATCATGTTGTAAATGCATATGTTGATGTTAGACTCTAACCTTGAAAGATTTATGCTCTAATGGAATCCATGATAACTGCATGAATTTAAATCAGTAGTTCAACCATTCTATAGATCTAAATCCTCAAAGCACCTTAATGCTCTATTATGAACTTATGACATGGTAATATAATCTATTACATTATATGAATCTAATATGACTAATTACGATCTTACATGAATATACATTGATGACAATCAAACTCTTGTTCTTACCCTATTTTCTAACTAGAGTTTATTCGTATCTTGTAGTACACACAATGTGGATGGTTCACCTATACCTAATGTTTACTACTTCAGCGTTGTTGAATCAATACATGCATGTTTGAGGAGATAGAACTACACTTGAATCTTTTGATACCTATATTTAGGAGAACATCCACATGACATGATGTAGGTTTATCTTATGAAACCCTACTAATCTAAGACCCCCTTGTATGCATTTTTATATCCTAGGTCCCCTCTGGGTTGGACCTCCTTTGGAATCCTACTCATGGTTTATGATTTGCACTCTACTCTCAAGGTACACTTAGTTTCTTGACCCTACCATGATATTTTCCTGTTTGTATGTATGCTCGTGTGAATGTTAGGCTACTTATTAACTTGATTAAGAGATTGTTCCTAGGATTAATATTTTCAATGTTTATTAATATGATGTTGACAAACCTTGAACATAAACCTAAAAGTCATTATATAACCCTTATGTAACTACCTAAATTCTTAGCATAAGGGAAAAAAGCATAAGTTGAATAGGGTTCAATAATTGACTTTAGTCTTGATGTCCCTCCTATATAAATAGGGTGACATATAGGCTTTGAACCTCAAATTCCACTCACAAACCCTTCCTTGAAAGTGTCAACGGCCTAATGTTGGTATAATGGAAAATGTAACATAAAATGAGCCTTGTACTAAAGAATGTTGTTAATCTTTCTTTCTTTGTTTCTTCTTCTTTCTTATTATAATGTTTCATCCAAGAAAATTTGTATATTACTCTTAAATTATGTTTACATGCCCTTTCATAGTGTGCTTAATGCTCTAGCATTAATATTTTTTTTATCAAATTTTTCATTGACAAATGAAGATCCGTTGCACTCAAAACTCTATGCTCTGAAATGATACACTAATGGGTTCTTGTTATTAGAAATGGGTATATATCTCTCATCTTCATGTTTAGTATCTTGTCTCTATTTAATTTTTTTATTGCCTTCTAATATATTTTTCTTATGGGAAAATATGTATCATTGTATGGATGTTGAAACCTTACAACCACTAACTATGTAGTTAGTGAGGGTGGGATGAGGGCAATAAAAAGTTCCATGACAATAATCACGGTATGAAATTAATTTTGGATGCAATTTTAGAGTTCTTTGACCACTATTAATTAATTATTAATTAACATAATAATAACTCAATTCCTTTCAATTTCCTTTGTAGAGATTAGAACTTTAGTAATTGGAGTACTCTAACAACACTCTTTGTTGTTCTTGATAATATAAACTTTAGTTGTGCCTAAGTTGAATTCTTGAATGAGAATTAGTGTGAGGCCTTCAAAATTTATTGTTTGTAGATAATAATAATATAAAATAGTTTTAGATACTGTTGTAGGAGTTTTTTTAACACTATAAATTTAGGATAGATTAATATGTTAGTAGTTATATTTCATGCCAGTAACATGAGGGATGGTAGTGTGTGTCGATATGGCATTGTTCGCACTGAAACTATACTCACACCTTGGTAGAAAAATCAAACACAATATCCACACTATGTTATGTATTTTTAATATGTTGAAACCATGTATGTGTTGTCAGAAAGCTACAGTTAACTGCACCACACCACACCTCACAATAGTTCCAAAAAGTTCTTTTGATCATAGAGCATTATACGTAAAATTGATGAAGTTGTACATAATAAATGGAAATAACAATATCAAAAACATGAAACAATAATATTTTGTATATATTAAATAATAAAAAACAAAATATTGGTACTTGTGAATGAGCATTCTAATTAGTAAATCCAAATATAATATTTTCAAATACTTCACATTTAAGAGTTTAGAAACCATCCTCTACTAAAATGTCTCATTAAGTGTCCCCTAATAATACATATTCCTTATTTTCTCAAATAAAATTATTCTATTTACACTATCTTCTAAGTATATTTTTCCTATTAATGTTTTCTCCTCCTTTTCAAGAATGTAAGATATGTTTCTTTTTCTTAGTATTTGTTTTATCAGAAGATACTTAATATAATATATATAATAAAAGATAGTGATATATTCTCTAGAAGAAAGGAGTAAGCTAAATTATTAATATAGAATAGTAGTAGAATATTTGAATAAATTATTAAGAAAGAATATTAATAATAATTGATTAATTATCTCTTCTTGGCTCTCCCTTGTTCAATTTTGTCTTCCCATTTTGAACTTATCTATATTTATTTATCATACATTTATTTTATCTCTATTAATAACTATATCTCTCAGTCAACAAATATTTATTCATTTATAATAAAGAAGTCAATTATCACAATAATTTTATATCTCTTTTTTGTAATGTTTGCGTGTCCCTATTAGAGATATGCATGGAATGAGTGCATAAAAAATAAATATAACACATAGATGATTCCTGACCTCAACTCTCTATGCCATCACTACACAAATGGCTTTAAAAGTTTTTGAAAATGCACACATAGATATTGAGTGCAAAGTATATAAAATAAAAATATTTCTTATTATATTATTACATGTAAGGGATTAATTAGGGATGTAATGGACATGGTTATACTTGCATACCCTGAAACCCATACCCTCTATACCCATTATGGGTATAAATCTTTATAACCATGGAACCACTTACCCTTGTACCCACATATCCACTTCCCACTGGGTATGGTTATGGTTATGCCTGTACCCATACCCTGTACACCCATATATCTATTTATTTTATTTTAATATAAATGAATTATATTAAAATGTAATGGCACATATTGTAACAATTACATATGGCAAGTATAAGAACCTTAGATTAGTAAATATTTATATTATGATGTAATGATCCATACTGTAGAACTCTAAGTACCTTAAAATAGTAAAATAAACAAATCTTTTGAACCTCAAGTACCTTCATAGACACACATGCACATTTTATCAAATTAAGGACATAAATTCATACTCTCATTCTTCTCATCATTCCTCACTATCTTGAATAACAATTTTCCATAACATGTTTAGAGATATGTTACCTATTATTGGTTGCACTTCCTGTCCCAATCTTAAGGCCAGCCAACATAATTGTTAAGGTCAACGTCGTGTCTCTAATTTCCATTAATAGTATAGTCAATCTATGTAACATTCACCGATAGAGACAAAAATTATCATTTTTTTTGTGTTTTAGTTTAGCTATGTCAACATACTAGTTTTATTTGACCATTTTAAGCTGACATATTATTTATTATAAAATATTTATTTATAAAAAAGAATATATTTGACGCCAATAAAAATACCAATATTACCAAAATAATGTGGTAGTTTGTTGTACCTCTAAGTTTGTAGTGTGTTATTGTAGCAAGTATATCCATAACCGTATACCCACTTATCTGTCCATATACCCTACAGTTATACAAATATGGGTATGGTGTGGGTATAACTTTTGAAAAAGCGGGTATATACCCATACCCATACCCATTTAACTAAATGGTTATGGTTATGGATATGATAATAACATGACCATACCCTACCTATTTACAGCCCTAGGATTCATGTATGTTTACTTGTTGTACAACAAGCGCAACTATGTGTGCAGTAATTGCAAGATGAAAGTTCCTGCTTATCTATCCATTTAATTCCAATTTAGAATAGATATCTATATATCTAAGTGAGAACAACAAGAAACAATGTGGTTAAGATAATGTTTACATACATTTATATATTTTTAAAATGAACGACATGTGGTGTGGCTTTTATTCATGTTTTTCTCTCTAGAACCATAACCACACCACACTAAAAAAGTTTTAAAATTTTTGAACCATAACCACAAACAAGCCATTTAGTGAAATTTTGAAATGTAAAAATAAAGTGTGGTGGAAATATCATTTTCTCTTTGCACCATTGACATCCATAATTAACATTGACTAAGGATAGAACTTTAGTAATTGGAGTGATCCAACATAACAATTTGTTGTACTTGTCTATAAAAACTTCAATTGGCCTAACTAAGTTATTTCTTGAATGAGGATTAGGTGTAGAGGCATTCAAAATTTATTTGTAGCATATTGATCATCTTATAAAATTAGGTTTCAATAATGTTATTAGAGTTCTTTGACAACTATCAATATATGATTGATTAATATGTTAATAATTTTATTTTATTCGAATAGTATTGATGGAGGTGATAAGTTTAGTAGATGGAGTCATGTAACATAAATCTTTGTTGTACTTGACCATAAAAACTTCAATTAGGTTTAACTAAGCTATTTTCTAGAATGAGAATTAGGCGAAGAAGCCTTCAATATCTATTGATTGCATATAATGAATGTATGAAATTAGTTTTAGATATTGGATTTCATTGAACACTATTTATATATGTTTTATTGATATGTTAATCATTTTAGTTCCTGCCAATGCATAGGTTTAAAATTCAGTAATTTGAATACTCTAACATAACTCTTTGTTATACTAATTAAAAAAACTTTAGTTCTATCTAACTCAGCTACATCTTTTAATTAAAAAATCGGTGCATAAGACTTCAAAATTTATTCATTTTAGATAATCATGGTATGTAATTAGTGCTAAATACCAATGTTGGAGTTCTTTGACCACTACAATTTATGATTGATTAATTTCGTAATTATTTTATTTCCTAATAGTAACATTGGTAAAGGTTAGAACTTCATTAATTAATTGGAGTGCTCTAGAACTAGTCTTTGTTGTACTTGACTATAGAAACTACAGTTGTTAATAACTAAGATATTTTCCTAATTTATAATTAACAGTAGAAGCCTTAAAAATTGTGGGATATAGTGTATGAAATTAGCTTTATATACCATTGATATAAATATTTGAGAAATATTGATTCATGATTGATTTATATGTTAATAAAAATATTTCCTACTAGTAAAATAATGGTCTAAAATAACTATCTGCTACATTTGACTATAAAAACTTCAACTGGGTCTATCAAAGCTATTTTATTGAATTAGAACCAGGTGTAGAGGATTTCAAAATTTATTGGTTGTATATAATCTTGGCATGAAATTAATATAGATAATGTTGATGGAGTTATTCAACCACTATATATATGATTTATTAATATGTTAGTAATTTGATATCCTACCAATTATATGGGAAGAGGTTAGAACTTCATTATTGAACTTTTCTAGCATGACTCTTTGTCACACATGCCTACAGAAACTTCAACTGGGTCTAACAAAGTTAATTATATTCTTGAATGAGATTTAGGTACGAAATCCTCCAATATTTGTTGGTTGCAGATTTCATGGTACAAAATTAATTTTAGACACCATTTTTGTAGCTCTTAGACCAAACTCAATCTATAGTTGATTAATATGTTAACAATTTTATTTCCTATTAGTAATAATGCCATAGGCTAGATAGTAACTAGAGTGATCATTACACTTTGTTATGCTTGACTATAGAAGCTTATGTTATGTCCATTAAATTTTATGAAATTTAGGTGAAAAATTATTCAAAATGTATTGATTGTTGATAATCATGGTATGAAATTAGTTTTAGATACCATTGTTGGAGTTCTTTGGCCACTATTGGTCAATGATTGATTACATTTTAATGATTTATATCCTAAAAATAAAATTAACAAAAGTTAGAACTTCAATAGTTGAAGTTCTCTAACATAACTCTCTTATGTGCGTGACTATAGAAACTTCAATTGGTCCTAATTGAGTTATTGTCTAGAATGAGAATAAGGTGTAAAATCCTTCAAAATTTATTGGTTGCAGATAATCATGGTCAAAATTAGTTTTATATATCATTGTTGGAGTTTTTGACAATTATCAATTTATTATTAATTAATATGTGAGTAGTTCTATCTCCTACTAGTAACATTGATAAAGCTTTGAACTTTTGTAATTGGAATTTCTAACATCTCTCTTCATTGTATTTGACTGAAGCAACTTCAATCGGGACTGATTGAGCTATTTTATTGAATGAAAATAGGCGCAAAAGCCTTCACAAATTGTTGGTTGTAGATAATAATGGCATGGAATTAGTTGTAGGTACCATTGTTGACCATTAAATTATATGATTGATGAATATTCTGATGATTTTATTTTCTACCAGTAATTTTGGTAGATGTTAGAACTTCATTAAGTGGAGTGATCTAACATAACTCTTTGTTGTACTTGACTACATAAACTTTAATTTGGTCTAATTGATCTATTTTCTTGAGTGAGAATTAGGTCTGGAAGCCTTTAAAATTTATATTCTTGTAAATATTATGTTATGACTTTAGTTTTATATACCATTGTTGGAGTTCTTTGATCACTACCAATCTAGATTAATAAAATGTTAATGATTTTATTTTCTACTTGGAGCTTTGGCAGGGGTTAGTAATTTAGTATTTGGAGTGTTATGACATAATTCTTTCATGTTCTTGACTACAAAATCTTCAATTGGGTCTAATTGAGATATATTCTTGAATAAGAACTAGGTACATAAGCCTTCAACATTTATTTGTTGTAGATAATGATGATATGAAATTATTTTTAGTACCATTGTTGAATTTTTTGACCATTTTATTAATATGTTAATAAATATATTTCCTTCCAGTAGATAAAGCATGCTTTCATGTGTATTCTTATATGATGTAAATAGAATGATTAAAGTAAATAAAAATATTAGTTCAACTAAACATGATGAATATTGTAGTTGAGGTACATCCTTGGCATGCCAAAAAGGGACTAGTAACATATTCAAATCATAGTTAGATCTTGACCCTAGCTCTTACAATTTCTAGTAGTGTTGGCACCCATATATCAACACTAATACACGTTTTGGGCACTATTCCATCATTGTAGTATAGTTCAACTTAAAACATGATAAGAAATACAAATTTCCAAATTCGAGAAGATAATAGTGCAAGCCTGAGTTTTTTTTTTGTAAAAACGTTTGATATTACTACCAAACATTTAAATAATACTTATAATTTTTTATCCATGTAGCCAACATTGTTTTTCCCATTATTTTGAATTCATGCTTTTAAGGTCAGAGATAGTCAATATGTAGTATATGGGATGTGAAGTTAGAAAATGTTAAATGCAGCTTAATTTTCAATCCTCCATAAAGTCATACACCCATATTTTCAATGTTCATTCTCAAGATGTAGTCTAGTGTTGCAACTCTTAATTTTTATGTGTACTTAGTCCAACGTTGGGGAGCTTTGGATTGCTATTGTCTAGATTCCTATATGTACAAGCATTGTAATCCATTATTGATCATCTCAAACTAATCATATGTTTCATTTACATGGTATATGAGCGGTGATCCAACCCCATCCCTAGAAGATAGGTAATTTTTTGAGTTACACTACACCCACACGTTCTCATCCCCGATCTCCCAGCCGATCGTCGGGAGTTGTTATTTGCAGCTCACATTCGGCTATATTAATGGAGGTGTAACAAAAGTGGAGAAGTCCCCCATTAACTCAACTTTATCTTTTAAGACAGAGAAATACCATCATTAAATATGAATAAAAATAA
This sequence comes from Alisma plantago-aquatica, assembly GCA_963693085.1. Taxonomy (NCBI): domain Eukaryota; kingdom Viridiplantae; phylum Streptophyta; class Magnoliopsida; order Alismatales; family Alismataceae; genus Alisma; species Alisma plantago-aquatica. The sequence continues at coordinate 385,937,282 of OY856411.1, read as the reverse complement.
ATTCATTTTACTCATACCTTTCAAATCTAAATATTTTTTTTTCAAAATAAATATAATCAGATTCCTTGTAAAAAGTATTTTCCAACAAGATTAATGTTGGCATTTTTTAGGAAAAAATATGGAACGTGTATACTTATCTCTCTCTCAAACTGTAAAAATGCTCTCGTAATGTATATGAATGTTATTTTAGCACAGTACTAATATGTATTTCTCTCATACTGTACGAGACATACTGTACAAAATGTACTTATATTTCTACGAGACATACGCTACAAGAGAAGCAAAGAAGTAGAACATACACATAATTATTGTAGGAAAACCATATACGTATATTTTTACGAGACGTATTGTACGACATAGGAAAGATGAGAGAAGTATACATTAGTATTTTATCAAAAATAAATAAGTACAATATAAGACATACATGGTGCATACAGTACAAAAGATAAGAGATGTATGTGTATATCTCATATTATTTTTTCCTCTAAAGTATGACAGAAGACGTATTGTACGAGTTGTACGTATAATTTCTACGAGACGTACGGTACAAGAGAGGAAAAGGAGTAGGACATACACATTAGTACTATACAAGAAACATATACATACATTTTTACAAGAAATATGGTATGACAAAGGAAAGTTGAAAGATATACACAATACTATTTTAAAAAAAACAAATACGTACAGTATGAGATGTATGTATATGTACGACTCGTACAATACGTCTCTTGACATACTTTAGAGTAAAAATAATATGAGATATATACGTACATCTCTCATCTTTCGTATTGTACACACTATGTACGTCTCATATTATACGTATTTGTTTTTTGTAAAATATTAATGTGTACTTCTTTCATCTTTCCTCTGTCGTACCATACTTCTCGTAAAAATATATGTATATGGTTTTCCTACAATACTCATGTGTCTGTTCTACTTCTTTTCCTACATACGTACGAGACGTACATGGTGTATACAATATGAAAGATGAGAGATGTATGCATATATCACATTTTTTCTCTAAAGTTCGTTTGAGACGTAGTGAATGGGGTGTATGTACAATTTCAACGAGATATACGATACAAGAGAAGAAAAAAAGTAAGACATACATATTTTTTTTTGGTCGGTAAAAAATCGTGTTACTAAAATTTGATGCCCAAAACTTTCGGTACAAAGAGATTGTGCCCCAATACAGACCTGGATGAAGCATCCAAACAACTAAACAAAACATTCTCACACTAAGATTCTAACTAGTAATCAACTACCTAGATAACGGGAGGAACATTATAGCAATACAGACTCAAGAGAGACCAGAAATACAAAAACAATGACCCTCCCGAACAACTCAAGTTGACAATAGCATTTAAACCAATCTTCTGAAAGTATGACAACAAGGGTAGCCAGTATTGTCAGTTTAGGATCAGGAACTCGCAGGAGTAGCACCGCAATAAGGCCCGCTACTATCATCTGGGTCATCAGAATTCTGGCAGACATAGAAAAAACCACAAACAACATATGAACCATTAATCCTTTTGCACAGATTGGATCAGTCAACTGAGCAATCGCACAACTGGCATTAACCTCATCTTCCTGAATGTGAGTGGACTAAACAGCCAACAGAAATCCAATCTGAAGCCAAAGAAAAAAAAATCCAAAGATCATCCGATCAATTCATTTGTAAAGCCAGAAAACCAGCTGCTTACTCCGACAGATAAGACACTCATCACGGACATAGACCTGGACTCAAAGCCATAGAGTCCCTGTTAAACTGAACATTCACACACTAGCAATAAGCTCACCACAAAAGTTGTGAGGACTGTTCAGCTAAACAGAGAACAATATAACCTTGAATAACCAACACCAAGCCCATTGATAAGCCCTTATGCACATCCCGAGACCTGCAGCAAAAAAAGAAGAGGGCCAAAGCAGAAACTCAACCCCCATCTCTCTACATCTTTGCGGATTTATTTTTCTTGTTGTCCCATGATTCCTCGAACTCCAGGGATTCAACCACCAAATGGTCAGATTCAATACCTGAACAAGAGTCATCCATGGATCCAACATCTTCCTCGAACAGTTGTTCTTTTCTAAGTTGATAGTCAGCAGAGAAACCACCACTTTCCCAGATCTTATTAACCTTCCACGATTCAGAGCAGCTACGAGCAAACTCCAATTCCCATTCTAGGTTGAGACTATCGAGATTGCATATCAGGGAAGACCCAAACATGTCTGGTTCCATAGTCCCATCTCTAACAGCTTTGGGTACATGATCGTAGGCCGATGTACTGTAGGTAATGACAACGTCTTGAACCTGCTGAGCAATGAGCTTCTGCAAGTAGTCGTCGTCTTCACCAGTACCACTCTTCAACGATAATGAACCCCCTAACTCTACAGCAGCTATATCCGCCTTCTCTGGAGAGGCATTTAACCAAACACCTTTCTTCTTCCCGTACCTAACCTACATATCGTTGTCCGGAGGAGGTTTCCTGGCCTTAGACGGGCAGGAAGAAGCTCTGTGACCGAACAGCTTGCAGTTTGGGCACGAAGCAGGTTTCGAAACTATCTCGATCTTCAGTTGCTTGACGATGGAGTCCACTTCAACCTTCGTCGACTTGGGCAAGGCGGAGCCACTGCACACTTCGACGCAGGCTGCTGCAGCGCCTAGGCATCCAGTAGTCGTTGAGCTATCGTCGTAGTCCACTGACCTCCCTATTGTACTAGCAACCTTTGCAATGCTGTCGCGCGTCCAAGGAACACCAGCATTCTCGATTTTAACCCAGATCAGAACCTGAGAGAATGACAGAGGAGGAAGAGGAGTGCCAGGCTTCCACTTATTGGCAATAAGCAGTGACCCATCCATGAACCATGGTGCCTCATCCAACACCCGATCACTCTCAGTTTTGGATGGCAACTTGATTATAAACCCCTCCCTCTCTTCAGTGAAGATCTCAATAGACCCGTTGGGACGCCATTGCCTTCGAATCCCCCTACCAGTTGCTCCCGGTAGGGTTTCTTTCCTACAAACCGAACGAAGACAAATTCGCCCCAATCCGGTATAGGGCACTCCAGGCTAGAGATCGAAGCACACTTTGCTCCGTCCTTGAGACCTGGTTCAACATAATCGATGGTAGCAACCCCTTCAACCTCCCGATCTTATCTGCTGGAGATCAACCATTCGGAGATCTGAGGAGTAGTGGTTGCTTCATTTTCGGGGTGGGGTGACGGGGAGGAATAGGAAGAAGCTACCGCCGCCTCCTTTCCTTTTGGTTGTGCGGGCGAATCTGAATGACCAGGATAGAACTGCTTGCCTCCATCTCCAGATTCTGCTGATGAACGATATGGAGGAGTCGTCGAAGACGGCTCTGTAGCAACACGGACCTTCTCCCCACGGCCGCTAGGGATTCGCCCCTACCTCTCCCACGCCCTCTGCGACCCCGAGCCATCTACTTTAGACCAATGACCTTGTTAATTTTCCTAACACATCCTTGGATGTGCCTTTTTAGTAAGACATACACATTAGTACTATATGAGAAATATATACGTATACTTTTACCAAACGTATGGTACGACAGAGGAAAGATGCGAGAAAGTACACATTAGTGTTTTACCAGAAATAAATACATATAGTACGAGACATATATGGTACGTACAATATGAAAGAAGAAAGATGTATGTATATATCTCATATTATTTTTTTTATTAAAATATGTCAACATTGGTCTTAATAGAAAGTATTTTATAAACAATCTATTGGTATTAATTTTGAGAAAAAAATCATTGTGTATTAAGAGTTATGACCAAAATAGTTTTGTGGAGATTTCAACACCACATACAATTGTATCCGGAGGAGAAAAGAGGAAGTACAAATTACAACCACTCTGAAGCCAAACTCTTCCAGGAAACTCTGACAACAGCCGGTCTCACTGACCTTGGCTTCTCGGGCCCAAGATACACCTTCAAAAGAGGGATCCTACAGTAACGGATCGACAGAGCTGTAGCAAATTGTGCATTTATGCAGCGGCATGAGCAGTTCACTGTTGAACACCTGCCGAGGATGCAATCTGAGTCATCTGACCACAATGCATTGCTTTTGAAGTCTTACACCCCTTCCAAAGTCAAAGCAAGGTTCATAATGAAAGCAAGTTGGGCCCATGATGAGGGACTTAAGCAATTGCTCAAGAACAACAGGGACACATTGGAAGATTTCAACACTGCCCTTGGCAAAATAAAACCATCCATCATCGAGTGGGATAGGAAACATGCTCTAAAAAAGAAACGGAAGAAGACCGCTCCTTATAAGGAACATCATAAAACTTGAGAAAGAACTTGCCATCAGCTACAACCCGATCACTGACGGCATATACATGGACATGAAAGTGGCACTCGATTTGGTGTTGCGAGAAGAGAAGAAGGAATGGAAAATGAAAAGCCACATAAATTGGCTCACCAGTGGAGATTGTAACACTAGATTCTACAATACCTATGTGAAACAACACCAGAGGAGGAACACCATCACCGCTCTTCAAAACAAAGCAGGTATTTGGATCACAGAGGAAAACGAGCTAAAGAATATGGTACGTAATCACTTCCTCAACTTGCTCACAGAACTGACCCAAGGCAGAGGCAAAGCAATAGTTGCTATCCTTAGCCACTTCAAGAAACTCACTACCTATCAGAAGAAGAAGATTGTTGCAGATCCCACTGAAGATGAGTGCGTGAACATCCTCAAGGAGGTAAACCCCTACAAGGCAGCTGGTCCGGATGGGATCTCAGCCTTGTTCTTGGTCCATCATTGGGAATCAGTAAAACAGTCTATGCTCAAGACAATGCAAAGTGCTTTACGAGGAGAAAAACTTCCCGCAGTGATGTGCAATGCTACCATGGTCCTGATTCCTAAAATTAAACATCCTACAGGCTGTGACCATCTACGCCCTATATCCCAGAATAATTTCAACCTTAAACTTGCATCCAAGATTGTGGTGAAACGTCCAAAGACACATTTACCTGGGTGGATGTCTCATGAACAAAGTGCTTTTCTTCCTGGATGCCGCATTACGGATAACATAGCCCTCACGCAGGAGATTATTCACATGATGAAAAGGAAACAGGGGAGAAAGTACATGGCCAATAAAATAGACATGTCCAAGGCCTATGACAAACTCGCTTGGACCTTCATTGTGGATACCCTCCAGAAGCTAGATCTACCAGGCAACATTGTAAATTATATTATGAACTCCATCAAGACTGGAGAATGTGAGGTCCTTTGGAATGGTGATAAATCACAACCCTTCAATCCTAGTTGTAACATACTAGAAATAGAACCCTATCCTAGTAGTTTTACCCTTTTGTCTTAGCCAAACAAGAATAAACTAATACATGTAATTAAGGGAATACAAAATACTTTGTGCTTGATAATAACTCATTTAGGTGATAATAAGAAATTAAAGAATTTAGTTGGATAAATACCTCCTCATATAATCTTAATATAGGGTTGAAGTATAAATTGTCACTAAGTAATAGAAAAGAATAAAATAATTCATCTTAGAACTTTCTAGCACTTTCTAGGATAAGAGAAATAAGAGAAAATCCGAATTTTATATAAAGGAGAAGATAAATGCAAAATTAATGGTAATGTGGGAATTAATGGGTAAAGAAGATAATTAGAAAGGTAATGTACCAACAATTTGTAATTGGAAACCCATCAGGATAATTTGACACTAAAATTCGTTTTCTTGACCACAAAGTAACTTAAGGGCCAAGTATCAATTAATTTGAAAGATAATTGTATATATTAATGTCCTTATCTAAAGAAAATAGGAATTAGGCCAATAAAGTGAAATAAAATAGGCAATGCCCTCAAATTGGAAAACTAACTCCAAATTCGTAATCTAATCATAAAAATAAGCCTTTGGGCAAGTTTGCAACTAATTTGGATAATGTTTGATTATTAAGTAATTTAGGAGAGAGAAAATGTCTAAAAGGTGTAATTAATAAATAAATGTAAATCATGACACCAAAAGTTGGAAATAAAAGCAAATTCGTATCCAACACATTAATTATGACTTAAGTGTCAAGTTTCATAAAATTTAGATAATCCTAAAGCCATAAATGAAGAAAGAAAGAGAAAATGATATTTGATTTATTTAACCCATTAAAGGTTTCCAAAAGGCAAAACTAATTGGATATTCGGAATCTACATGCTTAATTTAACATATGTGCAAATTTTGGTTTAATTTGGATTATTCTAGAACCTCTAAATCAGGAAAGAGAATATATATAAATTAATTTAATTTTACTTTGATCGATTTTTCGATTTCCCTATCTTTGGGCTGTCACACGACCTATTTAATCTCGATTGCACCGTGGCCATTGGATAAGGATCCAACGGATGAGGAGTTGTCTCCTACCTCTGTTAGGACTCCATCTCGCGGCTACAGTAATGCGATTTTCCTCTGCGTTTTCCTCTTCTGTCTTTCCTTCTCGCGAATTTCTGTTTTCCTTTTCACCATCAGATTTGCTTTCCGGTTTGGTTGATCCCTATTTTAGTAGGGTTTCCTTTGCTAGATCTCTGGGTCGGCTAGAACCTTCCTCCCTTTCCCCTGTTTCCTGGTTCTCACGGGTTCCTCGACAAACCTGGACTCCTCCCTTATATATTTGGCATCCTACACGATCCTCAAACCCCTACGAACCTCGTTCTTCTGTCCTTTTGGTCCGAATTTCCCTGCTTTCAACACTCCCTACTCCAGCTACCTGTTGCGACGGCGGCGAGGTCGTCTGATAGCTTATGATGTTTCCGGTGTTCGGTTCTGCTTGGCTTCGGCTCGTGAGGGTGTGGGAAAGCTTCGAGGGCCCTCAATTCGGCTGATTAGGAGGTATCGTGACTTTCCCCCTTTTTCTTTGATTTCTGATCTGCGAGCAAGTTTCTGTGTTCCCTTTCACCTCATCGCTTGTTTTCTTTGTGTTTGACTCCAGTTTTGAGTGTCTGTCTCATCCCTATTCTTCTTTTGGTTTCCCGCTGTTTCTTCTTCTATACCCAACCATCTCGGTGATGGCTGGTTGTTGCGGAGAATGTTTCTCGAGCTACACATGACCGTTTTCATCGCGGTTTGATTCTCTGAGTTCGTTGGAACTCCGAGAACAAAGTTCATGTTGGACTTTTCACCCAATTCGCACCCTATGGCGATCTGGAGTTGTGGTCGACCTGCTTGCTCTCAAGCTGTCGGGGTGTTCCTCGAGAGGGAAACAAACCCCAGGGTTGATTTCCCTCTTTGCCCTCGTTCCTTCCTTTTCTGCTTTATTTTTCAGTCAGGGGTATTTTCGTCTTTTCGCACACTCCTCTTCCTCTTAGCTTTGCGCCTGGTTCCGCTGACTTGGCTTAAGTGGTTTCCTGACGTGGGCAGTCCTGATTGGCCTGTTCGGGACCACGTGGATTCTCTCTGCTTTGTATCTGCGATCGAATTATTTGTAATTATCTGATTGGTCAGTCATTAAAAATTGATAACTAATTATCGGATGATCAGAAAATTATGGAAAAATATTCGTTGGATTCAGAAAAATGCAAGCTTTCGTTTGGTATTGGTTTTGATTCCCGAATCTGATGATTTAAAAGGGTGATTTTATGGATCTAATTAAATAAGATAAAAACTTGAATAATTCATAACTAATAATTTATAAGTCAGAAAAATATAATAAAATATGTTTTAGACTCATAATAACATAACCTAAAATATGGAATAGTTTTCATAACCAAATTCACATAATAATAAAAAGGTAGTTTTTAGGGTTTGGTTTATATATATGAAGTTGACCTAAAATCGGTATATGTGTTTATTAGGCTCTTTGGTGACCTAGTTTTGGATCCAGAAGTACTTTGGACCTGTTGGACTTTTATTCGAGGTATGTTGTATTCCCGATTCATCTAAATTGAGCAATGCACCTACTTTATCTTTCTTTTGACTTTTGCCTACACAAGATGTCGAAATATTTTGATATCATGGTTCGTGTGAACTACCTTACTTGTTATGTACTTGGATATTCTCTTGATATCTCTTTTGCATGTGGTCTCTTATATTGTTATGTGCCACATTGAAGTGGATATTATATGTTGGTGTTGTCCATTGTGTGATGGCAACCTTTATTTCATATTCTGACTATACTTTTCTACTTGCCTCTACATTATACATGCAATGTGATTCAGTAGCACTAGAGTAGTGTAATTACATTGGTTTTGGGGCAGTAATCCCCTATTGTTTATTTGGAGAGTGGCAGTATACCATTTCTCTGTAATCAAGTATGGCAGTAATCCATACTCAACATATTATATATTGGGAGATTGGCAGTATTCCTTTCTCTATCAGGTTCAAGTTTGTGCTTGGCCGCAAATTGTTATTTATATTGTTCTAGGGCTATGTTTATCTCACATGCATGCAGGTTGGTGATGTTGTGGGGTGTGTGCCCTACCAATTTCTTATGTTCCAGTATTGCACAAACTTATATGTTTTGTTTATGGCAAGTATCTTCTTTTATCATAATATGATGTTTATTTTCTTTTATGCCCGTGTGGGTAGTCCTTACCTCTTGAATGGGAAGCATTATACATTTGTTGTCCTTTGAATCCTCATATTGCTCTAAGTTTCCTTTAGCATACACATACCAGCATTTTGCTGATTGTTTCTTGTTGTTTCTCTTTTGTGGGGTATTCTTCCAACTCCATGATTAGATCGAGAAAGTAGCTTCAACAACAACCTTGTAGCTGATCTTCAGGAGGCTTGAAGAGGTGGTTAGATGACCCTCGGCTTAGTCCTTGGCATTTTATTTAGTTTTCCCTTTAGAACACCTTTTGTGGTGAGTTGTTGTATAAAGCTTTGTAAATTGTTAGATAATATTTCTTTTCCGCTGCTACTCATTGTGTAATGATACTTACATGTTGAATGAATTGATCTTCATCCCTTTTGTGAAAAATTTTACGTGGTGTTTGGTTTTAAGGGATGTGATCTTTTCTTTCGAGTAGAGGAGTGGTTTCACTTCTTTACAGCATGGTATCAGAGCCACTAGCAGTTGGTTATCTAACTATTTCAACTCGTCTCCCTTAGGATGTTTACCTTTATCTATCTTAGGTTGCTTATACCTCGTGTCCTTGCCTTGTGCAGGAAAAACCCTAATGGCTGGTGATAACTCAACAATGGACAACCAATATGGTTATGAGACACCTCAAAACACTAGTTTTGGCCAGGAGACCTCAGGAGGAGCTATGACTCCGGAGCAAGAGTTGGCCATGTTCCGACAACTCTTTGCGTCTTCCATGGTGGGGAAGATGAAAGACCCGTCTGTACATGTGAAGCCTAAGGAGTTCACAATCATGGAGTTCATGAAGATGCAACCACCTTCCTTCAAGGGTGAAGGTGAGATAGAGATGGTTGACAAAGCAGATGATTGGGTTTTAGCCTTGGAGAGGACTTTTGATGGTATGGCATGTCCTCCACATCAGAAGGTTAGGTTTGCTTCCTATCTCTTGGATGGACCAGCTAGAGTTTAGTGGAATGGAATTGCTAGGACTAGAGATATCTCAGCTATGTCTTGGGCAGAGTTTTTGACTCTCTTCCGTGGGAAGTACATCTGCACTGCTGCTTTGAAGAAGAAGGAAGCAGAGTTCTACAGTTTGAAGCAAGGCTCCTTATCTATTTTTGCCTACGTACAAAGGTTTCTACTGCTAGAGCGTTATGCAGTTGGTTTGGGTGAAGAACATAGGGAAGACCTCTTCCTCCAAGGGCTTAACTACAATGTGGGACGTGCTCTTATTCCACAATTTCCCTTGACCTTCCAGCAGATGGTTGATAAAGCTTTGGCTGTGGAGTCTTACCCATTGTTCCAACCTAGGGAGTTCGACAAGAATAGGAAGTCCTCAGGTGATGATCAAAGAAGAGACAGTTGTGCAAAGTGCAATAGACCCCATCCTCCAGGGAAGTGCCCTCATGTTAGAAACCAAGGTGCACCAGTGGTATGTCACTTATGCAATGAACCTGGACACATCCGACCTGATTGCCCTAAGCGTCATAATGGTCAAGCTCCAGTACCACAACAACAAGCACCTCCTCAGAATCAAGGCAATAATAATGGAAACAATAATAGAGGAAGACCTGTGGAGAGAAGAGCTGGAAGAGTTTTTGCTTTGGATGGCGAAGAAGCTGATGATGCTGAGCAAGAGCAAGTTAACCCATAGTCCCTTAGATTAGTCTTTACAAGTTATGTTTCCTTTTGCATGTTGCTTATGTAATAGATGTAAGAAGTATGGTTGAAACTTTTATAACTGAAGTTTAGTTTGATTTTATGAGTTGAATCCTTTTAAGGGGTGGTGAATAAGTTTCTTATGGATGTTCTGATTTCGAGAACGAAATCCCTTTAAGGGGTGGTGTGCTGTAACATACTAGAAATAGAACCCTATCCTAGTAGTTTTACCCTTTTGTCTTAGCCAAACAAGAATAAACTAATACATGTAATTAAGGGAATACAAAATACTTTGTGCTTGATAATAACTCATTTAGGTGATAATAAGAAATTAAAGAACTTAGTTGGATAAATACCTCCTCATATAATCTTAATATAGGGTTGAAGTATAAATTGTCACTAAGTAATAGAAAAGAATAAAATAATTCATCTTAGAACTTTCTAGCACTTTCTAGGATAAGAGAAATAAGAGAAAATCCGAATTTTATATAAAGGAGATAATAAATGCAAAATTAATGGTAATGTGGGAATTAATGGGTAAAGAAGATAATTTGAAAGGTAATGTACCAACAATTTGTAATTGGAAACCCATCAGGATAATTTGACACTAAAATTCGTTTTCTTGACCACAAAGTAACTTAAGGGCCAAGTATCAATTAATTTGAAAGATAATTGTATATATTAATGTCCTTATCTAAAGAAAATAGGAATTAGGCCAATAAAGTGAAATAAAATAGGCAATGCCCTCAAATTGGAAAACTAACTCCAAATTCGTAATCTAATCATAAAAATAAGCCTTTGGGAAAGTTTGCAACTAATTTGGATAATGTTTGATTATTAAGTAATTTAGGAGAGAGAAAATGTCTAAAAGGTGTAATTAATAAATAAATGTAAATCATGACACCAAAAGTTGGAAATAAAAGCAAATTCATATCCAACACATTAATTATGACTTAAGTGTCAAGTTTCATAAAATTTAGATAATCCTAAAGCCATAAATGAAGAAAGAAAGAGAAAATGATATTTGATTTATTTAACCCATTAAAGGTTTCCAAAAGGCAAAACTAATTGGATATTCGGAATCTACATGCTTAATTTAACATATGTGCAAATTTTGGTTTAATTGGGATTATTCTAGAACCTCTAAATCAGGAAAGAGAATATATATAAATTAATTTAATTTTACTTTGATCGATTTTTCGATTTCCCTATCTTTGGGCTGTCACACGGCCTATTTAATCTCGATTGCACCGTGGCCATTGGATAAGGATCCAACGGATGAGGAGTTGTCTCCTACCTCCGTTAGGACTCCTTCTCGTGGCTATAGTAACGCGATTTTCCTCAGCATTTTCCTCTTCTGTCTTTCCTTCTCACGGATTTCTGTTTTCCTTTTCACCATCAGCTTTGCTTTCCGATTTGGTTGATCCCTATTTTAGTAGGGTTTCCTTCGCTAGATCTCCGGGTCGGCTAGAACCTTCCTCCCTTTCCCCTGTTTCCTAGTTCTCACGGGTTCCTCGACAAACCTGGACTCCTCCCTTATATATTTGGCATCCTACACGATCCTCGAACCCCTACCAACCTCGTTCTTCTATCCTTTTGGTCCGGATTTCCCTGCTTTCAACTCTCCCTACTCCGGCTACCTGTTGCGACGGCGGCGAGGTCGTCTGATAGATTTTGTCATCACCGGTGTTCGGTTCTGCTTGGCTTCGGCTCGTGAGGGTGTGGGAAAGCTTCGAGGGCCCTCAATTCGGCTGATTAGGAGGTATCGCGACTTTCCCCCTTTTTCTTTGATTTCTGATCTGCGAGCAAGTTTTTGTGTTCCCTTTCACCTCGGCGCTTGTTTTCTTCATGTTTGACTCCGGTTTTGAGTGTCTGTCTCATCCCTGTTCTTCTTTTGGTTTCCCGCTGTTTCTTCTTCTATACCCAACCATCTCGGTGATGGCAGGTTGCTGTGGAGAATGTTTCTCGAGCTACCGATGACCGTTTTCATCGCGGTTTGATTCTCTGAGTTCGTTGGAACTCCGGGAACAAAGTTCATGTTGGACTTTTCGCCCAATTCGCACCCTATGGAGATATGGAGTTGTGGTCGACCTGCTTGCTCTCAAGCTGTCGGGGTGTTCCTCGCGAGGGAAACAAACCCCAGGGTTGATTTCCCTCTTTGCCCTCGTTCCTTCCTTTTCTGCTTTGTTTTTCAGTCAGGGGTATTTTCATCTTTTCGCGTACTCCTCTTCCTTTTAGCTTTGCGCCCCGGTTCCGCTGACTTGGCTTAAGTGGTTTCCTGACGTGGGCGGCCCTGATTGGCCTATTCGGGTCCACGTGGATTCTCTCTGCTTTGTATCTGCGATCGAATTATTTGTAATTATCTGATTGGTCAGTCATTAAAAATTGATAACTAATTATCGGATGATCAGAAAATTATGGAAAAATATTTGTTGGATTCAGAAAAATGCAAACTTTCGTTTGGTATTGGTTTTGATTCCCGAATCTGATGATTTAAAAGGGTGATTTTATGGATCTAATTAAATAAGATAAAAACTTGAATAATTCATAACTAATAATTTGTAAGTCAGAAAAATATAATAAAATATGTTTTAGACTCGTAATAACATAACCTAAAATATGGAATAGTTTTCATAACCTAGTTCACATAATAATAAAAAGGTAGTTTTTAGGGTTTGGTTTATATATATGAAGTTGACCTAAAATCGGTATATGTGTTTATTAGGCTCTTTGGTGACCTAGTTTTGGATCGAGAAGTACTTTGGACCTGTTGAACTTTTATTCGAGGTATGTTGTATTCCCGATTCATCTAAATTGAGAAATGCACCTACTTTATCTTTCTTTTGACTTTTGCCTACACAAGATGTCTAAATCTTTTGATATCATGGTTCGTGTGAACTACCTTACTTGTTATGTACTTGGATATTCTCTTGATATCTCTTTTGCATGTGGTCTCTTATATTGTTATATGCCACATTGAAGTGGATATTATATGTTGGTGTTGTCCATTGTGTGATGGCAACCTTTATTTCATATTCTGACTATACTTTTCTACTTGCCTCTACATTATACATGCAATGTGATTCAGTAGCACTAGAGTAGTGTAATTACATTGGTTTTGGGGCAGTAATCCCTTATTGTTTATTTGGAGAGTGGCAGTATACCATTTCTCTGTAATCAAGTATGGTAGTAATCCATACTCAACATATTATATATTGGGAGATTGGCAGTATTCCTTTCTCTATCAGGTTCAAGTTTGTGCTTGGCCGCCAATTGTTATTTATATTGTTCTAGGGCTATGTTTATCTCACATGCATGCAGGTTGGTGATGTTGTGGGGTGTGTGCCCTACCAATTTCTTATGTGCCAGTATTGCACAAACTTATATGTTTTGTTTATGGCAAGTATCTTCTTTTATCATAATATGATGTTTATTTTCTTTTATGCCCGTGTGGGTAGTCCTTACCTCTTGAATGGGAAGCATTATACATTTGTTGTCCTTTGAATCCTCATATTGCTCAAAGTTTCCTTTAGCATACACATACCAGCATTTTGCTGATTGTTTCTTGTTGTTTCTCTTTTGTGGGGTATGCTTCCAACCCCAGGATTAGATCGAGAAAGTAGCTTCAACAACAACCTTGTAGCTGATCTTCGGGAGGCTTGAAGAGGTGGTTAGATGACCCTCGGCTTTGTCCTTGGCGTTTTATTTAGTTTTCCCTTTAGAACACCTTTTGTGGTGAATTGTTGTATAAAGCTTTGTAATTTGTTAGATAATATTTCTTTTCCGCTGCTACTCATTGTGTAATGATACTTACATGTTGAATGAATTGATCTTCATCCCTTTTGTGAAAAATTTTACGTGGTGTTTGGTTTTAAGGGATGTGATCTTTTCTTTCGAGTAGAGGAGTGGTTTCACTTCTTTACACTAGTCGTGGCCTTCGACAAGGGGATATGTTGGCCCCTTACATTTTTGTGTTGTGTATAGAACGTTTGAGCCAAATGATACATGCTCTTGTCCAAAGCAGAGAATGGGCATCAGTTAGACTCGGAAAGCAGGGGATTGAAGTGTCTTATATGTGCTTTGTCGATGACCTGATTTTGTTTGGTAAAGCCTCATGTGTCGGGATGTGCACGATCAAACGATGTTTTCAGAAGTTTGAAAAGGCATCCAAGGAAGCCATCTCTATAGCCAAAACCCAAATCTTCTATGCACGCAGCGTTCACCAGACAAGTAGAACTCGCATCAACAGAATCTGTAAATTCCAAGAGACGGGGGATCTTGGGAAATACCTCGGAGTACCCGTAATCCACAAGCGAGTGACTAAGAAGACATATGTTGGTATGCTTGACAGAATCGAGAGCAAAATGAATGGGTGGGCTGCAAAAACATTATCACTAGCCGGCAGATGCTGCTTGGCCAAATCCACTCTTGAGGCAATCGCGACTTATACCCTGCAAATAGCAACTCTCACACTCACTCTATGTGACCGGATAGATAGCAGTATCAGACGGTTCATTTGGGGAGGTTGCCATAAGAAGAATCCTATGTCCCTAGTAGCCTAGGACAAGGTAACCAACGCAAGAGAAGATGGTGGTCTTGGACTAAAGACCATGAGAGAATGGAACACAACCTTGATAGCCAAAATGGCTTGGGAAATAGATACTGACCGGAGATCTACCTGGTGCAAATTCATGAGGAAATGACACCAAGAACATTCAGAAGGAAAAGGAAGTAACCTATCCAGGCTAGCTCAGGCCACCTTGAAATGCAAGCCTTTCATCGATGACAATTCCTATTTGGTCATTCGCAACAGTAATACCATCAACTTATGGGAAGATTCTTGGGTGGGGGCGGGAATCATCCTTAAAAGCAAAGATTTACACCTGATTCCTGAAGCATTGGCAGATCTGTCTGTTGCTAGTGTCGTCATGGACACGGGAAGCTGGGACACTGAGTTCCTATGATATTGGCTCCCTAAAAGGGAAGTGACCCAAATTCTGAACTTAGAAGCTCCTAAGAATACTAACATGGATAACGTGTGTGTATGGACTGCTACTCCTAATGACCAATTCTCTGTTAAATCTGCTTATCACATTCTGCGTAAACATCGCAACATACATATTGAAGGAGAATGGAAAACTATATGGAAGTCTCGGGTGGCGGCCAAGGTCAAGTACTTCACATGGATCACCTCACATGAGGCATTTTTAACCAACAGAAGAAGAGTTCAATGTAACCTTGCTTCAAGCAGCACATGCAAAAGATGCAACTCTAACAAGGAAACCTTAGTCCATGCTCTACGAGAGTGCCAAACATCCAAGGAAGTTTGGACACAACTCTACTCTGACCATCTCCCACATGAATTCTTCATGATGAATCAACAAAGCTGGATTACCACACAACTGAAGCATGGAGATCAGCAGACACAGTTGTTCATGATAGTTGTGTGGCATCTATGGAGAGCGAGGAACAATACTATCTTTGAAAACCTAAGCATCCCGACCTATCAGTTGGTACAAAGAATCAAGCGTGATGTGCTTTTGATGAACAAAGCAGCACTGGACAAACCCCCGCCTAGGCAGTGCCTGAGTGAACGCAACTGGAGCAGACCCCCACATGGGGTTATCAAGATCAATACGGACGCATTCTGGAATACACAAAAGTCTACAGTAGCTATTGTCGGATGGGACCACGAAGGGAAATGGGTCGGTGCACACATGAGAAAGATGAACACCACCTCTGCCCTGCATGTTGAACTCACAGTTGTAGACATAGCTCTTGAGATAGCTCATATGTCTGGGATGGATAAGGTCTGTATAGAAACTGACTGCAAGGTGCTAGTAGATATGCTTCGCTTAGATGTAACAGAAAACCCCCGATTTGCCATCATCCTTGAGAGGATCCAGTGAAGGACCATTACGCATGCACAGCGGCAGGTCACCTACGCACCTAGAAGTTGCAACAGAATGGCCGACACCTTGGCCAAGAACCACCACAAAAAAACCACTAGTTGCTTTACCTATGTAAGGTCGCCAGATTGGCTTTCAGCCAATCTTGATACAGAGTCTTGTAATGGTAGTAGTACTACCAAGTTTGTCATTCTAGCAAACCTGTCAGTTTGTAATATTTTTCCATATTGGTTTGTAAGAGGAGGGCGAGATGAATAAATAGTCTCCTGGCTTCCCCCAAAAAAAATAGTTTTCTCTTTTTGCTTTTTTTCCTATACTTCTCTCCTCTCTTTTAAAAAAAGGAGTTTTTGCTACACAAAAAGTAGGCTGGTTGGCATCCGTTTCACTTCCAAATTGGGGAGCGGATGGGTTTCTGGTTGTGACTAAACATTTTCTAATTTTTTTTCCTAACAAATAACAACAACCACAGCTCCTTTGTTTGGTCACCTTTTAGGCTTCTAGCATCCATGTCCTCTTAGCAGAACATGTTTAACTAGCCTCTTCATCCTTTCCCTTTTTATCATTGTGCCTCAAAATTAATAACTTGTCATTCTCTCCTTCATGAAGGTCTAATCATGGAGAAAGAAAAAAAAACCACTCCTACTTTTTTTTTGGAAACAAGGTAAATATATTCCAAAGGAAGTATAGCAAAGCTACAGGTTACAAGCAGCAAACATGGCCTACATCAGTGTAAAGATGGGGTATACAAAATCCCATCAAGCAAAAGTAAATAAGGGGTTAATTACAAAATCCCCAGTATACATTGGACCTATTAGGCACACCCTTAATAAGTCCTTTCTTTACAAGTATATGGTGAGATAACTCACTTGAGATCTTTTTCAGAAGCTCACCCTCCGTGCGGGAGGAGCAGGAATGAGCTCTGATGTTCCTCTCTTCCCAAACATAGTAGCAAAAGGCAGTAAAGCATAGCCCACCGAACTGCATCTTGTGTTTAGACTTAAGATTTAGATTCATCAACGGGAGGATCTCGGCCAAGGTGGTATTCTGAATTGGGCCCCATGTGTTCTTTAGGGAAATGGTAGACCACACTAGCTTAGAGTACCCACACCCAATGAAGAGATGGTTATGGTCCTCCATTTCCTTCTTGCATAGGAGGCACGCACCATTCGCCCGAATGCCCCAAGCAATGAGCCTATCCTTGGTAGATAGCTTACCCAACACGACTCTATAGACAGTGGTGCTCCACTTGGAGTAGTTATGATCACCCCAAAGAGCCTTGGCCCAAACAGAATCAGGTGTTGCGTCTCTGTTGATCCATGGTTTGGCTTGCTGATTGACCAGGCCCACTAAATCTTGATCATCAACCAAGTACCAATAACTGACTTCACTCCACCTACGGCAAAGATTTTTCTAGACCCTAGAAGAGTGTTGATCAGCACTATGAGGAATCAGCCCATATTGATCATTCATCCAGTGGGTCCACACATTACTCTTCTCAGTCAAGAACCTATCCAATCTCTTGAGTTGTCCCCTATAGATAATATCCACAGGCTGCAGGATGTTCAGACCTCCCTTGGAATAGGGGTGATCCATAACCTCCCAGGAGACACTATGACCTCTACCTCCCCATATGAAGCTATCAAATGATCTTCTTCATAGCTTCAGTTACCACATTAGGAACATCACATGCATCCCCCCAAAACCTGATCAGGCTTTGAAGGACCGTCCTCACAAGAACAAGTCTACCTGTAAGGGACATCCTGATGCCACTCCAACTATCAACCTTTTCTCACATTCTGTCAGGACAAGGGTTGTAATCCTTTGAAGAACCTCTTCCACCTACAATGGGGGCACCCAAATATCTAGTTGGAAGCTACCCATCCTCAACTCTGATGGCAACTTTGAGCCTACCTCTTCTGAGATCACACAATTTTGATAAGAAGATCTTTGACTTGATGGCACTGATGTATAGACCAGTGAGCTTTCCGAACTAGCTCAAGACAATCTTGAACTCTCTCAACCTTCTAGCATTCCTGACAGAGAAGAGCATAATGTCATCTATGAAAATTAGATGGGATTTCACTTTAACACCTCTAACAGTGAATGGTTTAATCTTGCCTTTGTCTTCAGCGGCCTTGAGCATGTTAGTAAGCCCCTCCATAAGAATAGTGAATAAGAGGGGTGATAGGGGATCTCCTTGACGAAGACTGTTGGAAGATTTAATCATCCCCACAAGACCCCCATTAATAAGAAAAGAGAATGAGGGGGTTTGTACACACTGTTTGATGATAAGTATCCACTCGTCAGCGAATCCCATAGCCTTCATGACTGCCCAAAGAGCATCCCATCTCACATAGTCATAGGCCTTCACTAGATCAATCTTCACACATGCCTTTGATTTGGCATTACTAACATTAAAGCCAGTGAGGAACTTGGTGGTGAGTAGGGTACTGTCATACATCCTTCGACCCCTTACAAAGGCGCTTTGCTCTTCCGAGATGATATGTGGCAGCACACATTTGAGCCTACCTACAAGGAGCTTAGCAATGCATTTATAAAGAACAATACAACAAGCTATAGGTCTATAGTAATCTATTTCCTTTGCATCCTTCTTTTTTGGAAATAATTTGATGGACATGTTGTTCACAGCAATCACCATACTTCCTCCATTCATAACCCACTTGACAGCGGCAATAATATCATGGTTGATGTAGTACGACATGCATTGGAAGAACCTCCCATTGAGGGTTGATGGAGAAGACCATAGTCTTAATTTCCTCCTCAGTCGTTGGTTTGCAAAGCTCTTCATTCATGCTATCATTGTTTCTTTTGTCTGGGAGTAGGTCGCCATAACTCCTATCTTTAGTGGTGGGTTGGTTATACAACCTTTAGAAGTAATTGTCTATGCATGAGGCTATCTCTTCTCTATTGTCAACAACCTGACCTTGATCATTAATAAGTTCATGGATAGCTTCTCTCATCTCCTTCTTCTTGATAGCTAAATGGTAGACTCTAGTGTTGAAGTCCCCATCATCTATCCACTTCATAACACTATGCTACCAATGGAACCTCTCTTTGGCCTTCTTCAACTTTCTTAATCTTTCCTCAGCTTTAATCTCATCATTGATGACTTGTGTGTTATCAGGCATAGATCTGACCTTGGTAGCTGCATCATCGTACATCTTGGTAGCTTCGTATAGAAGGTTTTTAATATTAACCTTCTCTTTACTCCACACCTTCAACGTCTTCTTTATATGCTGCATTTTTTGAGGACCCTAAAGAGGTCTTTGGGTGAAATGTACATCGTAAAAGCCAACCATGCATTCTGTGGTATGCAATAAGAAATAATCATTGATCAACAATTTTAGTAAGAGTCTTTACCATGCCCTTCCATTACATGTTCTTTGGCTCTCATTTGTTCTTTATTTACATGTTGACCACAACCTATTTTTGTTTCAACACTAGCTGGATTTTGACCCATCCCCCTCTGGGTTGTGATGGCAACAACTAAGATGATAAACATTGTGCACATGTGTTCCTATCAACCATTACAAATGCTAATTTATTTAGTTAGGAGGTGCCTCTGCTATCTACACGCGGAAGATTTTCTTCATGCTACCTATTTTTCTACTATACACTGAAGTGGGAATTCAACTTATCTTCTACTATATTCACACTATTTACTTCAAGGATGAGAAGGCTTTCTTACAAATTATTTCATGTTATCGTCTCATAGTGATTTTTTTAACAATGTGCACTGTGTGATTCAATTTTTTTATGGATGGATTTCATCTTTTATGTAGTTTAAGTTTGTTTTGAGACTAGCAAGCTAGAGTAATTGATATCTATGTCAACTTGAGGGGTAGTGTTAGAGTGTGATGTAGTAGTCTTGTGTTCAGTCCCTCATTGAGGAGTATATGAGTTACCATGTGTAGTCTCCTATGTATACATGTCTTTTAATAACTTTAATATGTTTTTATAAGACAGGAGAAACTCTTATTCATCCTACCCTTCACATGTAGGTAAAATTAGTCTAAAATTACATCACTACTTATAGACCGCGATTCAAAAAGAAAAGCTTAGTGAACTTCAAACAAAGAAACCAAATGTAATTCCAACCTCCTAAAACAATATCATGTAGCTCAAGTGGTCAAGCATGTTGCCCCCTAACAAAGGGACATGTTTTTGAATCCCAGTTTCTATCTTGATTTACCACCCTCCCGGGCATTCGGCCTCCTCCACAAGAGTGGGAGAGGGGGGAGAAAACTTTCTCTCTTAATCCCATGTATATGTCCATGAAATATCATTGTATGGTCTACATCTTTTCCCCATGATAATGAGGTTTTGGATACTCATAGGTAAAAAAGTTGGCTCCACAACCACAAGTCCTTCCTATAAGGTGACCCCCATCTACCCAACTCTCTACGTACACTATTGATAAACTTAGGCACATGATAACCATCATCTATAAATCCTTATCTTCCTTCTTGATTTATCTACCATAAGGAGTCATCCTCCATCATTGCAAGGCATCACCCCAAATGATATTAAGGACATGTAAGAAATTAGTACCAACAATAATTACACTAAGATCGTTATCCTTAACAACCTTAAGAGAAACAATATATCAATGTATAGCTTTCCCTAAATGGTCTTATGCATTAAGCTAGAATCTGACAGCCATCCAAAACAATTTAAGTTTCTTACAATGCCATCCGCCCATTTCTTCTTGGATCTATTAGAAGTTGTATGTTGTCACTGTATAATATTAAGCTTCAAATTAGCAAAGTTTGGGAAATACCATTTCATGAGTCTATGATTTTTAATCCTGATATGGGAGTAAGTGATGTCGTGTAGTCTAAGAGATTGATAAATTGTAAGATCCTCAGTCAAGTGGATGGTGTGCTTGTTCATAACTGATGAGAGGTTAAAATTCTTGACTCCTAGAGTGATGATAAGGTCATCTTGCAACCCTTGTTTCTCACTTATCATTTGAATCTCTATAGGGACATGTAAATTAGAGAGCCAGTCACATAAAAAGCCTACACTTCAACCTACTCCAAATATGTCATTGCAAGCTAAGAAGAAGTGGGCTAAGTGAGATGCATATTTATTGTCACTTAATATCATCAGTTGTTCAAATCTGACCCAAAAGAAGGCAAAAACATCGTTGTCTGGAAAATGATGTTGGTATATATGCCTAGAGTCCAATCATACGATGATTGCAATGAGGCATTATATACCTGATTTGATAATGATAAAGGTAATTCCATCTATTTTGTTTGTCTCAATCATGATATAATGACACAAACATAGTAGATGTTTAAAGAATGATATTGCTTGATGACAAATGTCTTCTGATTGAGGACCTAAACAATGATATCATATGTATGATAAGAGTACATACATTCTTATTATGTCCCTAGTCAGATATTACTTTGGAAGTTAAACAAACAACATTTATACATAAGACTAGTGTGTGTGTTGGTTTATGGTAGAATCTCAACGGTCGTGATACATGATATCAAACTAAACACCTAGGTACATGTTTGAGAACATTGTATCAGACAGACCCACCTTGAGAGTGATAAATGGATACCATGGAATGGTAGTTAGAATAAGCTCTCATAGTGATAGTTGTGATTTTGGTTCTTAGACCTAAAGTCACTAAACTCATCACATGTTGTTCAATATATTTTAACACCATCCAATGTGACCTTGAATAAGGGTTACTATAAAGGTGGTGCTCGGGTACATTGTGACAAATGAGGATTGAGTGTGAGTGATGTAGATGGGATTTGTCCCTCCTGTAGTAGATTAATATCCATGCCACTTGATAATCTAAACTGAGAAACATATGCCATACTCATTGCACTCAATATGTGATACGTGAGCTCACGTGCATTTTAGACACTCTACTCTAGTTCAAGGAACATAGATTCAACACTGAGAGGATGACGATTCCATGTATTGAGTTTAATGTAGATATCACAGCCAAAGGAACTATACGATCATGGTAACACTGATCATGGATTGTAGGTCAAATTTGTTCTTGAACTTTGCAATTACTTGGTAGAAATGATGTGTTGCTAGATACCACTCATTATTTGTGATGTCATAAGTTGGTTATGGACATTCACTACTAACATATCTTGGGACCTATAGGGTCACACACAAAATATGCACATGGGAAAGGAGTTTACTCTTGAATAAGGTTTAGCTCGATTATCAAAGTGTTTAGGTATTCAATTTAAACAATATTGATTGTACATTTGTTGAACTGGAAAGTGAAATAACTATTTCATGATATGAAACAACCATTTCACAAGTAAAATGGTCATTTCATGAAATGAAACAACCATTTCTTAAGTGACATGACTATTTCATGAAATGAAATGACTAATTCAACGTTTGGATTGCAATCTTATGAATTTGTGGTGAGGGCTATCAATTTGAATAAAATAGTGGGAGTTATAATTAATTAAAATCCCAATTAATATTGTCAAACATAATCAAAAGTGTTTTGACTAAAGTTGCAAATTTCTTTTGTAGAAACAAATGACAAACAAATGTTCATTGTGATCAGTTCTTAAGAAGAACAAACTAAATGTGACAAACTTCCATCATTGGTTGTGGACTTTGAGAAGGGTTCTCGATGCTGAGCATAAGCTCTATGTCCTGGATACACTAGTGCCAGAGAACATGCTCCTAATGTGCCTAGGGATGGGGTGGTTTCTATTGGAAGAATGCCAATGATGACTTAGACATTAAGCACCTTATGCTATGTTGTATGAAATATGAGTTGCGTGAGCAACATGAAGACACGGGGATTCTTGAGATGATCACACATCTTAAGAATACAGACCATGATCATGCAAAGCATGAATGGTACAAGGTATTAAAGGATCTCTTGGAGTGCAAGATGACAGAAGGAGATCCAGTAGAACCCGATGTGCTCAATATGATTGGGTGTGCGTGTTGGTATGTATGCCCATAGAGCCAGTCATGTGATGGTTGTAATGGCATACTTTGTAAATGATTTGGATAATAATAATAAAGGCAATTTTCATCTATATATTCAACTATTTTGAGATAATAGTATTACATGATAGATGTCTAGAGAATGACAAAACTCAATGACGTGTGTCTTCAAGTACGTGACTTGAACAATGCGATCATACGAATGTTAAGAGTGTGTACATTCTCACTAATGTCCTTAGTCAGTTGTTATTGTGGAAATAACCATAGACATCAATAACATAGAATACTAGAGTGTGTGTTGATTGATGATAGAGTCTCGTTAGTCATGATATGTGATATCAAACCAAGCACACAGATACATGTTAGAGAATAGTGTATCGGAAAGACCCACCTTAAGAGTGATGCATGGAAACAACACTTGGTTAGTCAGGATCAGCTCTTATAGTATTGGTGGTGATTGTGGTTCTTAGACCTGAAATCACTGCACTCATCACATGTGATTGAGTACACTTTGACATCATCAAACACAGTCCGGAAACATGGGCTATTATAACAGTGATGATTGGGTGACTTTGACACATGGGGACTTGACTGTGAGTGATAGATATGGAATTTGTCCCTCCTAAGGGAGTATGATATCATAGCCACTTGACGAGTGAGACTGAGAAATGCATGGCCATGCACATGTGATTCAATGTATAACATTGAGCTTAGATATATCTCAGACAGTCTACTCTGAGTCAAGAAACATGGATTGAATGTTTGTAGAGGATGACAAGTCCATGCCTTGAGTTCAATCCAGATATCAGTGACAAAGGGACTATACATTCACCGTAATACCAATAATAGATTGTAGGTTGAAAGTGTTCTCCAACTTTCCTATTCACTTGGGTAGCACTGATGTGCGACTAGGCACCACTCTTTGCTTGTGATGTCATAAGTTAGTTATGGACATTCACTGCCAACATGAAATGGAACCTATAGGGTCTCACACATAGGATTAACCTGGAAGAGGAGTTTATCCATGAATGATGTTTAGATTGATTACTAAAGTATTTAGGTACTCAATTAAACATTTAATCAATAGACTTGAGTCAGAATCATCAAGTTCAAGTATTGAACCAATTGATTAGAGTGTCAGATTGATTGAGGACAACATTGACTAAGTTCTGCACAAATTGGACCACCAACTGACCGATTCACTGGGTGAACCGATCGTCTCATGGTCATGAGATGACCGATTCACACTAGTGAACCCATCGGTTCACATGGACAAACCGAGCAGGTGTTAGGTTTCCTGATTTGGGAGAAAAGATTTTCATTTCACTTGTTCAATTTCATTAGGACAAAAATTAATATTTGTATTATCAGAAACGAATAAGGAAAGTCAATTGTGGGAAAGTCTGGGAAGTGAAATGATAGATTCACGAAGTGAACCGACTGATTCACACTCCCAACTGACCGGTTCAAAAGTGAACCGATCGGCTCACTTGCCCAAATGACCAGTTGAGTTATAAAACGACCAGTTTGTCTATCGCAGTGTAATCAGTTCATGGAAATTTTGGACCCTTCTACTCCCACACAGACTGGGAACCCTGACCCTGCCCTCTACTATAAATAGAGGGGTATAGGGGGCTTCTAAGAACAGACAACTCATAACATCAGATGCTCTGCAAAGTTGTTGTCCTCTCTAGTTGTGGTAACCGAGAGAGCCCAAGCAAGTTCTACCTGTCTAGGGAGGAACAATGAGGGAAAGACAACTGCAGAAAAGCAACTGATTGTGGGAGAGTGTAACAGTGACTAGTACACTAATAGAAGGGGACGACTCCTTCTAGTGTCCTTCTAACAGGATGCCTAGAGTTCTCAGTAGTCTATGTGGACTATCTATAGAGGCGGGAGATTTCTGCCGCTCAAGAGGACGATTGTCAACCGCAGTCTGTATCTACACCAGGAGTTGCACAAATGTCGTCAAAGACTAGGTGGTTGAAGGTTGCATTAGTTGTGAGGTATTGTCACTGAGAGAGCCTCAGGAACAGGTATATCTTGCTAAACCATCTATCCTATTGTATAGTTGTTGATGCGATCTGCTGGTTATGGGTTTGTGGTTAGATAAAATTTTTGTTTCCGCTGCCTATTCTGTCCCACAAAACCCAATGGTGTGGAACATCTCAAAATACTAGTATTCCGTTTTGAGCCAAAAATTAGATACGGATACGATTTTACAATCATTGCCTAAACCATATATCTAGTTATCGAATGTTATTACTTGAGTAACTTGGCCAAACTGTTGTGACAATTACATGGAATGTTGATAAATGTCAAACCAAGAATGAAGAAGGACAAACCTGTAATGATGATCAGAAGAGTGAGATCCAATGGCAAAGTCAAGGACAAGAAGTGTTTTGAGGCAAAGCTGACGTCCAAATCTTCTACACTCAAAATGAGGAGAAAGGTAAGTGAAAAAGAAATCAGTCCTTTGAACTTAAAGAAACTAAGGAAGAATAAGAAAGAGATAGAGATCTCCACTTCAAGACTCAAGAAGAAGTAAGCTAGAACTGTGATGAGTAAGGGTTACTGCCGCTACAGTCAAAATCTATCATTCACCCTAATGGTTGTATAATCGAATTAGTGATTTGCTATTGTGTACATGCCATTGATGAAAACATAATATATCTTGTATGTACAATAATATTATGAATATATTAATGTGTCATTTTAAAAGATAAGAACTTATATGGTAGTCCCATATGTCTCATAATATGTACTCAATAATTGTGTATGACACATATACTAAATGAATCGATAAACTCAAACAATGAATAGCTATAGAATTGTCATCTAGAGAACTTAAATAAAAAATGCATTTCTAGAATCCATAGAGATGGTTATCTAGACTCTTCTGGTTATGACCCAATAGAGACAAGCAAGTCTTATTTATTGGGGAAAATGACAAAGTCATCTTCACTAGATGTAGTGGGAGAGGTATTATTATATTAGGGCTCATACATACTGATGTATGTAGACCTTTTAGAATCAATTCTAGAGGTAGTTATTAGTACATCATTATGTCTGGCGATGATCTTACTATGGTAGTTTGGATTTAGTGAAATACAAGTATGATGTCTTGAAGTGTTCAAGGAAATCAATGATGAAGTACCTAATTGGCTTGGTAAAAGTGGTAAAACACTTAGATACGACCGATATGGAAAATACTTTGAACCAAGAGTTTTAGGACCTTCTAGGAGACTAATAATGTATCACAATGAGCTCCACCTAAAACATAATGATGTATTAGATAGAAGGAATCACACCCTATTAGTCATGGTATGATTACCAATAAATCTAGCTAATATTTAAATTTCCTTTTGGGTACATGCTTTACACTAAATAATCTACCGTCTGAAATGGTCTAAAAGACACCATATAAGATATGGCATGAGAAGCGTCCTGATATGTCTTTCAAAATATTGGGATTGAAAGCTTATATAAGAAAATATTTTTTTGAAAAGCTTTTTCCACGAATCACATAAATGTTATTTTTTTATACTACTTTTATATTCCAATCCAACAACAAAAAAATTTGTTGTCAAGACGGTTGTACTCCCAAAAGAATTTAATTCCAAAGGAATCAGTGGGAGAAAAATAGAACACAAAAAGTTCGATACCACCAAGAAAACATTGAACCTATAGAGGTACAGTAGGAACAAGGAGAATTACAAATTTGTGTGGAATCTCCAATTCCTTATGTAACACAAAACTCATAGTTCAAGTAGAACACTCCTTAAGCTAGAAAGATTATTATATCTACTAACTCAAAAGGGCAATGTGTTGGTCATAGATGATGAGCCAACAACCTACCTAGAAAGTATTAAGGGACTGGAGTCTAATCAATGCCTTGAGGCCATGAGATCCAAGATGGAGTTTATGTACACCAACAAGGTATAACCTTGATGGATCTACCTAAAGGGACAAAACCAATAAGGTGCAATTGGATCTTCAAGTATAAGACTGACAAGGATGGTAGTAACCTATAAGGGCAGATTGGTTGATAAAGGTTTCAAATAAGTTTAATGTGTTGAACATGATGAGATCTTTCACTAGTTGTCATGGTCAATCCATCAGGATAATGTTTTCCATTGGATCTTGTTATAACTATGAGATTTGGTGTATGGATGTTAAAACTACATTCCTTAATAGGAACAATTATGAAGATGTGTGCATGACACAACTTAAAGGTTTTATAAATCCAATAATGCAAATAAAATCTGTAAGATGCAAAGGTCAATTTGTTGGTTGAAGCAAGCATCTCAGAGCTAGAATATATTATTTGACAAGATAGTCAAAGAGTTTGACTTTAGTCACAATGAAGATGAGATTTGTGATTACAAAATGGGTTAGTGGGAGCATATTCCATATGACGATGGGGAATAACATCCTTATATGACAAATGTTAAAACCTTGTTGGAAGTACATTCTCTATGAAGGGTTTAGGAAAACCATCCTATATGATAGGAATCAAGATCTATAGAGATAGATCTAGAATACTTCTTGACCTAAGAAAGAGCACACACATTGGCAAGGTGTTGAAGGGCTTCATCATATAAGACCTAATGAGAGAAGATTTGTCAATGTTCCATGGGATCAATATTTCAAGAGTGTAGTATCCCGGTTCTTGTAAAGAACAAGAATACATGAGTAAGATGCCAATCACATTTACAATATAATGTACTTATCTCATGATCTCATATGTATTGGGAATGATGAGAGGATATGTACTCATCCTGTCATCTCACATGTGTTGGACATGATGAGAGGATGTCATTCAAATCCCATTAAAAGTCACTAGTCTTCCATAAAGAGCATCCTTGAGTACATGGGAAGCACTAAAATGATTGGTTATTAGGTTATGGTAATGAGGAAGAGTTGAGTGTAAAGTGTTGCACCGATGCAAACTTCCAAAATGAAAAAGAAAATTAATTATTGCAATCTAAATTTGTGTTTGACCTTAAAACAAGAACTGTGAGCTTGAAAAGTTCTAAGCAAGAAATAGTTGTTTAATTCTACAATAGAAGCCGAGTACCTTGTTGTTTTGAGAACAATAGAGGGCATTGTATGGATCAAGAAGTTTATATGGATGATCTTATGGGAGGTTCCAACCATTGATGACATAATAGGAATACTGTGACAATAAGGGAGCTACTAGATAGACAAGGAATCTCAGATAGTATACAACAACAATTCCATCTCATGCGAAAACTCATACAGGAAGGAGATATGAAACTTGCAAAATAATAACTAGAAGTAAATATTTCTACACCCGATATATAAGCACTTGCATAGAAGAAACATGATTGACATGTTGAAAATCAGTTGGAATAAGATTCATGGGTGATTGGATCTAAGTGCAAGTGGGAGCCTTTTGGTATGTATGCCCAGAGAGCCAATCATACAATGATTGCAATGAGGCATTAGAAACCTAATTTAATAATGAAAAAGATAACACCATCTATTATGTTTTTCTCAATTATGAGATGATGAAATATACATAGTATACGTCTAAAGAATGATGTTTCTCTATGACATGTCTTCAGGTTGAGGATCAAACCAATGAGATCATATGTATCATAAGAGCACATACATTCTTGTTGTCCCTAGTCGGATATTATTGTGAAGGTTAAATAGACAACAATAATGCATAAGACTAGAGTTTGTGTTGGATGATCACAGAATCTCATCAATCATGATATATGATATCAAACCAAACACATAGAAACATGATAGAGAATAATGTGTCACATAGACCCACCTTAAGAGTGATACATGGATACCATGGAATGGTAGTTAGAATCAGCTCTCCTAGTGATAATGGTGATTCTAATTCTTAGACCTGAAGTGACTACACTCATCACATGTTGTTCAATGTATTTTGATACCATCCAACATCACCCTAGAATAAGGGTTACTATAAAGGTGGTGTTGGGGTACGTTGTGACACATGGGGATTGTGTGTGAGTGATGTAGATGGGATTTATCCTTCCGATAGGAGATTGATATGCAAGACAGATGATAAGAAAGACTGAGAAATGTATGTCCATACTTGATGGAGCTGGGACTTACACTGAAAGATCACTCTTCCAACGAGAGTCCCAAAGATGCACCAAAAACCCTAGGGAGTTGATGTTCTCTCTAGGTTTACCTAGAACTGGTGCTTAGATAACAACTCCAACCCCATAAGAGTATGGAAGCCTTATCATAGTACAAATTTAGGATCGAACCCAAAAGACAACAATCTTATTGCAAGCAACAAGATGAAAAACGTATAGAACTTCACTTAGCTTCTCACTAGTTGGCACTTATATCGAAAAGTTGGATTTTAATGGTTTTAAACTAAAACATGAAAAGTAAAGAAAGCAAGAAAATCTAAGAGTTAAACTATGATAAAGATCACTAGGATGTGATCGGTTTTTCACCGCCACTACACATCGATCAACATATGTAAAGCAAAACTTAACCTGCAAAAAGAGTTCAGTCAGTTAGTATCCTTGTTGGCCTAGTCTCCTTTCGGATAACCTAGCTACGAGAAGTGCAGGAATGTTGCAACGCCAGCCATTCCCGATCAAATGGTCACATTACTTTACATCATTCCCCTCGCAAAGTGTGTTCCTCGACTTACCAAGGTTGCACTTCC
Source organism: Alisma plantago-aquatica (assembly GCA_963693085.1). Classification (NCBI taxonomy): domain Eukaryota; kingdom Viridiplantae; phylum Streptophyta; class Magnoliopsida; order Alismatales; family Alismataceae; genus Alisma; species Alisma plantago-aquatica. The sequence goes on along the minus strand of OY856411.1, from coordinate 385,907,480 downwards.
ATACGTCAACTGATTCCATTTCATAGTATGAAAGTGCAACAGATGATAGTGAGTTTACTCCACTTCTTGAGATACACTTCTAGATAGCGAAACAGATACATGGTGGATACATGCATCAAGAACCAGCATGCAAACGAGGTTCGAATCTAATAGTACAAACGTAGACAATTCATACTAAAAGATAAAAGATAACACAAGTTGGAGATCAAGCAACAAGTATTCATTAGTCGTTTGATGTTGAACTGACAAAGATAAGAACTCTACATTACAACCTAAGGATTACATTTTACATGATATGAAAGTATGGGTAGCGGGGCTACTCCCCGCACCCTAGTGAAGAAGACTACTCCCTCATGACTAAGACCAAGAAGGAGGCGAGAAGAGAGAGAGAGAGCATCATCCCCACAAGGATGGAAGAAGGTCGACCCCTTGGAGAGAGAGAGCAACGATCCACCAGTCTTCGTAGGTTGCACGATGAGGAGATCTCCCCTTCCCACCTTCTTGACGAAGAAGGAGAAAGCAGCTTCAGGATGGAGTATGGACCTCAGACCGACAGCCCCAGGGCGGAGGATGGAAGTGGCAAGAGCTCTGGAACGATTGGGGCAGCCTTTGGACGTCTGAGATCCCCCTTTTTGGAGGACCCTTGGGGTCTTATTTATAGGCTTTGAGTGAAGTCCAAAACGGTTTGGAGACCGTTTGGACCTCAAGACCGTTTGGGGCCTCAAGAACGTTTGGACTGTGAGACCGTTTGGGGCCTCAAGACCGTTTGGACTGTGAGACCGTTTGGCTTCAAACGGTCTTGAGATCGTATGAACTCCATGCGGTCTCGGGACCAGTTGGCTTCATGCAGTCTTGAGACCGTTTGAACTCCATGCGGTCTCGGGACCGGTTGGCTTCATGCGGTCTTGAGACCGTTTGAACTCCATGCGGTCTCGGGACCGGTTGTCTTCATGCGGTCTTGAGACCGTTTGAACTCCATGCGGTCTCGGGACCGGTTGGCTTCATGCGGTCTTGACACTGTTTGAACTCCATGCGGTCTCGGGACCGGTTGGCTTCATGCGGTCTTGAGACCGTTTGACTCCATGCGGTCTCGGGACCGGTTGGCTTCATGCGGTCTTGAGACCGTTTGAACTCCATGCGGTCTCGGGACCGGTTGGCTTCATGCGGTCTTGAGACCGTTTGACTCCATGCGGTCTCCGGACCGGTTGGCTTCATGCGGTCTTGAGACCGTTTGAATCCACTTGGTCTTGAGGCTGGGTTATTCTTTAATGATTTTTTTTGTGCTTTTTCTGCATATAAAAAAGGAAAAAGTTAGTCTGATGGTGTATTTACAAAAAGGAGTAAAATTAGGATTATGTATAGTTTAAACTTAAAAAGAGTATGGAAAACTAAGGAAAAAGACTAAGATAAACGACTAAAATAGGAGATTATCAATACTCATGTGACTCAATATGTGATATGTGAGCTCACATGCATCTCAAACAGTCTGGATCAGATAACGTTCCCCCCTTCTGTCCTGGGGAAGAGTGCGCCAGCGATGATTTTGTGTACAGTGCGCACAAAACCAGAGTGTATGTTTGACGCCTTGCACGTCTTTGCATCGTAAGTGGGGATCCCGGTTAAGGATTTCCAGAATGTATGTCTGTTGAATTCTGGATGATCGGTTCCCACTGTTTTAGCCTTTCGCAGCTGCTCCTGGTCATCGATAAAGATGGAGTTCAGCATATTCTCTGTTATGACGACCTTGCTGCCAAAAATTTGGGTGACAAGCCTTCTGTCACCCCCGTCCCGAGACTTATCCGTGGTGTCAACGGGCTCCTTGGTCAGAAAGGAGAAGAATTCTGCGGTGGGTTCATAGTAAGATATTTCAGGTATTAGACACCACCTGGTGAGGTTGACTTTGTCTAGCACGTTGAAGATACGATCATATATCCCCATCTTGATTAGTATGCTGGAGCAGACATACTTGGTAGGTTTTAGGGTTTTATCGGTGGAGATGGTGGTTTGGATGAAGAGGTTATCTGGTGGTGGTATCGTGGTGGTGATGGGAATGAAAGTGGTGGTAGTGATAGTAGCAGCGATGCTAGCTGCAGGGATGGAAGGTTTGGCGAGGGGTTGGTCCATGGAGGAAACAGGTCGAACTTGTTTTCTTGCCCGCTTCTTGGAGGGCTCTCCAGATGCAGTCTCCAAGACCTTACGTTTCCCCTTGTGATCTTCGGCGGTGGATTCCTCCTCAGGATTCGGTGTGTAATCCAAACCTTCGTCGTCATCAGAGGAGATTTCTTCTACTTCTTCTTCAGATGCCTCAGCTAGACATTTGGTGAGGCAGGCAATCTCACACAAGACATCCATCATTTTAGTCTTTGGTGGGACTGCTCTGGTGGTGTTGAAGACATCTCTGATCTTCTTGAGCCTGTCCAGCTCTTCGATCATTTGCTCCCTTGTCTGAGAGGGAGCAGCTCCCGAGCCGGTGGTCTTGTTTGCTAGTGATGCCATTTCTGAAAAATAAGAGTTTATGAGTTATAGCAAAATATTTAAAACAAATTAGATTTTATTTGTAGTTATGTCTTTTGTAATTTTGTGAAAGATTAATGGATGTGGAGACCAAACGGTTTGGAGACCGTTTGGTCCCAAACGGTTTGAAGACCGTTTGGTCCCAAATGGTTTGAAGACTGTTTGGTTCCAAACGGTTTAGGGACCGTTTGGAAAACGAAGAGCCACAGGGTCGCCGGCGTGGGTGAAGACGAAGATGAACTGGCGCGGAGGCGGAGGTTGTGCTGATGACCACAACGGTGGTGAAAACGATGGTGAAAACGACGATGATAGCGGAAATGAAGTCGGTGACGGAGGACAGAGCTGATGGTTGCGGTAGGAAGAGAAACTTGCGGGAGATGACAGAAATTTGCGGATGATCGTTAGAGCCGTCGGCGAAGAAGGCGGCGATGGCGGTACAGACGGTGACAACGAAGGCGGCAAGGAAGATGAGCGGCATGCGTTGAGGCCGCCGGACTACCTTGCAGGTGGTTGGTGGACGGAAGAGCGATCGCGCGGGAGCAACAGAAGCAGCAAGAAGGTTCTTCGTACAAGCGCTCTGGAGAGTTTGAAAGTTCGAAGAGAGAAAGACGAAGGGGTAGGGTTAATATTTATAGGGAACGGTTGGTGACCCTTTGTATTCCAAACGGTTTTGATGCCGTCTGGCTCCAAACGGTTTCGAGACCGTTTGGTCCCAAGCAGTTTGAGGACCATTTGGCTCCAAACGGTTTGAGGACCGTTTGGTCCCAAACGGTTTGAGGACCGTTTGGCCCCAAACGGTTTGAGGACCGTTTGGCTCCAAACGGTTTGGAGTCCAAACGGTTTCAGGACCGTTTGGCTCCAAACGGTTTGGAGACCGTTTGGAGTCCAAACGGTTCAAGACCGCTTGGGAGGGCAAAGGCATAAATGTTTTTATATTTTTGTGTTTGTTTTTGATTTATGATTTTTTATGTTGTTTGTTTTTTATTATTTTATTTTTTGATAGTTTTAGTTATGTAGATTTTTTGTATTTTCTTAAGATAAGGCATAAGGAAAAAAATAAAGAACAGGTCATAGAGTAGAAGTCTTGGGTTGCCTCCCAAGTAGCGCCTTGGTTTTATGTCGCTGGCTCGACGAAGTTAAAACATAGTTATGCTGCTGGCATAGTATTTGATTGTTCATGTCTATTCGGCCCATGTTTAGGGTTCGACTCGGGCTGCCCAGCAAAAGTGCCTACCAGAGGTTTTAGTTGTGCAGCAATCTGGGCGAGCTGGGCTTCAACTGCCTTCTGTTGGGCTTGTTGGTTGGCCAGCATGGTTTGCTGAGATTGTAGCATTTGTCTTATCGAAGATATCTCATCCTCTGGCTGCGCAGTAGCATCTTTCTGAGGGCTTTGTTGTTGAGGCTGCTGAGTATGCAACTGCGGGTGAAGTGGGGGATGAGTGTACTGATAGTAGGCCGATTGATATCTAGGGTAGTTAGCCCTAGGGAAATTGTTCCTTGGGTTCCCTTGACTTTGGTTAAATTTTTTTTGAAACCCTGGAGGCAGCCTACTATCAAATCCCCCTTGTGTCTGATGTTGCGGATTCGCAGTTCCGGAAGGATTCCCATACTGGAACCCATGATGATTCCTTGGTTGACTAGGGTTGTAGTAAACTTGTTCGGGAATAGCGTGGATGGAGTTGACTTGTTCCGGAATCTGATCTTTGACTTGATTAGTGATGGACTCATATGGTTGTGGTGGTGGATGCAGATCCATCATCACATTATAGAGCATTCCGCAAGAGAGAGTCGGATGGTCCGAAGCATGACAAGCCTCACAGGATCCTGTGACGGCTTTGGCTTGATGAACCAGCGGGGTTTTCTTCTTATCAATTTCCCCTAGAGTTGTCTCAAGGGCTTGCTGTTTATGAGCGATTGTTTTCAATGCCTCGGCTATTGACTTCAGTTCCATAGATTCCTCAGCTTTAAAAACTTTAAGGACACTTTTTCCAGCTGACCGTCCCTAGTTGGACTGGTTTTCAGCTCCTAAAGTAACAATCTTCCAAGCGTCCTCATAGTTCTTCCTCATGAAATTTCCTCCATATGAGGAATCTAGGAATTGTTTAATATCATCGCTTACCCCCCGATAAAAAGTTTCTATCAGTTGATTATGTGAAATTCCATGATGAGGGCATTTACGTAGAAGTTCCTTAAATCTTTCCCATGCCTCAGCGAGGGTTTCCCCAGGTAGCTGGGAGAAGTGATTGATTTGCCCTCTGATTTCATAGGTCAGCGAGGGTGGGAAGAACTTCTCTAGTAATTTTTCCTCTAGAGGGGCCCAAGTGGTTATAATAGGTTCTCTGTCCAATGAGTTGTACCAACTCAAGGCCCTTCCAGATAAGGTGAAATGGAACAGGTGCAGCATTATCGCATCGAAAGCGATACCGGCTTGTGGGACCAGGCGGCATAGTGCCTTAAACCTTTTCAAATGGTCCATGCAATCGTCTCCTGAACCTCCAGAGAAGGAGATTCCTTGCATAATCTGGATCCACTGGGTCCGGATCTCAAAGTTTGGGATGTTGATGATCGGAGGCCGGACCGGGTGGTTGTCCTCGTAGTTTTTCGGGACTGCATAGTCTCTCAGTTGCTTGTTTCGTAACTCGAGCTGAGCAGCCTCGGTCTCTGCTCTTATGCGGGCTTGCTCTTCTGTTCGTATCTCCGCTTGTATTTGGGCACGGGTGTCTGCGATAAGTTGTGCTCATTGTGCGGCGATGGCAGCATTAACTCTATCCATTATCAAAGCAGCTTGGTGTTGTTCGTCAGCCATTTGTCTAGCGCGTTGGCAATTGAGACGGATTCGGCGGTGGAAACTTCTCTCTACCTCGGAGTCAAACTCCGGATCAGGGGAGAATCCGCGACTATGCGGTGATTGCATGCACGTGTTCTACCTGAGTAGAGAAAAGAGAACACCTTTTAGATAGTAGTGAAAATATGAAAGTTTCAAGAAGATATAGAGTTATGATTCAAAAAGAAAGTGTAAAATCCTAACCAACTAGAAAGGTACTAAGTGAAATAACAACGTTCCGTTGTCCCCGGCAACGGCGCCATTTTTTGATGGAGCTAGGACTTACACTGAAAGATCACTCTTCCAACGGGAGTCCCAAAGATGCACCAAAAACCCTAGGGAGTTGATGTTCTCTCTAGGTTTACCTAGAACTGGTGCTTAGATAACAACTCCAACCCCATAAGAGTATGGAAGCCTTATCATAGTACAGATTTAGGATCGAACCCAAAAGACAACGATCTTGTTGCAAGCAACAAGATGAAAAATGTATAGAACTTCACTTAGTTTCTCACTAGTTGGCACTTATATTGAAAAGTTGGATTTTGATGGTTTTAAACTAAAACATGAAAAGTAAAGAAAGCAAGCAAATCTAAGAGTTAAACTATGATAAAGATCACTAGGATGTGATCAGTTTTTCACCGCCACTACACATCGATCAACACATGTAAAGCAAAACTTAACCTGCAAAAAGAGTTCAGTCAGTTAGTATCCTTGTAGACCTAGTCTCCTTTCGGATAACCTAGCTACGAGAAGTGCGGGAATGTTGCAACGCCAGCCATTCCCGATCAAATGGTCACATTACTTTACATCATTCCCCTCACAAAGTGTGTTCCTCGACTTACCAAGGTTGCACTTCCATACGTCAACTGATTCCATTTCATAGTATGAAAGTGCAACAGATGATAGTGAGTTTACTCCACTTCTTGAGATACACTTCTAGATACCGAAACAGATACATGGTGGATACATGCATCAAGAACCAACATGCAAACGAGTTTCGAATCTAATAGTACAAACGTAGACAATTCATACTAAAAGATAAAAGATAACACAAGTTGGAGATCAAGCAACAAGTATTCATTAATCGTTTGATGTTGAACCGACAAAGATAAGAACTCTACATTACAACCTAAGGATTACATTTTACATGATATGAAAGTATGGGTAGCGGGGCTACTCCCCGCACCCTAGTGAAGAAGACTACTCCCTCATGACTAAGACCAAGAAGGAGGCGAGAAGAGAGAGAGAGAGCATCATCCCCACAAGGATGGAAGAAGGTCGACCCCTTGGAGAGAGAGAGCAACGATCCACCAGTCTTCGTAGGTTGCACGATGAGGAGATCTCCCCTTCCCACCTTCTTGACGAAGAAGGAGAAAATAGCTTCAGGATGGAGTATGGACCTCAGACCGACAGCCCCAGGGTAGAGGATGGAAGTGGCAAGAGCTCTGGAACGATTGGGGCAACCTTTGGACGTCTGAGATCCCCCGTTTTGGAGGACCCTTGGGGTCTTATTTATAGGCTTTGAGTGAAGTCCAAAACGGTTTGGAGACCGTTTGATCCTCAAGACCGTTTGGGGCCTCAAGACCGTTTGGACTGTGAGACCGTTTGGCTTCAAACGGTCTTGAGACCGTATGAAATCCATGCGGTCTCGGGACCGATTGGCTTCATGCGGTCTTGAGACCATTTGAACTCCATGCGGTCCGGGACCGGTTGGCTTAATGCGGTCTTGAGACCGTTTGAACTCCATGCGGTCTCGGGACCGGTTGGCTTCATGCGGTCTTGAGACCGTTTGAACTCCATGCGGTCTTGGGACCAGTTGGCTTCATGCAGTCTTGAGACCGTTTGAACTCCATGCGGTCTCGGGACCGGTTGGCTTCATGAGGTCTTGAGACCGTTTGACTCCATGCGGTCTCGGGACCGGTTGGCTTCATGCGGTCTTGAGACTGTTTGAACTCCATGCGGTCTCGGGACCGGTTGGCTTCATGCGATCTTGAGACCGTTTGACTCCATGCGGTCTCGGGACCAGTTGGCTTCATGCGGTCTTGAGACCGTTTAAATCCACTTGGTCTTGAGGCTGGGTTATTCTTTTATGATTTTTTTGTGCTTTTTCTGCATATAAAAAAGGAAAAAGTTAGTCTGATGGTGTATTTACAAAAAGGAGTAAAATTAGGATTATGTATAGTTTGAACTTAAAAAGAGTATGGAAAACTAAGGAAAAATACTAAGATAAACGACTAAAATAGGAGGTTATCAATACTCATGTGACTCAATATGTGATATGTGAGCTCACATGCATCTCAAACAGTCTTCTCTAGTTCAAGAAACATGGATTGAACATTGAGAGGATGACGATTCCATGCCTCGACTTCAATCTAGATATAGAAGCAAAGGAACTACACGATCACAGTAACACTGATTATAGATTGTAGGTTGAAGTCGTTATCTAACTTTGCAATTACTTGGGCAGGAATGATGTGTTTGTAGATACTGCTCATTGCTTGTGATGTCATAAGTTCAATATAAACATTCACTTCCAACATATTCTGACCTATAGGGTCACACACATAGGATGCACCTAGAATAAGAGTTTACTCATGAATAAGGTTTAACTTGATTACTAAAGTATTTAGGTATTCAATTTGAACAACATTTGTTGTGCATTGGCTACACTGGAAAGTGAAATGTCCATTTCATGATATTGAATGGCCATTTAAAAAAGTGTAACGACCGTTTCATGAAATGAAAGCATTTCAATAATGACACGACTGGCTCATCATCTAGATCACACAGTTAAATGATCAATACGATTAGATCAAGTATTGATGATGACGTCATGTTTTGCAACAATTGAATATTGAAATCCAATGTGATTTAAAATAGGAAAGTAAGTGAACTGACTGGTTCAAGTGTTGAACTAATCATTTCATGAGTGGACCGATTGGTTCAGGTGTGACCCAATCATTTGATGGTTCACAACTTCTAGAAAATTCATGAGAATATATCTCTTTGACTCCTACTTGATTTGGAAACCCTGGCCCTAGACCTATGATAAATAGAGGGGTAGTCAAGGCTTTTAGAGACTGTCCCAAATGTTTTCCTCTCTAGTTGTGATAACCAGAGAGCCCGAGAAAGTCTTACCCATAAAAGGGAGTGACAACAACGGAAAAATAACACGCGAGAGCGAACCAACCCTAGTAGGTTGGTGTTGAAAGGGACAACTCCTTCCTATTGGCTCTGATAGCACAACAAGAAGTTCGTGTTGGTCCAAAAGAACTACACAGAGGTGTGGAGGCCGTTGCCACCGACTAGGAGGGAAACAATGATCAATGTCAGTGGTGTTGTACTAGGAGGTCGCCGCCTCCAGTTGTCTGAGTGTTGCTTGCGAAAGAAGCAAGTTGTTGCAAGAGTTGTCACTAGACTTGTTCCTGACCAGGTATATCTCTTACTACCCTCTTTATTAGATACACTTTTATTGACATGATCAACTATTTCGAGTATTAAGTAGTAAAATCTTTGTTTCCATCGCCTTATCTACCATATAATTTCCCAACAATAGGTGCAACATGGTTTCAATCTATAACCATTTGAAACAATTGCAACATGATGCCATGTAGACTTAGCACATTTAGACTTTACTATGAGTTGGTATGACACATCATAAGATCTTCTATATCACTTCATTGCCTCAAAGTATAAAGGAAAATTCCATAGCCATGAGTGTTGATCAGTTTATAATCACACATCTAAAAAGAGGCATATTCAATGGATCATATGTTAAATTTATAACTTGAAACCTTCAAAGATACTCACAACTCAATACAGGGTCAAAGTCCATATACAAGGTTGAATACAAGGACATGGGGATGTTTAGGATGTCTAAGATCCTTTTCTTATGTTAGTTAAGAAAAACTGGTAGTTGGTATATCAAAAGAACTAGGAGGAGTCTAGCAAAGTGATATGAAACTAAACAAAATAAAGTAAAGAAAATAGATCCTAGAATCCTACTAATTAGGAGTTGTTGGATATGCAACCACAAGTTTTACAATCTATGCACCCATTCTTGGGAGTAAACAAACCTCAAACACCCTAGCAAGAAACTAACATCCAAATGTAGCATGCATCGTGGTAATTTCTCATGTGGAGGTTATCCCGCTAGCTCTCATGCAGCATGACAAAAACTTATCAATGCACCAAAAATTCTATCAAGGAAAATAGATTAACACCCCTGAATATTTTAGATACCCTCTCAGGTCCAATATAATAAAAAGATGTTAGGAACAATAGAGAATCTGGATAAAACATAGGCCATGAATTCAGTCACATCAGGTTGAACCTGATCGGATTCAGATGACCAGAACTGGGTTTAGGTGAAGTTGATGAGGTTCAAGAGAGCCCAACCGGGTTCAACTGGATGTGAACGAGTTCAAGGTTATGGGTCAGATCTCATCAACTTGTATTCTAGACAGATCCTCCCTTGGATGTCTTCCTCTCAAATTTTTATCCAAACTACCTTCTCTACCCCTTCCTACAACAAATCTCTTGATATTGGTAGAAAATGGAGGTTCAAGCAGGAAAGAGATCAACCAAACCAACAATCATAACCAGAAAGGGAAGATAGAATGAAAAGTATGTTGGATCTAGAAGAAAACTATTTTCTTAAGGTTAAAGTACATACACATGACCAAAACGGGCTACATAGCCAAGAAGGAGCTCAACTATCCATGCACAAGCATACTTGGCACTGAACAAATATGGAAGAACACTATTTGTATAGAACCAAAGCAGAAAAGTAGAACAAAGAGGTAGAAGAAGAGATTTAACCCATGGAAGTGAGGTTGCTCTCACTCCTTAGCCTCTATGAGGGTTGGATCTTGACCTTGGGGCCATCCTCATTGATCTTCTAGACTCCTTGGTCTCTTTTATCCTTGATTCTGCCCCAAACAACAACTTTGATGGATGTATGGTGGTGGAAGATGATTGGAAATAGTTAGTAAGTGGGTGAATGATGGTGGAAATGGTTGGAAGAAGGTAGAAGATGATGAAAAATAGATGGTAATTGAAAGAAAACTGAAGGGATGGATGTAGGGTGAACTTCTTTGGCCCTGTTGGGCCTTGGAGCTCTAGGATGGAGCTCTGGGAACCAAAAGGAGGGAACTGCACAAGCATGCATTACTGAAGTTTGGAACCTACTGGACCCCTAACTAGGTACCAAGGGACATGTATTTATAGTGGTACGTAGAGTGTATATGTTAAGTGGAAATGAAACTGATAGGTTCATTCCTTCAGTTTGTAGAAAGGGTTTGGGTTGAACCATCAGAAGTCCAGCCTTCAGAAGGGGAACCATCAGAAGGCAACCCATCAGAATGTGCCATCGAGTTTGTGCCTTCAGAAGGTGACATCAGAAGATAATTCTTCTGAAGGCGAACCCTCAAAAGGCAAACCATAGGAAGGCAAACCGTCTAAAGGTGTATCTTCACATATCTTCTAAAGAAAAAGGCTAGATGGAGTGTTGTTGTGTGTTGCTGCAAAAAGTAAGGGGTTGAACCCGACTGAGTTTAGGTGAACCCGACCGAATTAGTTTATGCAAAATTTGAGAATCCATGGCTTCTTATGTTTGGTTCCTCAAGTCCAAAATTTAACTAGTGAGCAACTTTCTATTCAAAAAGATATAAATTACAAAAAGATAAGTATCTCAAGTTAATTTTGGCATATTTAAGGCTAGAACAACATGAAACTATACATAAATACTTAGCATAAATGTGTACATTTTTGTGTTATCAAGTGCATAGATTTTTGGTCATCTATATCAGTATCAGTGATAATCAACTTTGCCATTATAACAAAGAATCACCTTACGAAGTCTACATTCCAAAACAAGTTGTCCACATTGTCATCAACCGAACCTTTAGACTTCGTGATGAGCTACAATACTTCACCATTGATGATTTGCAAGAGAGGAAAATCCAATATCAACCAACATTTTCTAACTAAAAATTCTAAACCTTGAAGTCATACACAATAACCATGGTATTCAAGGCACATTGTAGAGGGAAGGCACACCATAAGTTGTTCCAGAAGGAGATATTTCCATGACTTATTAAGCACCAACAATAGGGAAGTATTTCTTGAAAGCTTCTCCAGATCTTTCTTTAGTAGGATGAGGAGAAGGAACTCTTTTTGAGATAGGTGGAGTAGCATCTACTATGATTGTAGTACTCACTGAAATATATGACATGACAAAAACTACCCATACAAGAACTCCTATATAGAATTTCCCAACAATCCTTAAACATATACATTTTAGTATAGAGTTGGATAGAAGGAAGACTAAGAGCTCTATTAGCCACTTGCCTTGTGATGTCGAACCAAGAAACCCAAGTGCAATGACTATTGTTTTTACGGTCCCTCCAAATGAAAGATGAAAAAAAAATATATCTTTATATAGTAGATGGTAAATGAGAAGCAACAATGTGTAAGGGATACAAAGGAGAGGAAGTGTGATATAATAAGCTTACAACCTACAAATTTGAGGTAATTTCCCTTCTAAGATGCCACCTTCTTCTTAATTTGATAAAATAAAAACTCATAGTGGATGGTCTTAATTCTCTCATGTAATTTATTTTATCAAGAACTCTAATATTATGTCTTTTTCTTGCTATAATAGATAAGAAAAAAAATCTTTTTTTCTTTTTATCTTTTTTTATCTCAATTTGTAGTGTAGAGCTACAAGGTTGTAGGAAGAAGCATATAGGAGGCATGGTTGGCCAACCCAAGATTTTAAAGAGTGATCAAGGCTTCCTCTTTTTGTCCTTTAATAATTTTGATGTTTGGTTTAGAGGAAAGAAGTGATGGATGGATATGAATGAAGAGAGAAGCCAAAAAAACTGGATCTCTACATAGGGTTTCCTAGAAGAGTAGCAGTCCAACAAGCTTCACCAACTTATGACCAAAATCATAATAAGTTAAGAAATTAAGATGTAAAATGTGTATATTACAATATATGAAGAAACACCTAAATAATTTTCATTTGCAACAATTGTAATTAATTCATCATATACATTCCATGAGGGAGGTGTAGAACATGCATAAAACCAATAAATGACCGTGAAGATGAAAACATGTAGGTCAACATTTTACTTTCAATATATGGGAATCTAGTTAAAATTCCTTTTAGGGAAGCTGGTTTCAAGCTATATTATGGTGGATACTTAATCTATAAATGCTCATCACCATAACACTAACTAATTAGTGTAAAATTGAAGGAAAGAAAATCAAATCTAAGAACACACAACAAAATACAAAATAAACTATATGAAATGCAAGATGAGGGATGGTATGGAAAGATAGAAATTTTTGTGAAACAAAATGCAATATGGAATGGATTCAAACTAAATGATATATTAAAGCATAGAATGGGATGGTATTAATAGGACTATCTAACAAATTGATCATATAATCATCATATGGAAAATCATTAAACAAGGGACAAGAGTAAAGAGCATATACCCCCATACCACTTTAAGCATTTGAATTATGTTATCCTCAAAAAAATATCTAAGCTTAAGATGATAGAGGGATGATCACTAGTTTTTATCAGTTGGCGTGTTGGTGTTAATACTCAAGGTATCCGTAAGGGTTTGATGGAGTTTGTTGATTGTGATGTCCCCAATATTCTACTTGTAAAGGAAAATATGTCTCAGGAAAGCACAAAAACCTCTAGAAAGATTGTCCCAATCTGATGTTTGGTGTTCATGCACATAACCATAGTTGTAGTGTTTCATCTAGTAATGCATATGCTATTGATCATTTCACATATCATGTTTTCATGTAACTATGCCTTTCAACTACTCCATTTAAGATGGCATGTCGATGAAGTTTGCTGGAGGTGGTGGTTGCACATCCTTAGTCTCTTTTCATATTTTTACATAGTTTACTTTGGTTGATTGGTGTTGTTTCTGTGGGGATACACTGGTCTGTCTCTCCTTCATAGGTATATCTACCACTAGTACCCATAAATTTTCTCTCAACTAATCTTCCTCCCATTTTGAAACCACTTGCATAAGGTTGGTTGAGGCCACTACATCATGTAAGAGAATCTTTCTATGGTGTGGCATTCTCTGGTGTGAAGTAGAGTAGTAAAAACTAAAATGATATTAATTATTTTCATCTCTTATGAAAATCATGTGCGTCCATCCAAGGAAGTTGAGATCAATGTACTTTGAGCCTTGGAATTTCTTGAGGATGCTCAAGTCATAGCCAACAGATAGAGAAATAAAGTTCACCAAACCAGCCATAACGAAGGGGTAAGTTCTCCTTATTGTGTACCATTGCATATTATGATCAATCATCATATCCTCTGAGTTCATACACCTAACCTTGATCATCAAGCCCATAAAAACAACTCCTTTTGCAAGAAACATATGTGGTTTTTGTATCGACCAAGGATGTTATTTCAAAAGACATTTGAATGTATCTTATCCTAGGATTGGCTATCATTCTGGTGTTTAACTTTCATGTAATATAACTGTATTGGCACGTAAAAATTTTCCACCCATATGACGGATTACAAGATCATTCTAAGTCATCCCCTTAGTAAATTTTGGAGTGGGGTGACGATTTTGTTCAATTGTGAGGTTGTCAAGATATGCTAATTGCCAAATAACTCGAAGCTAATAGAATCCTCATCTCTATACACCAACTTATCTAAGGAACTAAATGAATTTTTCCTAATCTCCATGTAAGCCTCTTTCTCCTCCATCATCATTTTTTGTAGGTCGATGTCCTTGATGAACTCATCAATCACATAATTAATAACCATTGCTTACATTATAGGAAAGTAATCACAACGGGTGGAACTCACTTTCCTTGTCATGTTTTGGGGTATTTGATCCCCCTATATATACTTCTCTACTACCTTAGGGGTGCTCCATCCATTTCTTTGCTTCTATGTTCAAAGCAATCGGCCTCTATGTGGGCCACAGTATCTACTACCTCTTCCTATAGCTCATCTTCCTCCTTAAAACTTATATCTTCCTCTTAGTTTACGTCAAACCCTAACTCGTGTTAAGATTGATGGGCACCCATACATCGGGGAATCCTCATAGTTGTCTTCATCTTCATCCACTAGTAGTTGGATTCTTATCCTTATCATTGTGGACTATGACTATGGTGGTGTTGTGGTGCATGAGGAAAATGAAATATGTCATGCTCATTACTGTGGCAGAACTAGCCCTTGCACCTAGAGGGAATCAACTAACCCCTCAATGTCATTATGGAAGGGAGACTTTTGTCTTCCCTTGTATGGTAGATCCATAATGAAATATTCATCATTGGATGAGGGTGGAGTTGGGGTGCATGGTTGAGTTGTTGGTCTATCTTATGGGAAGGGAGATGGTGGTGGATGTGAAGGATTGGATTCCTTCTTGAAATGGGAAAAATGAATAACCATTTCTACACTTAGTAAGATAATACTTGTTATAACCCCAATTTTTGGGTTCAAGTGGTGAGAAATATAATTTCTCATATTAAAAATGTTTGAATAAATAATGATATGATTTGTTTTGAATAAATGGATTCCATTCACAATAGCCTTGATTGGTTGCTTTGTGGGCTTTATTGGCTATTGGGCCCAATAACAAGGAAATTCAATTAATAAATGGATAATTGAATTTTTAAGAAAAGAAATATGTAGAAACCTCTAGAAGGCAAATCCAAAGAGGATTTCGTGCCTCTTGGGTTCCTTGGGTGCCAAGGAGTCCAAGGTTGCAAAAAGAAAGCAATAAGAAAAGAAAAGATTTATTAAGTTTTTCTTTATGAAGAAAGAAATTGGAAAATAATGAGAAAATGTGGAAAATGAGTGGAAAGAGGCATAAATGAGATTTCTTTGGGAAATTTCATATCCATGAGATTTCTAATGATAAAAGGAATACCAATGATGAAAAATTAAAGAGAAATGTAGAGAAATCTGAAAAAGGAAATATTTCCAATAAGAACTCAACACGATAATGTGAAATAATGCGTTTAAATGCATCTAGAAGGATAATGAGCACCCTTCAAGAGAAATTTCGAAATATTGGAATCCCTTTGGTTCTAAGGAACCCCAATGGAGAAAAAGAAAAAGGAAATACCAATAATTGCAAATTAAAAGAATAATGTGATACTTTAGTAATGAATGTTGAGATATTGATAAAAAGGAAGTAACTGCTAGTAAAAGAGAATAGAAATTCGTGTCCAATGAATAAAAAGGGAAAGTGCAAAGAACATGAAAGAGGAATTTCGAATTCCGTAATGGCCAAGGATCATGGTTAAGCAAGGAGTTGCCAAGGAAAGAGAAAATACTTCTCTTTTTAAGGAAAATTCCTTTCCTAGTAGTAAAAGCCTTATTTGCTTCATGGGCAAGCATATTAGGGCATGCCTTCTCTCCCCTATAAAAGGGGTAGAGCCCTGGGTCGTGTTGCAAGGAGTTTCACGTATACCTTTCCTCTTCGTCTCTTCTTAGAAAGCAAACCCTAAACGAAGGGAGGGATCTAATCCTAAAACAATGGAGGGTCGTTTGGTGGTCTTGGTGGAGGAAGGGAATCTCCACGACAACCCAGGAGGAACCAATGCTCAAACCCGCGCTCCTACCTTCATGCACACCATCCACAAGTCTGCAGTTTGCTGCAACTGCAGCAGCAAACGCGGCCTATTTCCCGCTCAAGAACGACCGTGTGGGCCACGATTTGGAGACACTCGAGTGCGCCCAGGTGCGGCGGAAGCAGGGCGGCAACTGGCGTGGAGCCTCGGGCCCAGGGTAGAGAGGAGAAGGGTCGCGGACGCTACAGGTGGCGGCCGCTAGGGCGGCCTGCTGCTTCAGCCCGAGGAAGAAGAAGGATCCGAAGTCGTTGGACGAAATTGCCCTTCGCGGGCTGTAGAGCTGGTCGTTTAAGTGGAGGGCAAAATCGACAATTGATTATAAACTCAATCGGGCGCAACATTGCATGGAGATGGCTACGTGGCATCTCCAGATTGGCCAAGTAAGTATTTTAATGCAAAATTCGTAACTAATGAACCGTAGCTCGGATGAAGGAACTTAATATATGAAAATTGATCCTCAAAACGAGAGGAATCCATTAAAAATATTATCAAATATTGATTTCGTTCCTAATTACAAAAGTAATATAAGTTAATGAAAAGTGCATCAAAGTTAGGTTAAAAACCCTAAATGAGGTTACTGATTGAATCTATGATGCCTAATGGGTTAATTTGAAGTGTTAATAACCTGTTGAATGATAATGTTAGATTCGAACCTGATCTAAATGAAGAATTGCATGATTTAGGGTTATGCCTCATAAGAGAATGATTAAATAATTTAGAAACCCTAATTTAGGGTAAAAGAAGATAAGATCATATTTAGATTGAAAAAAAGTGAAAATATGATTGTTAAATGATAGTTCTAAGTTATTTGTATATGAAAGTCCTTAATTCTGGATAAATACCCTAAAAGTAGTAATTAATGTCTAAAAGGTGGAATTGATGGAAAAATGAGTTCATATGTTAATTAGACCCTAATGAGCTTTGAATTAATGATAGATGCACATAATGATCTTGTCATAAATTAAAAGGGATAAAAATAGTAGCTTTAATGTAAAAGAAGTTTAATGAAATTAATTGATGAGTAATGTGCCTTTAAATGTGGAAATAGGGTTATATGTTGTTGAGATAACCTTAATATTGAAGAATAGATAGGATAACTAGGGTTTTTGAGTAATCACATAAAATTAGGGTTTAATGTGGTGAAAGATAAAGGGAAACCCTAATTGCAAAATGAAACCCTAAAATGGACACAAAACCCTAGAAAGTGAATCCAAGTAAATAGAGTAGATTGATGGGCACCCATACATCGGGGAATCCTCATAGTTGTCTTCATCTTCATCCACTAGTAGTTGGATTCTTATCCTTATCATTGTGGACTATGACTATGGTGGTGTTGTGGTGCATGAGGAAAATGAAATATGTCATGCTCATTACTGTGGCAGAACTAGCCCTTGCACCTAGAGGGAATCAACTAACCCCTCAATGTCATTATGGAAGGGAGACTTTTGTCTTCCCTTGTATGGTAGATCCATAATGAAATATTCATCATTGGATGAGGGTGGAGTTGGGGTGCATGGTTGAGTTGTTGGTCTATCTTATGGGAAGGGAGATGGTGGTGGATGTGAAGGATTGGATTCCTTCTTGAAATGGGAAAAATGAATAACCATTTCTACACTTAGTAAGATAATACTTGTTATAACCCCAATTTTTGGGTTCAAGTGGTGAGAAATATAATTTCTCATATTAAAAATGTTTGAATAAATAATGATATGATTTGTTTTGAATAAATGGATTCCATTCACAATAGCCTTGATTGGTTGCTTTGTGGGCTTTATTGGCTATTGGGCCCAATAACAAGGAAATTCAATTAATAAATGGATAATTGAATTTTTAAGAAAAGAAATATGTAGAAACCTCTAGAAGGCAAATCCAAAGAGGATTTCGTGCCTCTTGGGTTCCTTGGGTGCCAAGGAGTCCAAGGTTGCAAAAAGAAAGCAATAAGAAAAGAAAAGATTTATTAAGTTTTTCTTTATGAAGAAAGAAATTGGAAAATAATGAGAAAATGTGGAAAATGAGTGGAAAGAGGCATAAATGAGATTTCTTTGGGAAATTTCATATCCATGAGATTTCTAATGATAAAAGGAATACCAATGATGAAAAATTAAAGAGAAATGTAGAGAAATCTGAAAAAGGAAATATTTCCAATAAGAACTCAACACGATAATGTGAAATAATGCGTTTAAATGCATCTAGAAGGATAATGAGCACCCTTCAAGAGAAATTTCGAAATATTGGAATCCCTTTGGTTCTAAGGAACCCCAATGGAGAAAAAGAAAAAGGAAATACCAATAATTGCAAATTAAAAGAATAATGTGATACTTTAGTAATGAATGTTGAGATATTGATAAAAAGGAAGTAACTGCTAGTAAAAGAGAATAGAAATTCGTGTCCAATGAATAAAAAGGGAAAGTGCAAAGAACATGAAAGAGGAATTTCGAATTCCGTAATGGCCAAGGATCATGGTTAAGCAAGGAGTTGCCAAGGAAAGAGAAAATACTTCTCTTTTTAAGGAAAATTCCTTTCCTAGTAGTAAAAGCCTTATTTGCTTCATGGGTAAGCATATTAGGGCATGCCTTCTCTCCCCTATAAAAGGGGTAGAGCCCTGGGTCGTGTTGCAAGGAGTTTCACGTATACCTTTCCTCTTCGTCTCTTCTTAGAAAGCAAACCCTAAACGAAGGGAGGGATCTAATCCTAAAACAATGGAGGGTCGTTTGGTGGTCTTGGTGGAGGAAGGGAATCTCCACGACAACCCAGGAGGAACCAATGCTCAAACCCGCGCTCCTACCTTCATGCACACCATCCACAAGTCTGCAGTTTGCTGCAACTGCAGCAGCAAACGCGGCCTATTTCCCGCTCAAGAATGACCGTGTGGGCCACGATTTGGAGACACTCGAGTGCGCCCAGGTGCGGCGGAAGCAGGGCGGCAACTGGCGTGGAGCCTCGGGCCCAGGGTAGAGAGGAGAAGGGTCGCGGACGCTGCAGGTGGCGGCCGCTAGGGCGGCCTGCTGCTTCAGCCCGAGGAAGAAGAAGGATCCGAAGTCGTTGGACGAAATTGCCCTTCGCGGGCTGTAGAGCTGGTCGTTTAAGTGGAGGGCAAAATCGACAATTGATTATAAACTCAATCGGGCGCAACATTGCATGGAGATGGCTACGTGGCATCTCCAGATTGGCCAAGTAAGTATTTTAATGCAAAATTCGTAACTAATGAACCGTAGCTCGGATGAAGGAACTTAATATATGAAAATTGATCCTCAAAACGAGAGGAATCCATTAAAAATATTATCAAATATTGATTTCGTTCCTAATTACAAAAGTAATATAAGTTAATGAAAAGTGCATCAAAGTTAGGTTAAAAACCCTAAATGAGGTTACTGATTGAATCTATGATGCCTAATGGGTTAATTTGAAGTGTTAATAACCTGTTGAATGATAATGTTAGATTCGAACCTGATCTAAATGAAGAATTGCATGATTTAGGGTTATGCCTCATAAGAGAATGATTAAATAATTTAGAAACCCTAATTTAGGGTAAAAGAAGATAAGATCATATTTAGATTGAAAAAAAGTGAAAATATGATTGTTAAATGATAGTTCTAAGTTATTTGTATATGAAAGTCCTTAATTCTGGATAAATACCCTAAAAGTAGTAATTAATGTCTAAAAGGTGGAATTGATGGAAAAATGAGTTCATATGTTAATTAGACCCTAATGAGCTTTGAATTAATGATAGATGCACATAATGATCTTGTCATAAATTAAAAGGGATAAAAATAGTAGCTTTAATGTAAAAGAAGTTTAATGAAATTAATTGATGAGTAATGTGCCTTTAAATGTGGAAATAGGGTTATATGTTGTTGAGATAACCTTAATATTGAAGAATAGATAGGATAACTAGGGTTTTTGAGTAATCGCATAAAATTAGGGTTTAATGTGGTGAAAGATAAAGGGAAACCCTAATTGCAAAATGAAACCCTAAAATGGACACAAAACCCTAGAAAGTGAATCCAAGTAAATAGAGTAGATTCTTGATGAAGTGTGTAACAATAGAGTACATATTCTTTTCAGGAATTAGGTGATGATTGAATTACTTGCTTGGATCTGTTGAATGGGTTGATTGTATGTACATGAAGTATATGTTGAATAATCTGCATGACTCATCAAAATAGGTATGTGGTTACGCTTATGAATAATCGCTCTAGTTTCGCAGCGATTTCTGAAGGATTTATCGGTTGCTTGAAAATAACTGTTGAATGTCTATTTATTTCATGCAACTATAAAGTGACTATGATTATCACCATAAGTATGCATATAACTGGCTAGATCCGTGTTCACCTCTGTTGCTTTAAAAAGGCTGAAAAAGGGGTAATCCTAGAGTAAGGTCTAGGTTACCGAGAGTTAGAAACTGGGCTGCCATGTGTGGTTCATGAGACTCTTCAGCATACCATGAGTTAAGGAGTGGTCTGCCTACGGGTAGTTCCATGTGACTCAACCCTAGAAACTGGTACACTGGTTAGGTGGATCATGAGGGGTTTAATTTGGATCTACCATAAGGAAGGTAGTATCCAATTTCACTACAGGGACAGCTCAGAGGTTAAGGAACTTGTGGATCGCGGAGTTATATTTGAAACGTAATCTTGATTGTTAAATGATTAATTGAATGATTACATGGTTATCATAATTGCAAGTTTATTGTTTCCCCCACATACCAGCTTTGGCTGACCGACGTTTTGTTTGTCGGCGTTTTAGGTACAAGCCAAAAGGACAAACAGTAAATCGTCACATTGTGAAATACATGAAGAATAATACAAGGAGGATTAGTTAGCATAGAATCATTAAGTGGATAGAAGTTAGAAATCCAAAATTTCAAAAGGTATGCAAAGTTTATTTTCTTACAGCTTTTTAGTTTAGTATGTTAAAATTTGATAATTATTCTTAGTTAATTGTCGAACCTTGATCCGGAAGTCATGGGTGCGGCTTCGACCTCTCGATCGCCCTTAATTGGGGGTTATCAGGAGGTGGGGTCGTAACATTTGGTATCAGAGCGTAGGTTCCTCAGTTAACCATTAATAATATTAAATTTTACAAATTCCATAGAACCCAAGGGAGTTATTAGAGGATTATCCGAAAGACGGAGGTGTCTAGAAAAGGATCACGACTGGGGGCTGGAAATATTTTCCTCTGCACCTCTAGTCGGAATACGAGGACTCCCGGATCTGTGTGACTTCCTGGCCAAAGTCTTAGGGTATGAATCGAAATAAGATACCTTTAGGACATCTCATCTTATTCATCCCTTCTCATCACAAAAATTCTGATAAGGACCTAAAGGATTAGGGTTTTCTCTCTCCTCCTCACCCTCTTGAGGTATGGGTAAGGTTAATAAGGTTTAAGGAATCCTCCATCAAATTAATAAAAAGCATGTAAATAAGATGTCATGGACATAAGCTTAATAGATTAAGCGCAAATTAAAGAGTAGATACATGCTTAGGTCGTATGACATAAGTTGTCATGTCCTCAGAGTAGACCTGAGAGTAGACCTTCTTGTCAGGAGGATAAGTTAGTCTTGGAGATAGAGATCTCCATTGCAAGTAGAGACCTGGCACATCCTATGAGGATGATGCTAACCCTAACCCTAAGTGATGGTTAGAGAGAGATGAGTTGGACCAGGTGTTTGAAAGGACATGCCTTTGGGATGCCATATGATTCATGGGTGACCTAGCACCTTTGGCAACCCAGCCCTGTGAAGGGTCGTGCATGTTAGGGTAAAGGATAGCTCCTTAGATTATGATGTTAGTGAAGGACCATATAAACCCTATGGGCTTGTGCAAGTAGGGCATAGCTGGCACCTAGGGCACATCATAATGCTGACAGTAGGATGAAACCCTGGATAAGGAATTATGATGGAGCATAAAGGGTTATGGATGACCTCGAGCAACCATAAGTCTGAACCTAGGCTTCACCCATGTAGAGCATGCTTTTGAGGTTGATCCTTCATGAATAAGGGACCTCTAATGGTGAGGTTGGATGTGGGGTTAGCTCTAGAGAGGGCA
This sequence comes from Alisma plantago-aquatica, assembly GCA_963693085.1. NCBI lineage: Eukaryota > Viridiplantae > Streptophyta > Magnoliopsida > Alismatales > Alismataceae > Alisma > Alisma plantago-aquatica. The sequence goes on along the minus strand of OY856411.1, from coordinate 385,885,460 downwards.
GGAAACCCAGCAAGAAGGTTGGAAGCCTAAAACCCTGAACAATGGATGATAGTGGTTGCTTCATGATCGATCCTTGAAAGTTGATGATATCTTGGTTGCCTTTAGAGGGACCAAACCCTAGAGATAGAAGATGAAGCATCTGTTGCCTATGTTCCTACGGTATATGTGTTTACCTTCTGAGGTAGGAAGAAGAGTTCCTTAGACCTAGAAAGTTTTAGTAGCAGGTTATGAGGCCTTGTACCTTGTTAGTTGTCCTTAAGAAGGACCCAACCCTAAGTGTTGATCGAGAAGAAGGATGATGAGAAGTGCACGAGATGCCTTTTGCAAGCTTGATTCATGGTTCAGAGATAGAGCATGATGTTGGACACCTAAAAGTGAACCTAGGGTTCTTAGGCCTAAGAGGGGAAGTGGTATACCTAATGCTCATGATGAGAATTAAGATTCTATAGTTTCGAGCATGGTACGCCTCATGAATAAAGGAAAAAAAGGGAAGTCCCTTAAGTTTAAGGTATGTGTAATGAACCCCTCATAGCTAGGTTGATGATAAAGGAAGGTATGATCTTGATCCAGCATTGAGGAAAGAGGACAAGTATGACCTAGCATGGTTCAGTAGGTGATCTGTTTATGCCTTAATAGCTTGCTAGGGTTAAGAAGGCTCATGTGGATGTAAACCCTAGACCTAAGAGCTTTTGTGACGTTGCTGTCAAGAGATAGATTTCCTCCCATCCTGGGAGAGAGATACCCTTGATAGAGTGTATATCAGTTGTGGTTAGTTTAAGGTAACCTAAAGAGGTCTCTTAGGACCTTGAGAAGCTAAGTGAAAAGTACATGGTATGAGAATGAACATGTAGATCCATAGATATCCATCTCTAATTGCATATGAATGTGTTACCATGGAGGTAACCAGTATGGGGCTTGACCAAGGTAGGCAGGTTTCCATGATCCCGATGAAAGGATGAAAGTCAGCCCATGAATACAAAAAGAGAGATGATGAAGGTTTGGTTAAGGTTCTAAGTGAACATGTACTCGGATGGAGAATCCTAAGTCTATCCTAGGGTCAGGTAGGGATAAGACCGATGAAAGTAGGAGTTGCCTAATTCCCTAGTTGCACATGACCATAGGGTCGGGAGGTAACAACTAACATTGTCTGAGGGCCATGGGTTAGGAGATTGATCACCTTCATGAACTCATGGGACCCAAAGGGCAGATGAGTAGGGTACTCTCTTGATGCATGAGGGATGACTCCAAAAGAGTCGGTACCCTATAGACCTAGAGATGTTGACCAGGGATATAAATCTCAGTAGGTTTAAGACTAGTTTGATATCTTAATGTCTGGGACGTAGAGACATATGTGGCACGTGCAACTTAGATGTAAAGGTGTATGGACAAGGTGGGATGTACCATCTCTACTCTTGGAACAGGAAGAACTCTGTATTTGGACTGCAGCCAAATGCTTAATTCCTCTTGTTATGGGGGTGAGAGATAGGACATTACTCATGTCATACACCAAGGATAAGAGATGATGTAGGTTGGAATGTTGCCACGAGAAATGGGGATAGAGAAGATATCTATCCTGGTAAAGTGAATGATACATGGATGGTTTGCAAACACTAAGAGGAATAAGGTAGTCCACTTATGAGGATGTTTTTTTTTGTCTTGAACTAAGTGGAACTTACAAGTTAGACCAGGTTGAGTTTGATCACCATGATGATGAAATCAGAGAGTATTCTTAATGGAGATAGACATAGAGTTTGAGGTAATATGATAAGTGAAATACATGGAAGTGTATGTCTTCAATGTTACCTAATAACTACCGGTGTGAAGTAGTAATGAATGCTCTGGTTGAGATACATCTGACTTGTTTGACTAGAAGCTGGGAGAGGTTGTTTGGCTAACCCTAAGTTTGGAAAGGAGAAGTGTTTGGATAACACTCAGGTGTAACAATATACGTTGAAAAGTTAAGAGTTGTTTGGTTAGCCAGTCTAGTCCTTAATAAGATGAAAGGATGGTGGTAGAACCTTAAGTGCACTTCTTTGGAAAAGAAGGTAATGAAACCCCGACTAGAGTGGTTTAATTAGGGTTTCTGAGGAATCTATCTTAAGGAATCATGACAATACAAGAGATCATGACTTAATACCGTGGTACTACCAAGATAATAAGTGATAGTGGTACTTTAAATACCTAAGATAAGGTTGCATGTGGTTTTTGGACATGCAAGCCAAGGGTAAAGGACGAACCCCAATAACCCAGTGTATCGATATAGAGGACAAAAGAATCCCTGAGAGGGAATGAAAGCTCAACACTATGGATGTTGTGATAGGTCTTCCTTGGACCGAGGAAGGTTGAGATGCAATATGGGTTATGGTAGTTTTCCTTACCCAGATGACATGAGAAAGAAGGAGTTCTGTCAAGGGACAGATCTGGTTGAACTACCCATGAGAGAGAGATGGTTCAACTATGAAGCGAGTTCAAAGGTTTTTGAGTTTGACCTAAAGGTTCACTTCCAAAAGGTGGAAGTAGGTACATAAAGAACTAGATGTTAGTACAGTTTATCACCCCTAACTAATGGTTAGTATGATCTAGACTAAAGGGTCTGATGAGAGCATATGTGCTCGTTTAGGGTGATAGCTAGAGACTTTTCTTGTTCTTAAAAGATGTGACAATGACCACCATAGCCAGTATCGGGTTTTATATGAAGCTATGTAAGGGAGGTTGTGTCGGTCACCACTTCAGTAAGGTGATGTTGGTGAAAAGGGCCACATGATGGTAAGAAAAGGACCACATGATGGTTAGAAAAAGGGGCCCCAGTGCGTGTAGATGAAGTCACTTTGATTGTGCAAGGGCTGAAAAGAGCCTAGAGACGATAAGAGTCGTGAACAGATGCAAAGTAGACTGACATACAAGTTACTGTCGGAGAAAATGTGACATGAAAATCCGACCCCTCTAAGCTATAGTTAAGAGAGATGAGTCCCCGATACATGGGTCCATTAGAAATAGATGGGTGGAGAAGGTTAAGTTTGACCTTACCCCTCGGGATAAAGTAATGTGTGATGAGTTCCATGTGTCCAATTTAGAGCACTATGTGAGGTACCCCGACCATGTGCTGAGCAATGAACCTAGTGAGCCCCAAGGGAGGCTAAAATTGCCTGAGTCACCTGTGTAGTTTATAGATGCCAGGATGAAAGAACTCAGAGAAAAGAATATGTGATGATATAGGTTCTTTGGAAACGCCATGAGTACGATAAAGCCACATAGGGGTCAATGATGGACATGGAAAAGTCTTATCCTAAATTGTTTGTTTTCTTGCCTGAATTTTGAGGACAAAATTCCTATAAGAGGGGAAGGATGTTATAACCCCAATTTTTGGGTTCAAGTGGTGAGAAATATAATTTCTCATATTAAAAATGTTTGAATAAATAATGATATGATTTGTTTTGAATAAATGGATTCCATTCACAATAGCCTTGATTGGTTGATTTGTGGGCTTTATTGGCTATTGGGCCCAATAACAAGGAAATTCAATTAATAAATGGATAATTGAATTTTTAAGAAAAGAAATATGTAGAAACCTCTAGAAGGAAAATCCAAAGAGGATTTCGTGCCTCTTGGGTTCCTTGGGTGCCAAGGAGTCTAAGGTTGCAAAAAGAAAGCAATAAGAAAAGAAAAGATTTATTAAGTTTTTCTTTATGAAGAAAGAAATTGGAAAATAATGAGAAAATGTGGAAAATGAGTGGAAAGAGGCATAAATGAGATTTCTTTGGGAAATTTCGTATCCATGAGATTTATAATGATAAAAGGAATACCAATGATGAAAAATTAAAGAGAAATGAAGAGAAATCTGAAAAAGGAAATATTTCCAATAAGAACTCAACACGATAATGTGAAATAATGCGTTTAAATGCATCTAGAAGGATAATGAGCACCCTTCAAGAGAAATTTTGAAATCTTTGAATCCCTTTGGTTCTAAGGAACCCCAATGGAGAAAAAGAAAAAGGAAATACCAATAATTTCAAAATAAAAGAATAATGTGATACTTTAGTAATGAATGTTGAGATATTGATAAAAAGGAAGTAACTGCTAGTAAAAGAGAATAGAAATTCGTGGCCAATGAATAAAAAGGGAAAGTGCAAAGAACATGAAAGAGTAATTTCGAATTCCTTAATGGCCAAGGATCATGGTTAAGCAAGGAGTTGCCAAGGAAAGAGAAAATACTTCTCTTTTAAGGAAAATTCCTTTCCTAGTAGTAAAAGCCTTATTTGCTTCATGGGCAAGCATATTAGGGCATGCCTTCTCTCCCCTATAAAAGGGGTAGAGCCCTGGGTCGTGTTGCAAGGAGTTTCACGTATACCTTTCCTCTTCTTCTCTTCTTAGAAAGCAAACCCTAAACGAAGGGAGGGATCTAATCCTAAAACAATGGAGGGTCGTTTGGTGGTCTTGGTGGAGGAAGGGAATCTCCATGACAACCCAGGAGGAACCAAGGCTCAAACCCGCGCTCCTACCTTCATGCACACCATCCACAAGTCTGCAGTTTGCTACAACCGCAGATGCAAACGCGACCTATTTCCCGCTCAAGAATGGCCGTGTGGGCCACGATTTGGAGACACTCGAGTGCGCCCAGGTGCGGCGGAAGTAGGGCGGCAGCTGGCGTGGAGTCTCGGGCCCAGGGCAGAGAGGAGAAGGGTCTCGGACGCTGCAGGTGGTGGCCGCTAGGGCGGCCTGCTGCTTCAGTCCGAGGAAGAAGAAGGATCCGAAGTCGTTGGATGAAATTGCCCTTCATGGGATGTAGAGCTGGTCGTTTAAGTGGAGGGCAAAATCGACAATCGATTATAAACTCAATCGGGCGCAACATTGCATGGAGTTGGCTACGTGGCATCTCTAGATTGGCCAAGTAAGTATTTTAATGCAAAATTCGTAACTAATGAACCGTAGCTCGGATGAAGGAACTTAATATATGAAAATTGATCCTCAGAATGAGAGGAATCCATTAAAAATATTATCAAATATTGATTTCGTTCCTAATTACAAAAGTAATATAAGTTAATGAAAAGTGCATCAAAGTTAGGTTAAAAACCCTAAATGAGGTTAATGATTGAATCTATGATGCCTAATGGGTTAGTTTGAAGTGTTAATAACCTGTTGAATGATAATGTTAGATTCGAACTTGATCTAAATGAAGAATTGCATGATTTAGGGTTATGCCTCATAAGAGAATGATTAAATAATTTAGAAACCCTAATTTAGGGTAAAAGAAGATAAGATCATATTTATATTGAAAAAAAGTGAAAATATGATTGTTAAATGATAGTTCTAAGTTGTTTGTATATGAAAGTCCTTAATCTAGATAAATACCCTAAAAGTAGTAATTAAGGTCTAAAAGGTGGAATTGATGGAAAAATGAGTTCATATGTTAATTAGACCCTAATGAGCTTTGAATTAATGATAGATGCACATAATGATCTTGTCATGAATTAAAAGGGATAAAAATAGTAGCTTTAATGTAAAAGAAGTTTAATGAAATTAATTGATGAGTAATGTGCCTTTAAATGTGGAAATAGGGTTATATGTTGTTGAGATAACCTTAATATTGAAGAATAGATAGGATAACTAGGGTTTTTGAGTAATCGAATAAAATTAGGGTTTAATGTGGTGAAAGATGAAGGGAAACCCTAATTGCAAAATGAAACCCTAAAATGGACATAAAACCCTAGAAAGTGAATCCAAGTAAATAGAGTAGATTCTTGATGAAGTGTGTAACAGTAGAGTACATATTCTTTTCAGGAATTAGGTGATGATTGAATTACTTGCTTGGATCTGTTGAATGGGTTGATTGTATGTACATGAAGTATATGTTGAATAATCTGCATGACTCATCAAAATAGGTATGTGGTTACGCTTATGAATAATTGCTCTAGTTTCGCGGTGATTTCCGAAGGATTTATCGGTTGCTTGAAAATAACTGTTGAATGTCTATTTATTTCATGCAACTATAAAGTGACTATGATTATCACCATAAGTATGCATATAACTGGCTAGATCCTTGTTCACCTCTGTTGCTTTAAAAAGGCTGAAAAAGGGGTAATCCTAGAGTAAGGTCTAGGTTATCGAGAGTTAGAAACTGGGCTGCCATGTGTGGTTCATGAGACTCTTCAGCATACCATGAGTTAAGGAGTGGTCTGCCTACGGGTAGTTCCATGTGACTCAACCCTAGAAACTGGTCCACCGGTTAGGTGGATCATGAGGGGTTTAATGGGGATCTACCATAAGGAAGGTAGTATCCAAGTCCACTCCAGGGACAACTCAAAGGTTAGGGAACTTGTGGATCACGGAGTTATATTTAAAATGTAATCTTGATTGTTAAATGATTAATTGAATGATTACATGGTTATCATAATTGCAAGTTTATTGTTTCCCCCACATACCAACTTTTGCTGATCGACGTTTTGTTTGTCGGCATTTTAGGTACAAGCCAAAAGGACAAATAGTAAATCGTCACATTGTGAAATACATGAAGAATAATACAAGGAGGATTAGTTAGCGTAGAATCATTAAGTGGATAGAAGTTAGAAATCCAAAATTTCAAAAGGTATGCAAAGTTTATTTTCTTACAGCTTTTCAGTTTAGTATGTTAAAATTTGATAATTATTCTTGGTTAATTGTCGAACCTTGATCCGGAAGTCATGGGTGTGGCTTCGACCTCTTGATCTCCCTTAATTGGGGGTTATCGGGAGGTGGGGTCGTAACAATACTTGTGCAAAATTTTTCATGTTGATGATGATTAAAAGTTTGGTAAATATGAAGTGGGGTTCTATACTTTTACTACAGTAAGACGTTTTAGGTGTAGGAGGGGGTGAAATGAAAGTAGAGAGGCTTGAACAGTGAATGGACAAGGTGGAAGACAGTAGCAAAAGCACCATGAAAGTTTAAGAAACTTGAATACAGGCCAAAGGGCATCATATGTTTCTTGGAAGCACTTGGGCAGCGTCAAAAACACTCTTTTACAGAATAGTTTTGGATCAAGTGTGATTCTAGTGGGAGGCTCATGGTTGATCTCCCAACTTAAGTCACTTATGTTGGTGGGGGCAGGCCAAACAAACGTCATTGGGTATAAGGTAGCTAGCCATTCTAGGGTGAAATTTCCATTATGCATCTCCTCTTATTTCTTCATCTTCATTAGTAGATATGTTTTCATATAGACACAACCATTCTAGACTTGATGGACGTTCTATCCTAGAATGACCTAACATTCCCAGAATATTTATTTTGGTCACTTTGTGCCACAATCATTCTGAGATGAAATGAATTTTTGGATAATTCTCGTATTCACTAGTTCCACTTACAATTTGGTTATGTTTGTCTTAGTAGCACTAGCATGTAATGTTCATTCTATTGACGATGTAGCAAGATTGTTCTAGATTGGAATGGTTATTATCATTGTGTCTTTAAATCACCTAAGATATACAATTTAGACAAGATCATCACAACTGTTATATGTGACAATGACCATTCTCAAGAATTTTCAATACATATTCATTCCAAATTCAAAAATGTTCATTTCAACTTTGGATCGTCATTTGAATTAGACACTTAATAGATAATTCTCTTACATATGTCCTTCATCAGTAAAAAATAAAAATAAATAAAATGTTGGCATGAAATGTAGGAAATGTGTGTGTATTTGTTTCTCAGAATCAATAAAAATAAAAGTATAATTGTATTTGAGGTATGGTTTCAAAATAACTCAAATCAACGGGATTCCTCCCACTACAACTAAGTTTAACACCTTCATATAGGTGGTATCACATTAATAAATCTTTAAGAACTTTGACAAGCATAAAAATGTCAAAATATTGGTTGGTGTTATCAAACCTAATGGCAACTGTTGTTTTAATCTTTTTCCATTGGCCAGGAACTCTTTACATCCTTTCTCTCATGAACTACCAATATTGCACAGGGAAACACATGTGTGACATGGAATGGTCCCTCCCATCGTGATCTCAACTACCCGGGGAAGACTCTCACCCTAGAGTTATACTTCCAAGCCTAGTGATTGGGTTTAGATGTTTTGTTTCAGATCTGGTTATCATGCAAGAGTTTCATGCATTCTTTCTACTTCTTTGACATGTCATAAGATTCTTTACTTAGCTCATCAAGTTTTTTTTGAAACTTTTACCAAATATCATTTTTTTCCATGTCATTGTCCATGTTTCTTATGACCTACAGAGCTTTATGTTACAAATACAGATGTAGGTGGAAACTTTTCAAGTAGAGCAACTTTAAGAAATTTTTGTCAATTGAAGTTTTATAAAATATATAGTAATCCCTTAATGCATCAATAAGGCACAAGATCAATCTTTGTAGTCTTGCCTCATCATCTTCTCTAGAACTATCTTGGTGTCTTTATCAACAAGCTCACTTGACCACTAGTTCGAGGGTGATAGGGTATTACCACATGTTGGTTGACACATAGTCTCTTTAGTAAGATTTCAAACACTTTGTGTATAAAGTGACTACCTCTGTCACTAATCACGCCCCTTGGAACTCCAAAATGACTAAAAATGTTAGATTTCACAAATTCAAAAAAACTTATGATCATTTGTTCTTATTGCGATCATCTCAACCCATTTAGATACATACTCAACAACCACTAAAATGTACATAAACCCACAACAAAGGGGGATCTCTCTTAGTAGTCATTTCCCAAAGATCAAACACATGCATTACCAATATCGGTGAATGAATAATTATATATCTTGTTGAGATTGTGCCCATCTTTTGCCACTTCATGCAATCTATGAAAAAATAATGAGAATCTTCGAATGGAGTAGCCCCAAATAATCCACATATAAAACATTGGTTGCACTCCATTTCTTGTCTAAATATCCTCCACATGCACTAGAGTGCATCATTAAGAGGATATAGTTTCTTACTTTGGGAAAACATCTCCTAATAATTTGATTAGAGAAATATATGATGATATGTGGGTCTTCCTACATGTAATTCCTCACAGTTGCATAAAATCATTTTGTCCTCACTAGACAATGTTGTGCACACTTCCACTAGCCAAGAATTGGACAAGTGATTGTACCATGCCTTTTGGCTGAACTCACAAGGAAAAGTTCTTCAAGAGAAATAGTTTGTTCGAGTATTGTCACCACATCATAGGGTCCTTCTATGGATGAGAGGTGATCGAAATTTTTTTTTTCACAATCTTGAATGTCAAAAATTTCTAGATCAAATTCTTACAACACTTAATCCATATACATTGACATATTTATATACCTTGGTTCAGAACTTTGTAGGATGTGAGATACTTTAGAGCCTCATGGTTGATGTTTCCAATTACTTTATGCATATATCATGATCTTTAATGGACTAGATATTTCTACGAATTGCATAATAGGAGTAGGAGTTTACTTCAACTTCTAATGGTTGAAGGTTTCAATGAACTAGTCATTAAAAATGAAGTAAATGTCATTTTCAAGTAGATGTTAGAATGGTCTATATGTTTTACTAAAACTATCTACTAGATGATGATTTGAATTGTAATGTCGTAAAATGAGCAAACATTCTTATAACGACCCCACTCCCCGATAACCCCCAGTTAAGGAAGACTAGAAATCCAAAGCCGCTATCCCAAAATAGGATCAATGGTTTTGCAAATAATAAAACATAATTAATAAATTCTACCAAAGACTAAGCTTAAAACAGGATAAAACTTTACTTTTCACATACCTTTCAATATAAGAATTGGAACTTTACCCATTGTAGAGTTCTATCTAACTAAATCCTCCTTTCTTTTATTAGATTTATTCCTCATGAATATTGCTTTACTATTTTTTCTTTTTCAAGTATTCCTAAAACGTCGAGAAACAAAACGTAAATCATTATAATTGAATATACTGGTATGTGGCGATAACCAAAATCTTGCACATATTTCAAAACAACATAAACACATCAAATAGTTGTTAACAATTCAAGATTACATTTTCAATATAACTTCCCAACTGCTTCCATTCATCCTCTGGGATACCGTCTCTTACGGTTTAGTCCTTGAAAGGGACTTTATGCTACCTTCTCCATCATGAACTTGGAACCTTATGGGTCACCTCTCTGCGTACCCTATGGTCTTCCCTTCAGAGATTAACCACCTCTGACCTTCCCTCCATAGCTTGGTCTTCTCAAATCTTACATCTAGAGATGGTATGTAGGTTCAGGCAAGTTATACATATATTTACATTGTGATAATCATAGTCACTTTATAGATTGCAGAAAATAAAGTCATCCAAGCAGTTATTTTCACGCAATCGATGAAACCTATGGAATCTCCATGAAACTAAAGTGAGTAATCATAAATTAACCACATACCTGATTTGAAAATCTCATAGGAAATAAGTACAATCCAATCCAATCAGGAAATCCAACCAATCAATCAAGCCAATCTCACAAGCACAACAGAATCTTGAAAATCATGTACAACCTATTTACTACATACTCATCAAGAAGTCCCTTTATTGACTTGGGAATATTTCATAGGAATTCTAATCTGAATAACGGTTTCCTTAGGGTTCATTAGATCTATTTCTCAACTTTCCCATTTTATGTCAACAAAACCCTAAAACAACAACTCTATGTTTACAACCCTAATCACTCAACTATTCACATTAAAGCCTTCTTATTACCAATTTGTCTTAGGATCAACCTAATTTCATCTTATACAAAGGATCTCAAAATACAACTCATTAAAAGCCACTAACACCTAAATTAGGGTCTCTAAGCCCATTACCGCACTTTATTCATATGATACCCTAAATTAACTAATTAAGCACATGGATCACCCTTTTATATTTAAAATTTCCATTTTATTAACAACACAAATCATCCATATTACTTTTCCTAATTTCATTCATCATCAAATTAGGGTTTCTTACTCATGAAAGCATTAAATATAGAAACTTTAGGTACTTTTTGAACTACAAACAGATTCAGGCTTCAAAACTATTTTTATTGTAATCTACATATTTTTCTAATCAACTTTCATATATAATTCATCTTCGTCTGATTTACCTATAATTACTTATGAATTTTGCTAATTAATCTTTTATAGACCAATGAGAGCATGCCACCTCGGTCGGGCTGACCAATCGAGTCTCACCAACTCAGCTCGACTCGCCAGTGAGGACACATGATTTCTCAACTAAAAACATAACAAATAGTCATCTTTACCCTTACATGTAAAGAAGAAACGTCGGGGCAATCCCGTAGTTTCACACCGAGTCATCTTCAACCTCAGCTCGTTGCTTCTCAGCAAGTCGATGGTCAACTCATGTGTTGACTCTGCACTCTACTGCACTTGCACACGAACCAATACTACCTAAAGCCCTATCTTAATCCTCCAAACTTGATGGTCATGCCAATTCTTCATTTGCTGCTCTCCACCGCCGGGACGACACCATGCTATCTCCGGCTAAAGCTGCTCCCAGACGAGGTCACAGGCCAAGGTAGAAACTTAAATTGATGGGTCCAATGAATTCATCTGCTCTTTTTGGTTGCATGACGATCATTTATGAGCCTGTTGGAACTTCCCAACACCCCCTTTATATAGGGCTTGGTCTCGGGGTGCCTTTGGAATTGGGGAAATCCTGGATAATCCATGAAAGGTCATGAATCCCAGTATGGATAGGATCCCTGGGCTCTTTTGAAGACGTTGGGACCAATCCCAACTCTGCTCATCCTCTCACTCGTAAAGGAGTTGAATTGGCAATCTCCTTGGACTATGCTCAGGTCTGCGTCTCCAATGTAAATGTGACATTTAATACAATTAGTCAATTATCAATTGACTTTAGGAAAACTTGCAAAAACCATAACTCTCTCCTCGTTTATCATTTTTCATCCAAATTTTAGGGAAAGTATTGCATTAGAATTATCTACTCATATCCCAAGTTTGAGTCCCAAACTCAAAAGGATAAAGGTGTTTTCTTCACATGCAAGTTGTTAAACATTAAATCATGGTTTATTCATATTTTCTTTCTCTTTTACTTTTATCTTCTTTATTTGGATTCCTTGTATCACAAGAAATCATATGGATTTGAAATCCAAAAACTCTTAGCCTTCTAGATAATTCCACATTATTCTTAACATTATCTCAATTTCTCTTATTATTAGATTCTATTTGCCTCATTATTCTCTTTTAACTATATTGGGCTTATTATTCAACAAGGCCCATGATGACATTCAAGCAAAGGACATTTAGCAAAGAAATTCCCCACAAAGAACTTAAATCACACAATTTTCATAATCATACATCTTTATTAGAGAAATTGCATTTCAAACCATACAAGCACAAAATTTGGGTTTGTAACATCCTTCCCCTCTTATAGGAATTTTTCCCTCAAAATTCCACCAACCATACAAACAATTCAAGTTAAGATTTTTCCAAGTCCATCATCAGCTCCCATGTGGCTTCATCCTCTCCATGGTGCTTACAAAGAACCTTTATCATCTTATATTCTTACATTTGATTTTTTTCACCTTGGTATCTAGAATCCTCACAGGTGACTCAAATATGTCAGCCTCCCTTGGAGTTCAATAGGTTCAATGCTCAGTACATGGCTCAGGTATATCACATAGTGCTCTAAATCAGACACATGGAACACATCATACATCATATTACCCTGAGGGGTACAAGATAAGCATAAGCAAATCCACCAATCCATCTCAAATGGACCCATGCATCAAGGACTCAGCTTTCTTAGCTATAGCTTGGAGGGGTCAGGTTTTCTAACACATGTTCACCCATAGTGAATTGCATATCAGTAAAGTTTGCATCAGCATGTGACTCCTGTCGATCCTGGGCTTTCTCAGCCATTGCTCGATCAAAGTGACTTCATCTGCATACACTGTGGTTTCATTGACCTTCAAAAGGTCCTCTCACCAACATCATCCTAATGAAGTGATGACCGACACAGCCTCCCTTACAGAGCTTCATACATCCCAATACTAGCTATGGTGGCTATCATAATAAGAAAACTCTTCTAGGGGCAGGAACTACTCCCATGTATCACCCCAAATGAGCACATATGCTCTCCTCAGACCCTCTAACATCTGGATCATACTCTCTTGACTGTCCATCAGTCAGGGGGTGATATGGTGCACTAAACTTCAATCTAGTATTGATATCTTCATGTACCCACTTCTACAACATGGAAGCGAACTTAAAGCCATACTCAAGAATATTTAAATCAGAGAATTGTGCAGTTGAACTATCCCTCTCTCATATGTATAAGGTTCAACTAGATCTATCAATCTGGCAGTGTTCTCTCTTAGGTAAGAGATTATGTCAACTTGGTAAGGTGACGTATTGTAACCCATATAGCATCATGACCTCTATTGGTCCTGGGGAGACCCACCACAATGTCCGTGGTGATCTGCACCCTTTCCCCCTCGGGGACTCCTCATTGTCTGTAGCAACTCCACAAGGTTGCTAGTGTTTGGCCTTCACCCTCTGGCATGTATGGAAACTGGCCACATGAAAATTTATATCCTTCTTCATCCAAGGCCTTCAATGTATCACTACAAACCTCAACCATCTTGGTAATACAAGGGTGTATGGTGTACTTAAAATCATGAGATTCTTGCATGACATTATTCCTCAAGGGTGACTCCTCAGAAACCCTAAAGAACTCTAGTAGTGGGTTTCACCACCTTCTTTTACTGAGAGGTGTCTCTAAGGTTCTTATAACAATCCTTTCATCTCATCAAGCTTTGGGCTGGCTAACTGGACAACCAATAACTCAACCAACATGTTTGATTGTATTTGGATGTTAGCCATATAGGTCTCATCTTCTAACGATCGTAGGGTTCACCTAGTAACCTCTTCTAACTTCTCTACTGGCTAAACAAGACATTTGTATACCTGAGCTATGTCTCTGCTAAGAGTATATGTTACCACATTAATTTCCTTATGTGCTAGGTGATGGTGAGAACATAAACCTTCATATACTCCACTCATCATCCTTGTCTCAATTATAGGTCTGTCTGAGTCAGGAAAACTTGAAGCTCTTACATCCATCATCTCAGTTATCAAACTTTAACTCATAAAATCCAAATCTACTCTTGATAAGAATGTCCTCATATGATGATTACCTTAGTTCATCTTTGCTTGCATTCCATCTATCCAATAAACTTCCAAAAGGGTGTGGTACTTCCTCTATCCTCAAATATCATAGAAATGTTTCAAGTCATATCACCTTTATTCTTAGTATATGGCATGCATTTTGCCCTATCTCTCACACCCATAACGAGAGGAAATAAGCATTTGGATGCAGTCCAAATACAGAGTCCATCCCATTCCAAGAGTATAGATGGTGCATCAAACATCACCATTACACTTTCTAGTCTAAGTAGAAACATACTTCTCATGACTCCGCACCATGAACTCAACATCCCTATGAGCATCATGTGCACCAGGTACTGTTACTTCCCCTCTTTGGTCCAGGAACCCCAGGTTCACCTCTTATGCATCATCTATCTAACTTCATGCTCAACTACTCAAACATGAACCAAACCTATACATGCTATGGCATATGCTTCCTCTTCCACATGAACAACCCTTATAGTCCTTCACTAGGACAACCAACTAGGGGTGAAGCCTCACCACTTGTTACCATATGATACCTCTTAGGGTCTTTGGATCTCTCCTTCCTACACCCAAAAGGATATGCACTCATACCGTCAGCACACCTGTGCAATAAGCCTCTTTCTCTTTTCTAGGGTATGGTTCCTCAAGACATCCAAGGTAAGACAAGCCCCTAAGGATCGTACATGAGGCAACCACATACATCTACTTAGGGTCAATCTTTCTGGCCATTTCATACCAAACCTCTACATGGTTCCTTATATCTCAGAGTCTAGGTCTCCAACCTTCTTCATTGGGGTCTCACCCTCTCTCTGGAGCTAACCCTATAACTGGTCCTACCACTGGAGGTTCTCTCTCAGAAGACGGGTCATGCTGTTAAGGATACATGTCTATCCCTAACTAGGTGAAATGTACTATCAAGACCTATGTCCGGTCAAGATCATCCAAAGCTATGCATGCTCATTTCATAAATTATCAGGCATAACCCTTTTGGCCTAGGTCTCAACTTGTTTTCATCCTTGCTAACACTCTCTTATATGTAGGTACATACCTCTTTTCTATTCATATATGCCCATTAAGGTTCCTATACGGTCACCATAAACCTTTCTAATGAGGGAGCTATCCCTCACCCTTAACATGCACGACCCACCCAAGGTCAGGTCTCCCAAAAGGCTTGGGTCAAACAACCACACATAGTCTATGTTTCTTAGGCATACTCAAAGCCTCTATGTAAAGAATGCATGTCAAACCTACGTATATGCATGTGTGATCAAGTATTATATCCAACTCATCGTGTCTTCTCTTTCTCTATCCACCACTTAAGGTTTTTGGGTTGAGCATCATCCTCAGAGGATGCATCATGTCTCTTCCTCTTCTTAGAGGCTCCTTCCTTCAAGGCTAACCCTCTCCTCATCTTCCTAAAATGTGGTCTAAACTTAGGGTTCCCCTGAGGGGTAACAAAGGGAACAACAACACAGGCCATGCAGCCTAAGCATGTAGCTAAATTCAGTCTAAGTTTCTAATTATCAAAACTTATGTCCATGACATCTTTCTTACATGCTTTTCATTATTTGGTGGAGGATTCCTTAATCCTTATTATACTTACCCTAAACTCAGGAGGGATTGGAGAGAGATAAACCTTAATCTCTTAAGGTTATTCAATGAATGGGGTAGAGAAGGGATGAAGATAGATGAAAGAAGATCTCGAGGTATCTCATTTCGAGTCAAATCCTCCGACTTCAGCCAGGCAGTCACACAGAATCTGGGAGTCCTCATAGACTGACTAGCGGGGTGGAGGAAAATCTTGCCAGCCCCCGGATTGTGATCCTTTTCTAGACACCTCTATCTTTGGAAAATCCTCTAATAACTCCCTTGGGCTCTAAGGAATTTGTAAAACTTAATAATTATTAGAGATTAAATGAAAAATCATGCTCTGATACCAATTATAACAACCCACTCCCCGGTAACCCCTATTTAAGGAAGACTAGAAATCCAGAGTCGCTATCCCAAAATAGGATCAATGGTTTTGTAAATAATCAAAAATCATTAATAAATTCTACCAAAGACTAAGCTTAAAATAGGATAAAAATTTACTTTTCACATACCTTTCAGAAATAGGAGTTGGAACTTTACCCATTGTAGAGTTCTATCTAACTAAATCCTCCTTTGTTTTATTAGCTTTATTCTTTAAGAATATCACTTTACTATTTGTTCTTTTTCAAGTATTCCTAAAACTCCGACAAACAAGACGTCGGTCTGTATAATTAAATATACTGCCATGTGGAGACAACCAAAATCTTGCACATATTTCATAACAACATAAACACATCAAATAGTTGTTAACCATTTAAGATTACATTTTCAATATAACTTCCAAACCACTTTCACTCATCCTCTGGGATACCCTCTCTTAGGGTTTAGTCCTTGCAAGGAACTTTAGGCTACCTTCTCCATCCTGAGCTTGGTACCTTATGGGTCACCTCTCTGGGTTCCATGTGGTCTTCTCTTCAGGTCTTTACCACCTATGACCTTCCCTCCAGGGCTTGGTCTTCTCAAATCTTACATCCAGAGATGGTATGTAGGTTCAGGCAAGTCATACATATATTTACATTGTCATAATCATTGTCACTTTATAGATTGCAGAAAATAAAGTCATCCAAGCAGTTATTTTCACACAATTGATGAAACCTCAGGAATAGCTATGAAACCAAAGTGAGTAATCATAAATTAACCACATACCTAATTTGGATATCTCATAGGTAATAACCACAATCCAATCCAATCAGGAAATCCAAGCAATCAATCAATCCAATCTCACAAGCACAACAGAATCCTAAAAAGCATGTACAACCTATTTACTAGATACTCATCAAGAACTCACTTTATTGAATTGGGAATACTTCCTATGATTTCTAATCTGAATTAGGGTTTCATTGGAGTTCATTAGATGTATTTCTCAACTTTCCTTTTTATGTCAACAAAACCCTAAAACATCAACTCTATGTTTACAACCTTAATTATGCAACTATTCATATTAAAGCCTCCTTATTACCAATTTGGCTTAGGATCAACCTAATTTCATCGTATACAAAGGATCATGGAATATAACTCATTAAAAGTCATTAACACCTAAATTAGGGTTTCTAAGCCCATTACTGCACTTTATTCATATGAAACCCTTGATTAACCAATTAAGCACATGGATCATCCTTTTAGATTTAAAACATACTTTTTATTAACAACAAGTTAATATTCACATAAAGCATCCATATTACTTATCCCAATTTCATTAATCATCAAATCAGTGTTTCTTACTCATGAAAGCATTAAAGATAGAAACATTTGGTACTTTTTGAACTATGAATAGATTCAGTCTTTAAAACAATTTTTATTGTAATCTATGTATTTTTCTGATGAACTTTCATATATAATTCATCTTCATCCGATCTACCTATAATTACTTAGGATTTTTGCTAATTAATCTTTTATGGGCCAATGAGAGTCCGTTGCCTCGGCTGGGCCGGCCAATCGAGTCTCACTAACTTGGGTTGACTCGCTAATGAGTATGTGTGCTCACTCAACTAAAAACATAACAAAAAGTCATCTTTACTCTTACCTATAAAGAAGAAATGTCAGGGAAATCCAGTAGTTTCATGCCAAGTCATCTTCAATCTTGGCTTGTTGCTTCTCAGCGAGTCGATGGTCAACTCACACGTTGACTCCATGCTCGACTGGACCTGTGCACGAACCAAGACCGCCTAAAGCTCCATCTTGATCCTCCAAACTCAGCGGTCACTCCAATTATTTGTTTGCTGCTCTCCACCGCTAGGATGACACCACGCTATCTCCGACCAAAGTTTCTCCCAGACGAGGTCACAGGTCAAGGTAGAAACTTAAATCGATAGCTCCAATGAGTTCATCTACTCTTTTTGATTGCCCAATGATCGTTTGTGAGCCTACTGGTACTGCCCAACACCCCCTTTATATAGGGTGTGGTCTCAGGGTGCCTCTAGGAATGGGGAAATCCTGGATAATCCACAAAAGGTCAAGAATCCCAGTATGGATGGGATCCCTGGGATCTTCCAAAGATGTTGGGACCAATGCCAACTCTGCTTGTCCTCTTGTTCACGAAGGAATCGAACTGGAAATCTCCCTGGACTATGCTCAGGTCCACATCTCCAACTCAGACCGAGATTAAACCAGTGTCGTTGGATCTCAGATCCAATGGTCTGCATCACCCGAGTTCATATAAATTGGAAATCTAATTCCAATGTAAATGTGACATTTAACATGATTAGTCAATTATCCATTCACTTTAGGAAAACTTGCAAAAACCAAAACTCTCTCCTCATTTATCCTTTTTCATCCAAATTTTAGGGAAAGTCTCATATCCCAAGTTTGAGTCCCAAACTTGAAAGGATGAAGGTGTATTCTTCACATGCAATTTATTACACATTAAGGCATAGTTTATTCATATTTTTTTTCTCTCTCTCTCACTTTTATCTTCTTTATTTGGATTCCTTGTATCACAATAAATGATATGAATTTGAAATCCACAAACTCTTAGCCTTCTAGAGAATTCCACATTATTCTTAACATTATCTCAATTTCTCTTATTATTAGATTCCCTTTTCCTCATTATTCTCTTTTAACTATATTTGGCTTATTATTCAACAAGGCCCACAAAGACATTCAAGCAAAGGACATTTATCAAAGAAATCCACACAAAGAACTTAAATCGCACAATTTTCATAATCATACATCTTCATTAGAGAAATTGCATTTCAAACCGTACAATCCCAAAAATTGGGGTTGTAACAATTCTCACAACAGATGGGATGCTCAATGTAGATATCAATCCAAAATATTTCCTATTAGTCTCAATTCCATCTTTGGATACTCAGTGGTCAAGGGCTATCACCTAGGAACAATGAAATGGTTATTCTCCCAGGAAAAGACTAGCCACACCTTCATGCATCTCTCAAGCTTGATGTGAGTTGAATTAAGAAATCATCAAAGGACTTTATGAAGATGGAAATGTCATCCATGACATTTTAAGGGATCAATGAAGTTTGTCAACAAAGATAGATGCAATACATATTCAAAATATGGGCAGTGTGTTGCAAAGACTAAATGGCATTCTCCTATAAGAAAATATCCTAGATGGATAAGTAGGTTTAGTCTTCTCTTGATATTTGTGAACTACCACTTGAAACTACCCATGTTAACCAACAAGAAAGAAATACAAACTCTTCCCAGCTAAAATCTAATAACCAAATAAATTAAGGGTAGTCAGAAGTAGTCTGTTTTATATTTGCGATCATTTCTCTATAATAAATGCACATCATTAATTTGACTTCTCTCTCATTGGAATCTTGACTTTGTCCTCATTGAATCCATAGCAGTTCCACTCTTCTTAGGCACAACTTGTGAAGGACTCAACCATGATATATAAGAAATTAGCTAGATAATACTACATCAAGCAATTTCACCACCTCTTGGGTGACAACTTCCTTCAACATATGATTTAACTTTGCATCTCTATACTATAGTGGGTATCTTCCCCAAGTATATTCATTGAACACAAATGGAGGGAAAGAAATCGACCATCAAATGGCATATATATCCTTATTAAAAATATAAATAAGTGCATCATCTTGGTCTAAAGAAAGAATAGTAGAAATAATCACAAGGAGGGTGTCTTTGGGACTAAGAAATGCAAATATTACATCATGGGGTAGCACTTTCAACTCTAAGATAGCAGTATCTTCATTGAAATTTTTAGTTGTATGATAGATAAGGAAGGAACACTACATTTTGATACCACTATCTTGGCTTTTTCATCATTTTTCAGTCAACTCTTTGGAAATTACACAATGAGCTCAAGTCCTTCCCCTCAATTTTCCATTTCAATCAACATCAGAATATACTCTTCAATTCTATCTTCAAGAAATTCAAAAAAATAGCTATACTCTTATATGGCCCCAACAACTTCAATCCTTGAAGAGGATTTTAAAATGATTAATTTAATATTAATGTGCATTAATGTCAGATCAATGGTTCCCATCCTCACATGAATTACAAGATCAACTTTTGTTAGAAATGTACTTCCAAAGATTGTTGGAGTCTTTGTATTTTCATGCTTCATGAGACGAGAAATAAAATATGTTGGAACATTTGACAAAGTGTTATCATCAGTTTTCAAGAGGATTCCATAAAATTGACCCCCATTAGCTTTTTTAGATTGATCAGATAATTGAAGAACTCAATTGGACAGGTCCAATTGGGATAATCCTAGTTGAACATACAAATAGTGAGGCATGAGGTTGACACTTTAGTGCGAGTTAATAAGGGATTGATTCATTTGGTTTCCACCACCAATTTAACATGGAATTATAGGAGAATTGAGGTCATGCCTATTTTTTGTGGAGTTTTGCAAGATTGAGATAACATGATCGATTAGCTTAACCTCTTGATGCAGATGAATTTATCTTGAAGGTACAAATATATATTTAGAACTTGGCATATGAAGGATTTTTTATGGCATTCATCAATGTAATGTTGATTTTCACATGCATGAAGTTTTCAAAAATATCTTTGGTATGATTTTTCTTATACTTGGATGGTTAAGGGTCATCTAAGGAATCATGAAAAGGAGAATCATTAAAACTATATTCGACCAATATCACAATAGGAGTACTTAGTGGGTGTTTGGGTGATGTATTTGGTGGTGATATTCTATTCAGATAATGTATTCTAACTATTGTGTTTATATCAATGTTGTTTTGGTAATGGTATGTGATTCATCTCTATCATAGTTACAATGTGGCATTTTTTGCCCCTTCATATTCCAAAGCCCTTCTAAATCTCGTTGAGATCATCATACTTCTGAACAATAGAGAAAGGGTTCCGCCACCAACTAGTCCCCTCTCTCCCGATCTGTCACTTCTCTACCAGCGATCACCTCCTCCCTAGTCGTACATATGCTAACGCCACTCCTCCTCCCTGTCCTTCTCTCCACCACCACCACAACCAGTGTCCTAGGGTTTTGACCCCCATCGCCTCATGGGTTTTTTGGTTCTCTTATCCACTATGAGCTACCCATCCTCCCTCTGCTTCCACCACTCCTCCCCATCCTCTCTTATCCACCATCAGCATTGTGACTCCTTCCTTGTAGTTAGAAAATTTGTGATTCATGACACCATGGTTGTTTGCAACACCCTGGTGGTTCGAGCATTGGGCTTTGTCGATTCCATATGGAAAGATTTTGTATTTGTCTATGGGAGATCTGCTTGTGCATTGTTGTACCACCTCCCCTCCTCACATTCCCCATGGCCCAAGCCATCCTCCTCAACCACAACAGGCTCGATAAACCTTCTCTCCCACCTCTTCAAGTCACGGTAGGGACCATCAACCTCATCTACAACTGGATCTTTAATATCCCCCCCTCTCTTCTCACCAGTCAAGTAGCTCTACCTAAACAACAACTAGTTCTCAAGGGTCGTACCCACCCCACTCATCCAGAAGTTGGCTGATGGTGGTAGTAGAGGGAATACACCTTACTTGTAGCATAATTTCCTTATCAAGATTGAGATTAGTCTGACTAAAAAACATAGAAGACTAGGCAAGTTGATTAGTGCTTGCAGTGGAAGAAGAGGTCCCAAGATAAGGTGGAAACAAACTTTGTTGGAAACCATGGCATAATGTACTTAATCTTGTTGTTGTTATTGAGGAGGTGGTGATTTTTTTTTAGGAGGATGGCCTGAGAGACATTCTCGGATACTTGATGTTGTACATGCACTTAGTGATGTTGATGTTGTTGTTGATGAATCACTTGGTAATTTTAGGACTATATTCCTTTAATTTGATGTTGTTGTTGGGGAGTCTCATGGTGACTAAAGGTTATATATAGAACATTTTCCCTAGAATCATTGGCATGTGGATTTGTAGCAATGAACCTTGAGGAAATTGGAGAATAGGTTGTTCTTCTTGTAGATACACTTCATTAGAATCTAGAAAAAAAGATTGGGAAGCACTTTCCCACCGATACCATATTTTGGAATCAGTGCCAACTATCATGGCACTGCTCATACCTCATTTTGTTAAGAAATTAATATTTGACATATAGATTTCAACTTCTAAACATGATAGAACTTATTCTTAAACAATTCATTCTTCATCCTCTTCCAAGTCATGATTTTAGTCTATATGAATACCATTAGCTTTTTCTTTGAGGGAGAAGGGGAACAAATTAGCAAATGTCATCTTTGATGGCTACAAGAGTTAAATATATAGACATAACTTCAAGGAAGGAATGAGTTTGCCTATTGAATCCCATTAGAGGATGATAAGAGCTGAACCAATGTGTGTGGGGTGGATAACTTTTTCCCTTATATGTGACCAATATGAGTTTGGATAGTAGAAGTACAATTTACTAGCACAAAGTAATCTTGAAGAGGGATCAGAGTTGGTGGTGGGTCATTTACAAAAGGATTTCTATCCTCTTAATGGCATTCTTATTCATAACCATAAGGTGGTAGTCCTCCATATGAGGTATCCATCTTTACATGTTGTCCTCTAGTGTTGTGATTGTTTCTTCACCTAGCACACCCTATCCTAGGATATTCAAAAATTGTACAGACAAACAATTAGCAGAGACCAAACATGCGAAGGGACATGCATGATTAAAATTAAC
The DNA here is from genome assembly GCA_963693085.1 of Alisma plantago-aquatica. Lineage (NCBI taxonomy): Eukaryota > Viridiplantae > Streptophyta > Magnoliopsida > Alismatales > Alismataceae > Alisma > Alisma plantago-aquatica. Next base: position 385,862,631 of record OY856411.1, on the reverse strand, counting down.
AAAGAGAATTAGTTTGTCCTGTGAATTGAAGACCAATGAAAAAAATATGAAATGGTAAAATAAACTAGAAAAGGTGAAAGAGAAACAACTAGCTGAAAAAACGTCCCCAACAAAAACACCAGAAAGTATGAAGTACCTCATCACATCAGGCCAAAGAATTTGTATAACTTAATAGGAACTCTTTCAATACATGTGGATCCATAAGTGGATAGGATTGGGATGTAGTAAGTATGAGGACTTGGGGAACATCCACAAGGATGATTTAAGACTCTAGATCTAAGGGTGTCTTGAGGTTTCTAGTGTAGAGCTATAATTATTACAACTTCAATTGGTTTGGTTTAGTTAAACTAATGGGCATGGAATCAAGGAAAGACAACATTGAAAAAAAGTAACACCAGTAATTAGATACTATGTACTCATCTAGCTATAAATAAAATAAACAATTTAGTAAACAATGGCAACAAATTTCACTATATTAGCAAACCTTACTAGAGTTAAGGAAGTAAGAACTACACTAACAAATTAGCTAAGACAACTGCACTAAGCAATCACATAAAAGAGATAAATTAACCTAGCTATACAATTTTTCATTCAGAAGTAGACTAAGCATTTAGAGAACAGGAGTATTAAGTAAAGAATTATTCAAGGTTTTCACAATTATTGGGATAGTGGGTTGTTTAGGGAAAATGGGAAGTTCAACCATGCACTAGGGTAAAATTCATTAACACCTCCAATATTTGATGCTATTAAGAAAAAATAAGTGTGTTATTGATTAGGAGCCCTGCTCTACTAGTTGGTAATGGATCACATAGACGGTATTAAGTGAATTAGTCTGTAAATACCAATCTATCCATACTTATGAGGTTCACTTGACTAGGGTGTAGATGAACCTAATGAAGTCCAAATACTAGTATATGTTTCTAAAGTGACTCTAAACCCACTTGGTAGCAAAGGGTGGTATAGGTTTTAGGTGAAGGGTTGTCACTTCCTCGTATCCCTATACTACTACTAGAGGTTATCTAAGTACACTTATCTTCTTTGATATCCCACCTAAGGGTATTAAAATAGAGGATTATTAGGGTAGAATATAAAACTAAATAAGGTTCTACAAGTTCATTTGGGTGTTCTACTCCCTACCTCCTAATAACTCTTTTCTCTATTCCTTAGGTAATACCATAGCTCATTCATTAAAGAAGGATATAGGCCAAGAGAGAAAGCAAGAATATGGAAATAATCAACTAAACGTAATGTTATACATAAATATTCACTCAAAACATGGTATTGAAATCCCCTATCCCGCAAATAAAAACTGAGAAAGAGGGCTCAATTATACATGTCATGAAAGAGTAAATGAGATAAGAAAATAGAACATAGATCCATGGATTATGATGATAATGGATTCTTATTCTCCTCCTAATGGTAGATGTATGAGATCCTCCCTCCAAGATAATTCGCCATAAAAGGGGACTAGGTCCTAGAGGATTATAGAGGAAAGATGTATTTTAGGTGGAAATGGAATTGGAAGTGAAGTAGGTAGGTGGTAGTAGAGGATTTATGGATAGAATATTCAATGCAAAGCTAACAAATTCACCATGACCTCCCTATAGCCTTATATAGGGCCTAGAGTATCCACGATTAAGTGGGGTCATAATGAGTAACTCATTGTCGAACTAAATTAGGGTTTCATCATTCATCCTCACCACTTCCATGGTGCGGTTAAAGTGGCATGGTCATAGTGACAGAAAGTAGTCATTGTTATTTGTTAGGCTAGATCAAGGTGACCAATATATTATGGTAGGTGGCACGATCGTTCTAGAGTGGAATGGTTGTGGTGAGGTCTAGGTCGAATGACTAGGAGAAACCACCATTATTTCTCATGGGTAGCATGACCATTCCCAAAAATAACAAGTCGGACGGGAATGGATGAAATGTCAAGGATTTTTTAACGTTATTGTTTCATCCATAATGGTCACCAAAAAGTAGATTGATTGTTTTGACCACTACTTTCCACTGTTGTTTTTTTATTGGGGGTGACCATTATGGGGTCTTCTTTAATCTTTGGAATCTTGTGTTGCTTGGGACTTTGTTGAACAACTTTTGTGGATTTCCATATCTACTTTTAGGACTTTTATAGATCTTTACTTCTTCACTTGATCATCACTTGAGTTACCTACTTCAGATTGATCCTTGAGATACATGGTATAGTTAAAGATGAGCTTAGGGGTCCTTGGGTTCCAATAAGTGTATTGAGGTCCATGTGTTGTCCTCCATCATCTATCTCCATCCATTAGCACTCAAGTTCCTATATAAACATGAAATAGACTCCAGAAGTGCATTGTATGTTAAACAGGAACTACTTGGAAAACAAAATGCAATGTAATCTATATTGACATTATTATTGTTCAACTATAGATTCTAGTTACATACTATATTTGTATCATTTCTTTTAAAGTACTTGACTTTGGGCTATTCCTATGCAACTTAGGTGGAAGGCGAAGAAGGCCTCCTTCCAGAGGTAAAGGAGAGAGATGAGGGCCCAAATTGAGGCTCCATCATATCCCCCTAGGAGTTGATGTCAATATGGTAATGGCATGTTCATGTTTTAGCTTGGAACTTGGAGATATAGCCAAGGATATTCTCCCTTGAGCTTGCTCAATCTATTTCTAAGCTATATAACCTTCTTTTCACCTTTTACATATTTATATGCTTCTTTTAGCTTCTTTGACCATGGTTTTTGGAAAGCATGGTGGAGACACCTTTTGTACGTAATATATTCTTCTTGATAGTTTTCCTATATCTAGTCAGATTTTTCTGGGAGGAATATATGAACGGTTGTTGGTTCACTGGTCAAGATGGTTTAAAGGTGTTTATAGCTTGGTTCATTGTTCATTCTTATGGGAGATAATGATATTCTTGTGGGTGAGTGATATGATAACTATTTATGTTTCCAACTTGTAAAACCTACTTGTAAATTGCAATAAAACTAATTTCATGCTTGCAAGGATTGAAGATGAAACTTTAAGGATATTTATTAACAATGAGAAATCTATTATTTCCTACCTTTTATAGTATTTCATGTCGATCTAAAGTGTAATATGTAGCTTTCTTACTTCTATAAGACTGAGTATCGTGTTATATGCATGTTGTTTCACTAAAATTCATATATTTATGGGTGATTTTCCATCTATGTTAGGAGAATACTATATTGTTACTAATTTCATTGGGTCATGAGTATCTAAGTTGAATATTTGGAACTATCTTGCTGATATAATGCTAAAATATTTGTTTGGGTGTGATTATCACATTTAGATAGCTTATTTTTGGTCTTTCATACCTTTCTTATATCTCCCTCGTGCTAAGAACATATGTACAATATATATATATATATATATATATATATATATATATATATATATATATATATATATATATATATATATATATATATATATGATTGTTTGTTACAATAATAACAAGTTATGCACACATTTAGTGATAAAAATGAGAATTTAGAGACCCTAATATATTCTTGGATGGGTTATATAGAAGCAACTAAATCATATATGTCAATCACAAATGCGCAGTGGCCCTTCTAAACCCAATGGGTTTAATTAGATTGTCTTTTTGAGTTTCCTACTTGGTATGGGTTCCCTTTCAAATGACTACATTCCAAAATAGTTTTCTTTTACTTGGATATGATTGGAGGCTTATAATACTTCATTCATCTATTAGTTATTTTTATGTTATGTTCCATACGTGGTTTTACATGAAAGTGGTATAAATGATAATTTCATCAAGTGAACCTATATCCTGTAAGTTCGCTTTGACTATAGTACTATCCTAGTGTTCAGAAGTTAATATAGTATTATGTGTAACCTTATAGTAATCATGGGCTATTAGAAGATACTAGGAGTCATATATTGTTGAGTATGTGTGGGCAATCAGGGTCCATATTTGGCATGGTTTCCCTTATATATATATATATATATAATTTATTAAATAGGTCATATTTGTTTCCTTTGCTAACTAATACACACATAATGGCTAAAATATGTTCAATAATAAGTATAATCTATTTAATACGTCAATTCATACAAGTATTGGGGTTTCCATGTCCATAAATATCAATAACCTACCATTATCTAACTAAATATAAAGTTGATGGACTTAATATATCAAATAAGTGAAATATGAAAACTCATGCATAATAATATAACGAAACTCATTTGGCAACAATCTGAAGATATTGGGACTCTAAATAATAACTGATAAGATAATGGTGTAATGTTATAATAAACATAATGGCATTGAGCATAAAATTCTTATTATATTAAAAATTATAAAATCAAATCTCAAAACCCAAATCTAATGGAAAAATTTTGATCCTTGGGTCCCTATTAGCTTTATTTCCAAGTTTCATATTATTTGAACGATAATAACTATCCTAATTTCATTTAAGCAAGAAAATATGACATAAACCTAAAAATATTAAATAAAATATTGAATGACTTCAAAACTGGAAACAAATCCCAAATTTAGATTCTATATACTAAAAGTAGTCTATGTGAATTTCCACATTAGTTGAACAATCCTAATTTTGTTTAAGAAAGGAAATATACTTAAGGTCCAAAATCTTAAATAAAATAGTAAACAATCCCAAAAGGGAACACTAATGAAAAAATCATATTCTTTATGTCCTATTTAGTCTAGGCACCAAATTTGGTATTATTAAACTTTTTTTCATCAGTCAAATGAATTAGGGAAGAAAAAGGGGTTATAATACAATTAAATGACTGATATTTGTGACATTAATGTTGATTTCCTAAAGTTCTCAATTTTCTATTTTTTCATGATGGCACACTTCAATTTTGTAAATCAAGACTTTACTATAAGTAGACAATTATGGATTTGTTGGATGAGGATCAAGCAGACTAGAGTTCATCTCCAATCTCCAGTCGGACTCCTCCCTCTCACAAATAGTTTTCTTGGCAAACCTTTCCATTTTTCTTTGTAGTATGTCTCTCTTTCTCATTAACTCATCGAGATTCTTTCTCCAAAGTTTTTGGGAGGTTGTTCTTAGCATAACTAGCCCTAATTTGGCATGTATTGACACATATACATTGTCATTTTCTACCCCTCATTTGTTCTCCAGATTAGGGATTTTTATGTGAGTTTTCCCAGGTCTATTTATCATTTTTGGGCCTTTTATACACCCTCCTCGATGCCTTGTTAGGATACTTAGTCTCTAGTTTGATCTGGTGTCCTCTCCTGAAGTCCTTCATGTGGTCACCAGTGTTGGATCTTAGGAGAGGATCTCTTGATCTAATTGTGCCTCGGAAAGACTCTCTATGTGTACCTTCAAAGGTATAGAATCTTCCCCCACAACCACATTCCCTTCCCTTGCCTTTAATAATGACTCTGTGAAGCATTCTGATGATGAGTTTCCACATTTTGATTTTGAAAGAAAGAAAAGAAGGCGCCGAGTAGCTTTGTAGCTTGGATGTCTTTACCTTCAATCAACCTTCTCAGTTTTCTCTCTACATTGTTATGTCGGGCTTTGTGAACTTGCCCAAAAGTGAATACTTTTGTTATGGAGTTGGGTTCTTCCACAGGTTTGAAGCTATCTCTTCATGGCAGGTGGAATAGCAGGTGATTTTGGCCACCACATAACCTACAATAGGGGTTGATGAGGTCAGAAGGAATCCCAATACCTAGAAATGAAGTTGGTTCATTAGAGGCAATCATTTCAATCCAAGGTTGAGAGCTTCAAATCTTTGTTCCACTGCCAATTTTGGCATCGCCATCAATGTTCCTTCGATCTACATAAGTATTTGGCTATTGTTCTTGCATGATTTATCAGCCAGAAGAAGAAGATGAACATGGCACTATTTACTTGTTTACCCTTGATTTCCTTTAATTTCTTCACGTGTTACATGGCCAATATTATCTTTTCACCCCTGATTTGTATGTCATTGTGCATTTTTTTAGTTGTGGCTAAATTATTTTAGGTGCCTTGTCACGCTGAATCTTGTGATGCATGATGAGAGAACATGATTTTCTTTTTCTTCTATTTATTTTGAGTATTTTACTAAATGGTATAACCTGGGATAATTCATAATTAACTACTTACTAATAAAAAAAATTGAAAATATGTTCTGAAATTAGAAAAATAAATCCAATCTAATGCTATATGTTTCATAACCGAAATCCAATGTAATAAGAAGTTGAAATTTTAGGGATTATAATATACATCTTAATTAATTACTTACATCTAATGTAACACTAGGTGAAGAAGAACCTTAACATGGATCTAGGATTTGGACCTTTACCTTGTTACATGCATCTCGAGGTATGTTGCATCTCCATAATCATATTGAACAATTTCTAAATTTCTCTCTCTCATGATGTATGTTGCATCTCATTAATCACATTGATAAACTGATCTATTTTCTCTCTCTTAATGTATTTTGCATATATTATTTCTATACTGAGAAATTACTTTCTTTATCTCTCTCCCTCTTGAGCCTCTTTGAGATATTTTGGTAATGGGTTTCTCTTTCATGTCTTGATGACCTATTTGGGTCGAATATTAATGAATATGAGTCTGTGGTATTCTTGAAGTATCTATAATTCTTATTGGACTCTAAAAGTGTAATTTACTTCATGATGAATCCTAATTTTGTAGTTCAACCAAGTGGTTCCTTATTATGATATAGAACCCTAAGTTTACCCAATTTTGTGGTGGATGTTTCATATTGTCATTTATGTGATGGATATCTATTGAATTGTATTTTTGTGACTATACTTTGACTTGCCTCTACATTTTGCATGCTTTGTAATTCAGTAGCCCTAGAGTTGTATAGGTAATGTGAGTTTTCAATTGTGTGCCCTTTATGTTTTAGGATTGAGGTTATGTACCCCATATCCTGGTTCTCTGCCCACATTATATATCTAGGAGTTTGGTAATGTGCCTTACTCTATCAGGTTATGGTTTATGTGACCTAATCACCATTGTTTACTTTTATTTTGCTATTGCCATGATCATCTCATGTGCATGTAGGTTGATTATTGATGATGGGTTTATGTGTCCTAATTTCTTCATGTGTGCTTTTATGGCACATATTACATTTATTTAATGTCAAGTGTTACTATCAATTATCATCTTATTGAAATTCATATTCTCTTTGATATCCACTTGGATGGTACTTCATCACTTTGATGGGAAGCCTTGTTATATTTGATTTCCTTTTTCCTAATGTTGCTCAAAACCCTATTAACATGCTCATGTCAGCTTTTATGTTGATAAAGTCCATCTCTATATCCTCTTGTGGGGTATGCTTTCAACACTTGGGTAGAAATAAAGGAGGAGAGAACCAGAGTTGACCAACATAATCAAGTGTAGATGTTCCTTCTTGGAAGACAGATTCAAGATGGATACATAACACTCTATTAGTCCTATGTTTTAGTTTAATTTTCTTATGTATCACCCTACATGGTTAAGGATGATGATATAATCAAGCATTGTAATAGTTAGATCTATATCTTCTGTTGCTATACTTTGATCTTGTATACCATTTATTTGATAAATGAAAAATACACCTATTCCAGTGTATCTTTTTAGTGTGCTTGGATTAGATGGGTTTATTAGTCAAATTAAGTGAGGAGTGGATCCCCTATCAGTTCCCACTCCTTACAAGATGGTATCACACTCATAGTAGTCAGATTCTAACTATATGAATTTTGACTTCCTAATTAGAACCCTTACCTTGCATAGTCACCCTCTGAGTGAGGTGAATATCTAGAATTCACCAATGCTATTCATGAGAAGATGAAAGGTCAATTTAGGATCATATGAGGTACACTTAAGAATCACAATTAGTAAAACCACAATGAGATGAGGATTTTGGTGCTCTTACACTAGATTATTGGGTGGTGGTCACATATCTCTTTGGATATAAATATTCAACATTATGGTGGTTTTTGGCATGAGAATGAGAAAGTCATCGATAAGGAGACCACATATAGAATACCTTATGACTTGGTTCTCATAATTTGGATCCATCTTTTATTTTATGTCAAATAGATCTCATCACAAAAATTTGTTTCCATTAACCTAGCTTTAGGGAGCATGTGGTTCATTGCAGAGTGCTTCCTAGTTTTAAGTACATGCATGATCTTGTTAGGGATATTCTCCTTGATGTTCTCATATGAGCGGGTGTTGCTTCTAAAAAGAGGCACATGTGGATTTTTTTACAGGTCCACTAGAGGGAAGATCGACACTTAGACCTACCAATGTTCTAATTTTTTTATGGGTTGGAGGGAAACATGAATGTGTGGATCTGATAGGAGTTTCTCCACATGCGGGATTGAGAAGTGGGGTTTTTACATTGGGATAGTATGCCCTTAAAGCTGCATCAACCAAAGCATTTAATCTTGAGCAAGTGTGTCTTGATAATCAACATGCCTTTATTCCTTTTGTGTTTGATACCTTTGGATTCTTAGCACTAGAGATTGTGGATCTTCTCAAGAGGGTACAAAAAGTTATGAATAGTAATGTTATGACTCCCAAATCTATGTATGTGGTGTTTCAAAGGATTGGTTTTATCATCCCAAAAGGACTAGTGGTGCAGCGTGTTGCTCACTTCTCATCTTATTTAATGTAAACCATAGATCATGTCCTCATTATTTTTCAAAAAAAGTATACTAATATATGTACAAAAGAAAACTTCATGGATTTTATTGATGATTTTTCAAATTGAGTCACAAGAAAGAGATGTATGAAGTCTTGGTAAAGAAACCCTAGAATTTGTTAGAATAAAAAATTCAACTCTAGGTGGATAAAACCTTTTCAGTTGGACATTTGACCTATGACCAACATAAACACCCCATGTACTCATGACTTCGAGATGCATATGTAACCCTTATATATTTAAGTGTTGTTTAGTTTGACTTATTAGTTTAAACCTTGTAAGGGGTGGAGAATAGTTAGTTGGTAGGATGGCTGGATTTCGGGGATAAAAACCTCTTCAAGGGTTGGAGTGTTGTAATATACCAAAACCTAGCATACTAACTATAGAAATCTAATTCTATGACTAGGATATTAAATTATTGGTTCTTTCAATTTGACCAAACAAGGATGAAGTTATGCCTTAATGTATATTGTTAGTGCACATAACATGAATAACTCAATGGTAACCCACAACATATTTAGGCTTGAAAATAGATATAGCATATTAAGCTGTAATAGGTTCTATAATCAATATCACATATCATAATATATTCATATTAGCACAACAACTTAATTATGTGCTAACATGTAAGTAAATTTATTAAATATGTCATACATGTTTCCTTTGCTAACTAATACACACATAAAATGTATAAAGTATGTTCAATAATAAGTATAATGTGCCTAATAAGAGAATTCATACAACTATTGGTTGTTTCCATGTCCATAAATATGAATAATGTACCATTATGTAACTAAATATAAAATTGATGGACTTAATGGATCAAATAAGTTAAATGTGCTTAATACATGAATTCATACAACAATTAGTGTTTCCACGTCCATATATATGAATAGCGTACCATTATCTAGCTAAATATGAAATTGATGGACTTAATAGATCAAATAAGTGAAATATGCATAATAATATAAGTGTAAGACCCCTGACTTGTATTTTAGGTTAACCATGTTTTTTTTCTAAAGTAAGTGCTTAAGAACTTTTCTATGATACTTTGAGATGATCTTAGAGTCTGTGGAGAGATGAAGTTTCTAGTTTGACCCTGTTTCGATGATGATTGTGCTTTTGTGCTTGTTTTCGGCTAAATTGCAATTTACCCATTTGTGAGGGTAATCTTGCAATTTTCCACCTCTAGAGTGTTCCTTCTCTCTCTTGTCTTCTTGATAGATAGTGTGGTGCTTTTTGGCACCTTGGTAGGGCTTTGGTTGAGTGAGGGCACCCCTAGGCAGTGATTAGGGTTTCTAGGGTTTGATGTGCCTTGGCTATGTGTACCTTGTTGGAGGTGATGACCTGTGTCTTGGCCTTGAGAGAGTGTCTTGAGGGAGAGTCACATTCGATAAACCTTCCTTTCATGGATTTGTATCGACCAAGGTGGTAGTGGGTGTCTTGGGTCGGGATAGTCATCTTCTTGTAAGATGTCTCGACCTAGCTTGTTGGTGACCCCTCTTGTCACGGCCATGTTGTGTTTTGGTGTTTGTCTCAACCATGTGGTGGTCATAACCCCGATCTTCATTTTAGGTGACCTAAGTGGTCAAGACCCAAGATATTTGTTATCACCATCTCATGCATGTGTGTTTTAAGTGGTTGCATGTTAGTTTCTTGGGTGGACAAGTGTCCCTTTGGATCCCTATCTTGTTGACACCTCATCCCTCACCCTACCTCTCTCCTCCTTTGCTTTATAGACCCTCTTATATCCATGAAAGAAACTCTTTTTTGCCATCTTATTTCTCCTTCCTTTCTTGGTTGTCCTTGGATCCTTGAGGAGCTAGAAGGGCTGATCCTTGGAGCTTGGTGATCAGATCCTTTGCATGTGGTGATCCTTGGTCATCGTCAACCTTGGTAAGTGTTTACCTTTCCTTGATGGCATTAATTTTTTATCTCCTACCCCATCTTGTTCTCTTTTCTCATCCCTAGATCATGGATCCTCCATGGTGGCCATCCTTGAGAAGTGAACCCCTCATTATAAGGGTCATAGACCATGTTTTGACAAGGTGGACCCAAGTGTGAGGAAGTTTTCTTCTCTCCTTCACTTTTCTCCTCTTAGTTCAGTCTAGAGCTTCTCTTCCCCTTTTCTTAGGTTATCCTTTTACCAAGGTGTTCTTATTTTTGTAGGTGATCTTGTAGCTGAAGTGGTGATCCTTGTTCAAGCTTCCTTCCCTCTTTTAGAGCTTGAGCTTAGTGCTTGTTCTCTCTCCAAAATAGGCAGGTTATATAACACTTTTCCCTCTCTATTATTTGCACATTTGATACATGCATGTTGTTATTTTCTCTCTCTAAAAGTGATCCTAATGTTCTAGAAGATAATGCCATGCTCTAGAACTTGTTTGATGGTAGTTAGCATGCTTGGATATCTTGGAATTCAAAACCCTAATTGGCGGAACCCGGTTTTAGTGGTTGTTGTGTAATGGTGGTTTTCTCCTATCTGTTGGCCTTGGTTTTGGTTGCATGCATGGTAATCATGTACTTTGATGTCCTATAAGGTATGGGTTCTGTTTTAGAGGTGTGAAACGCATTTTTACCCCTCTTGCATGAGGTGTTTTTCATGGTGGTTTCATGATATATGCTTTAGGGTTTTGGTGACCATTTGGTGTGAGGTTTCATCTCCATGTCCTTGATGGTTTTCCTTTTTTTCACATTCTATTTTGGCCATGTAAATCTTCTATTTTGATCATGATTAATTCCACATTTTAGGTGTTGTTCTCTTACCTTGGCGGTATGTTGACCTATGTGGTTGCTACACCATGTGTGTTGGTCGCAACCCATGCTTTGTTTGGTTGATATGTCTTCACTTGGTTTGGTTTTGGGTCAATACATCATCCTTGTGATGGTCAGGACACCTAGCTTTAGGTTGGCCATGACCTAGGTCTATTTTCGTTCAATATGCTCTTGGTTTGAGGTCGATATGGGTTCTTGTTTCTTGATGATGCAACATGTTCTTCCATGGGTGGTCAAAACCCTAGTGGAACAAGACAAGTCTTCCCTTAGTGTGTCACAGTTGTGACATCATGGGTGTTTGTCACAGTCAAGACACCATGGGCGGTGGTTGGTCGTGACCCATGTAGTTTGGGTGGTCATGACACATGTATGATCGGTGGTTGAGAGATGTACTTGAACACTCATAATCAACATGTATATGTATATATGTGTGAGTAATGTATGAGCCATGTTTTGTGCTGTTTGAGTGGTTTCTTAATCAACCATGATCATGTTCCCTAACTCTAATATACTCCAAGAAATTGGGAAGTTATGTACCTAGGGTTGGTGGTTGGATACAACTCTAAAACCCTAATCAGCTATGAATGTGAACTCTAACCCTAAATATGGACAATGTGATATGTTAACTTATCTTCCATGAAGTGGTTATAATGTTATGTGGTTTTCTTTCTTGTGTATATAATGATAAGTATGCCATGGCTTGTATGTGCTATGGTGATGATCGTATGATACAACATGGTGATTATGCACATTTTTTAGGCATAATAAGGTGATGTACATGTAGGGTTTATGTGTTTGGGTTTGATGACCTGGTGATGACTTGATGCCTCTTGTGAGGTGATAACCTCTAGTGATATGATGGAGGGACTTATGTTCCCTAGTGATGTGACATTTGGTGGTTGCCTTGAGTATTGCAATGCTACAAGAAGCATGTGGTGATAGTGTGACAAGTTCAACCTTATACATTTTATATCTTCTGAAGTTGTACCATGCCCTTATTCTTGTAGAGTTTGTTTTGGCGTTATACGTTGAAACTTGTTTGATGCTAAAAGTCACCCACTTGGATAACTAATCAAGTGTAACACTAATAATGTAGGTGCCCTATGCCATAGATCCTTTCTAGTGTCAGCTTTAATTGTGGGATAGGTGAAATGGGTATAACTTGGAGCGCATAATTTTAATATGCGGGGGTGCAAGTTGAGGTATCTCCTTGCATCCACAATTATGGGTTGTGTGAGACGACCATGGTGAGCTGATCTCCTTGTGATATGGGTGTCCATGTGTGAGCCCATTCTTCTAGCATTGTTACTTGTACCAAGGTGGGCTAGGTGTTTATATATGGAGGGCCATGTGTTAGTTGATCCTTTTGTTGACTATATGTCACCTTTTTGCAGTTGACTGAGATGTCTCTGTGGTGTTTTCTCTTGTACTGACCAAGAGGTGTGGAGAGCTTGTGGATTCTGGTTTTTCCATAAACCTTGTATGGCACCAATTTTGTCTTAGCAGTGGTCAGTTGGATTTGTGTGATACGACTCAAACCCTCGGGGAAATAATAAAATATGTAACACAACCATGTAGTGTATCTTACTTAGGGTTAAATACAAATAACATTTGTTGAACCCTTGTCCTTATTCTTTTACTGATTTATTGAATTATAAAATGGTAAGAGAAGTCAATTGTTATACATGTTCTTCATGTTCCTTTTTAGAATATAACTTGATCTATTGTTCAGTGGTAACTGCCTAGTCTTGCTTAATTTGCTTAAATTGTTGATTACATGTTGTTTAGTTGAATCTTCTCAACCTGCTTAGTATGTTACCTACTGCTTAGTTTATCTGTGCTACTAATAGACATTGGCGGAGAGTTTTATATCTCACTGGGATGTTTGGTATCACCCCATGGGTTTCTACATATTTTAGGTGGTCGAGCATGAGGAAGTAGAGATCGTGTTGTTGGTGTTGAGTAGCAAGAGGACCAGTAGTTGTTGAAAGGTTGGACATGTTGCTTGTGTATAGAATTAGAGTCCTATGTGTTGTCCATGTACACTCATGACATTGGGGAGGTTTTTCTTATATGTATTGATATGAGGTTTTGGCTTTATGCTCGTTGTTGTATAAAGATGCATATATGTATATGAATATGCTATCATTTGTAACATGATGTGGCTCAAGAGCCAGTGAATGACATTTTGTATATTGTTTTGGCAGGTGATATACAATACAGGTGGCTTTTGTGGACTCAAGTGAAAAATGTTGCAACTCCTATGGTTATTTGAAATCAGTTTTAATTTTTTGTATTTTATGATAACCTAGAAGTGTAGTTTTATTTCTATAGTTGGTTTTGAGTAATCTCATTTGTGGTGCATCAGGGCATCATAATAAGGAAACTCTTTTGGTAACAATCTGAAGATAATGGGACTCTAAATAAATTCTAATTATGGTAATGATGTGGTGTTATAATAAACATAATGGTGTTGAGCCTAAAACTCTAATTGTATTAAAATTTATAAAACAAAATCTCAAAACCCAAATCTAATGGCAAAATTGTGATCCTTGGGTACCAGTTAGCTTGGGTGCCAAGTTTTGGTGACATGATGTCAACACTAATCCTTGATGCAATCAAATTTTACAATGAATTGACATCTCACAAAGGAGTTTGTCTTCTCACAACCACCTATCTATGGGTTCACTAGGAGAACTGATCAGTTGGTGCCCCACTTCATGTAGAACTCAATGATACAATATCCAATCAACCCGATACTCCCAACCGGCCATTTGATCACATGATCCGATCAGTTGGGAATCCATTCAGTCAATTTTTTGCTTGAATTGAATACCTAAACACTTTATTAATCAATCCAATTATAGTTCATGATAAAAAATCCTCTTCTAGGTTAGTTCTTATGTGTATGACCCTATAGGTTGGATATTACGTTGGCAATGAATGTCCATAACCAATTCTGACATCACAAGTGATGAGGGGTGACTAGTCACACATCAATGCTACCTAAGTAAATGGAAAGTTGAAGAACAACTTCAACCTACAATCTGTGTTTGGTGTTATAGTGTTTTTATAGTTCCTTTATCATTGTTATCCATATTGAACTCGAGGCATGGAGTATTCATCCTCTTCAACATTCAATCTTATTTTTTGAACCAGAGCAGTCTATTTGAGATATATGTAAGCTCAATATCACATATTGACTCACATGTGCATGACCATGCATTTCTCAGTCTCACTTATCAAAAGGCCTAAGATATCATACTCTTATAGGAGGAACCAATCCCCTCTACATCACTCACACTCAATCCCCATGTGTCACAGTCACCCAATCATCACCATTATGGAAACCCTTATTCAGAATTACATTAGATAATGTCAAATAATACCAAACGACATGTGATGAGTATAGTAATTTTAGGTCTAAGAACCCCAATCACCACCAACACTATGAGAGATGACTATGACTACCATCATAATGGTTTTCATGTATCAGTGTCATGGTGACTCTTCCCGATACATTTTTCTCAAACATGTATATGTGTGCTTGGTTTGATATCATATATCATGGCTATCGAGATTCTTTCATCAACCAACACACACTCTAGTCTTATGTGTTATTGTTGTCTATTTACCTTCCATAATAACATCCAACTAGGGACATAATGAGAATGTATATATTCTTAACATCTGTATGATCTCATTGTTTAAGTCATGTACTTGAGGACATACATAATTGAGTAATATCATTCTCTAAACATTTATTATGTTACATCATTATCTCGTAATTAAATACAATAGAATAAATTGGAAGCTTTCCTTTATTATTAGTCAAATCATTTACAAATTATGCCATTACAATCGTCATATGATTGTCTCTCTGGGCATACATACCAGTAGGAACACTATTCTATTGTCTATCCCTTTATCCATGTCATCTAAATGATTTATTTGCTTTGAGTAATCTTTTCTATAATTTAGTCTTCATGATCATCTTTTGAAAATTAGTAAATCTTTCTCTACAAAAATGATAGCTCATTTTATCCATTTAGAGCATGATTATTTCCAGAATTGACTTGGGGACTTCTATTTAGTAATAATGATGTTCATATAAAATTCTAATATTTATGGAAAGAAAGGGTGTTAGAGTCCATTTGGTTAAATATACTGGGTTGGTCGTTCATTAATTTTTAAGGATAGGCTTTAGGACCACCATAATATATATGTTAACTGTCAGAGATTCTTTCATGATTGGATAGGATGAAATCTCTTACTTATAAGTAAACTCCATATACCTTCATATATAAAACATCAAATTTGTAACTTTTCCAGATTCCCACTAATTTCCTTACATAATTGGAAACTATGTTTATTTAAGTTTTTCTTTAGTAAAAGATGAAAAAAAATCTTAGTTTGTAACTTGGAATTGTATGAAACACATTCAAATTGCATTCTTACATACATTGCCTAAGGTGTTAATACTAGTTGTTTCCTAAACACTTCATCTAAAGTATGGTAACCTTTTTCAATCTCCATCTCCTACGTACAGAAGTCCCTAGCATGTAAATAATATTTTGCTAAGAAGGGAATGTTATATATAAACATAAATAGGAAAAGGGGAGAGGATTTCTCAAATAATGAATATTTAATTATCCTCTAAAATAATATATGTGCGAAATCTCGTTAGTTGTAAACATCTTTAGCCTATTTCTTATTATTCAGATGAGGCATAAATTGCATTGCAGCATTCCAATATTACATTTTAATTGTAGTCATTATGATGCATTTTAAATGTCATATAAGATAGCCATTGGTATTTGAATTGATTTAAAAAAAATTCTAACCACTCTTTTCTCATTTGGTAGACCACAACCATGATTACGCCTAATACATTAACATCAAGGGACTGTTTCAACAATTTATGTTTATTTGAAGAAGGAAAATTTAGTACAAGGTGATTTTTACTGCACTATATGTTTTTCATTTCGATCATGATATTTTGTATGCTCCACCCAAGTTGTTCGATTTATTAGTTTTATTTCCAATGTCATTGTAATTTCTATGATTGAATGCTTTGAGAAGATGGGTTTGGTGGTTGCGAAGACTGGTTTGGTACCAATTGGTAAAAAATTGACGACGAGTGTCATTTTATAGGGATTTTACTCTTGCTTATTCATTCAATAAAATCTAAGAGTAGTTGTTACTAAAGGTTGAACACGAGTTAAGCTTGGAGGAGTTTGATGCACACACTATTATGTCATTTTTTCTATATTTCATTATGTTTGTATGGAAAAAGGATCTTATTTTTTATATTTTTCATACAAATACTACTCAAAAAAATCTTTATGTGCTTATGCATAAATTTCATCAATTTTTAGAAGTGATTTGGAAGAAAATTGATTATATGTACTTCCGTTTCTTATTCATGTATGTTTTCTACATAAGATACAAGTTTTCAACCAAAATGTCGATAGCATCGATCACATACTTGATGCCATTCACCATACCATCTTATTTTTCTCCCAAGATAAACCCAGAGGCCCCCGGGGTTGATTCTTTGACCCTAAGGTCGATATCATTCTCTTCATCTACATCCATTTTGTCGATGCACCAATACAAGGTTGATAGAAACAACCATTTGGCAACCAAAATGACTTAAAGTCGATCAAATTTTGCAAACTACCATGATATATTATCAAGAATGGGTCACTCAACACATAATCTCATGGAAAAATAGTGACATCTCATTCTATATGATTGTTGACCGCCGAAAGAAGTAAAGGAGTTGAGAATGTAGTACTTCATTACCCACATGTATCTTAAGGAAAAATCAGATGATAGAGTCACTTGTTATTGTCACTACCATTACTTCATGGAGTCTACCACAAAGTTCCTTATTCTCATCATATTCTAATTCCAATTTTCATTCTCCCTCGCTATTTCATAGAACACAAATCCTCAATGCATAGGATCTAAGAGTTTCAGACAAGAAAATTATTACTAATCAATTTTTTTTCTTCTTAATATGTAAAATTTTTCTTTGGATTTCATGTATGAATGTATTTTTTTGTTGATTGTGATTGATCACCATGATTGACTTACTAGATAGAATTTGTAGTTGGAACGTTCATGTTTCATGGGAAATATTTCATGGATGGAATACATGGGAGCACCAGTGTAGCTTCTTGTTATGAAGCATTATCATAGTAGGCTAAAGCTGCTTCATTTTATCTACGTTAAAAATACCATGAAATTACTATTTTTCTTAGTTAAACTAGACTACGTGAACGATAAGAACTTATAAAAAAAGTGATATGCTTATCCAAATAATGGTACTAATATTTTAAGATTTGACTAGTTTGACAACATTAGATTGTCATGGTGAATACTGCATCCAAAGCATCCTTAAATCTGAGTTCCAATCAGTTTCAACTATTCTTTTGTTTCATCAGTAGTTAACGAGAGCCCATGTAAAACCTTTTCTTCTGACTTGGGTGATTGAGTTTTTGTTATTAGCAATATGTAGTGGCTCAACTCTGTATGATTTGACAAAGGGGAATCAAATTGCTATTATTATTTGACAACCATGCACTTGCATGTACATGCTTAGTATCAACACACCAACATCTACGGGGGTTCTTCTTTCTCTATAATGTCATGAACATGTGCCAACAGTTGAATCATGAATGATAGAATTAGAGAAGAATGCCATTTGGTGAATGAAGTTGATGAAGAGGAGGCAATCTAAAAAGAGATAGTATGGTTGTGGAGCATTGTGATGGGAAGGTCTAACCCATTTATAAGGGTTTATACTAGGTTCACCTTTCTTCATCATGTCTAACTGGGTTAAAGCTAGAAGTTCGGTGGCTACATGAGAGGGTAATTGAGGAGGTGAGAGAAGTGGTAGTGAGGTGATTTTATAAGTGGTGGTGTAGTTGTGTAGGTTGTATCGAACATGTGGGGCATCATTGGTATTTACAAGGAACAACAAGAAGAAGAGTTCATGTCGAATCCATCCACAACTAGGTGAGACGGGTAAATTGTTGGTGAGGTGCCTTGCTGATCATGGAGGGGCCTGGTATGCAGCTGTGTGACACAATTTTACCGTGCGTATAATGCAAGTGCACGCGTCAATGTAATATAGGCCTTGATGAGGCCCGAGTCGAACTCAGGGAAACAAAATTATCGGTAAACTACTACTAACTACTCACGATCAACAAAACTTGTTTTAAAAGTTGAGGATTGTTTTGAAAAATAAAAATAAAACAAAAGAAAGTAGAACGATTGATTAAATGGTTGGTTTAATCAATTTCAATGGAATCTTTAGGATTGCGGTTTCACCGCGGGTTCTCGTTGTACTAAGTTTTACACAATTACCATGAAATGTCTCCTAATTCGGGTAGTGGCCTGGAATTAGAATTGCTCGCTTCCGCGATACAATTCACTACCTTAACCTAAGTTGGTTCGACGTCCGTAGTAACCTATGCCTTATATAAGGTGCATGAAATTTAGTTCTAAAGGTTCCCACCATTAATCGTACATCACATTTTCCAAGGAATTTATTGATTAATGTGATTATCATTTCTTTTCAACCATCAATTCTTCATTAAAAGCAATTAATGGTATTGGATTATCACTATGGTGATCAAGCACAATGATATAATAGAGAAAATGATAGCATACCACGAATTTTAGAGACAAATTATGATAAACTATGTTAAAACTATCATACAACGATCACTCGGGCTACTCCCGAACCTAAAGACAAAGGGGATTAGCCCCGCATGTTCATCTCGATAGAATACATGGTGAAGGATTGAGGACACATGAAAACGTGAATAAATGTGATGTAACCCCTGAACGGAGAAGATCTGGGCATCCCTCGGCATGAGATGAGCGATCTACAACCTTCCGGTGGTGGAAAACTCCTTCTACGACCTCCGGAACAATCGATGCATAGCTTTGGCTTCGTTCTTTCTTCTCCCTTCTCCTCTAGACTTGTGTAGCGGCTAATGACATGATTGATGGCTTAGGGCCGCCGTTTTTAGGTATAAGCAACACTTTTGGCCGCCAAAGCATCACCACCGTACGATTAGACTCGAGCTATAGATTAACCTAATCTCACGGCGTCGATACCATCAACGCGGGTCGATGGTATCGACCCACTCAGATACTAGCAATCCTTCAATTTTCTGGGTTTGCTCTGACATGATCTTGATACCATCGACTTCTGGGTCGATGGTATCGAAACCTTAGGCATCACTTTTCTGTGGAATCTGACACTTAAGCTGATTCTACTAAGACAGAGTTGATAGTATTGACTATTTGGTCGATAGTATCGACTTGTAGAAATCTGACTCGCTGAAGCTATCTCGCTACCATCGACTTCTGGGTCGATGGTATCGACTCATTCTGCTCTTTTGCGGCTACCTCCTTGTGGCCGCGTCGATACTATCGACAACCGTCGATGGTATCGACATCTGTATATATATAATTTTGCCTAAAAATCAAAGATAAACTCGAATCAACTTTGATAAATATGGTCATTCATACCATATGAGATAAAACAAGGTAAATTTGATGCATAATGATATTATAGGCTGAAGGAACTGAATCATGCAATATTAACCATGAAAATGACCAATAATCACACAAAGCACATATGAACTAGCCTATAAAATCGACTCAAAATCCTCGCATCAAACTCCCCTAATCTAGATCTTTGCTCATCCTCAAGCAAAAAACTATAGAATAGAATTGTGAGGGTCAACTAAAGAACATACTAGCATAAACGACATCACTGTATGATTCCCACCTGACATGCACATGTCGACCCTTACTGACCACATAATGGTAACTACCCTAAAGGTGACAATCATTGTTCATGAGAGATGCCCACCTAAAGACCAATGAACACTATCAAATAAGGCAGTTGATATAATAATTTTTTCCAGTTCAGGCTTAGTACATCTTGTGATCCCCTATCTACGTTGCTCATCTCCTAACTACCATCTACATGGAAGCAGATCTCCTGATATACAAGGATGAGGAGATAATCATGGGTGGCCTACCGTTTTGAGCAAAAGGTGGATGGAATGGGTGGCTATGGAAGAACATAAAGCACAAAACAATCAATCATGCAATATAAAAATTAATGACCTATCATGATGCAAAATGCAAATGAAAATGTCCTAATGCTACATTTTTGGTGGAATGATGCATGTACTATAATTCCGTCTCAAGGTGAGATGGAATATCTAAGTAAACTACACCATGTTCTTATTGTTCTTAATTCTCAGGTGAGAACATGTTCCTTTCTCCCTCTTTTTTCAATATATATTTTTTAAAGCCCTCATTTTCATAAATGACAATGAGTTATTTGTTGGGCATTCTTTCGTTTACATTCTTTTTGGAGGGTATGGAAAAAATTCACACCTTTAATGTTTTTAGAAAAACATAAGACACATGATGTACTATATGCTCAAAAGATACAAATGCAACTACATAATGTCAATTATGCAACTACTATGACATGCACATAAAGATAATGTGTATGTAAAACTACTCTCTACTCTTCAATTTTTTCATTTTTCATTTTTCATGCAAGACATGCAAGAATAACTGTAATGCAAGACATATCTACATGGAATGCAGTCAATGAGTGAAAGATAGTAATGTGCTCCCAGTTCTTATGGTGGAGTGTGAATTACATTGCGGTGGGTATATCACAAAACTAATTGACAGAACCATCGAAAGATATTATATGTCCCTCCTTACTGACTTGTATACCACTAAATCAAGGGATTTCTCTCTCACACTTATGATTAAAGTCTCGTTACCATTTGGTTAGTTTAGGCTCAACATCCAAAATCATCCACATATCATGAATCATCCGGATGTACAATTATGATCATATGTTTTAAAGTTGACCTACCCAATTATTTTCATAAGTTAAGTGTTCAATTTCAAACAAAGAAAGCTTACAATTATTTGAATTTTTTTTTCAAATTAATGCTCAAATTTCAACATTCCAATATGAAAACAAGAGATGACACACATTTAAAATTAGACATCCACAGATTACACTAGATAGATGTGGATCCTAGAAAGCTGTAAATAATAAGAACTAGAAAATACCAAAAGTAAAAGACGATAAAAAATAAAGAATAAGATAGAAACTGTTCCATCTCCCCCCTCTAAGCTAGAATTTCACTATAGCCTCATAGTCAAAAACAACCTTAGAAGGTGGAACAGTGATACCCTTCTATTACTGTGGCGGTGGAAATGGCGGGTACTGCTGGGTATGGGGGTCCCACTCAGGATATTGCCACTGAAAGCTCAGATCATAAGGCGACATGGGCGGTGGCTGAGGATACCCTCTGAAGTAGTCGCGGCTCCAATAATGATCGTAGAACGGCTGTTGTTGTTGCTCGATCCTCCCCAACCGGTTGTAGACCTGCTGCTGGTTGGCGAACAACTTACGTTCATTCTCAAAAATTGCCTGCTGATTCACATACAACCTGTTGGTCATGTCATGTATATCTACAAAAGATGCGGTATGTCGTTGCTGTGTCTCCTGAATGCCTTGCAACATGGTATACATTCCCTGCATTGAAAAGGCATCCTCTCCTTCCTGAGAGGGTTGTGGTGGCGAGGCTACGAGGATGATGATGCACCCAAATAGAAGCATGGCCGCTTCCTCAGTGCCACTCGTGTCCGAAGAGGAGTAACAATCTCCTCTTCCTCCTCATGCTCGTCGCCGTCATCGTTGTCATAGTCCTCCTCATCATTTGCACTGTCAGAATTGTCTATGGCAATAATGGGCCACCTGAAATGCTGCCCCCCCTGAATGTTGAAGATGGGATCAGGGAGCGCACACTCCTGACACTCTTTGTTGATGTGGCAGTGCGCATAGACCATGCCGTCACGAACTGTCAGAAGGTTGGAGCGGTGGAAATGGGCAAGATTCACCGGATTTTTGCTGACCAATGAAAGAAGTGATGAAAGGTCTATCCCAAGGTAGAGGGCTAGTGGTGTGATAAGTCCCCCAAAATGAATAGGGGCTCTTCTGGTACTCCTCTTCACGGTCATCACGCGTGTCAAGAAAAACGTGGCCCAATTTAACTTTTCCCTCTTCAACATCTTGTAGAGGAAAAATAAACCCGTCTCCTAGAATTTGCTCAAAGAAAGCTCACCTCGAGCAAAGAAGGTGATGCAAAGCATACGGTGTAAAACCCGCATGAATGGGTGCTCAAAGTCGACCACCGCCACATTGTAATAGCTGATCAATTTCCCCGCCGGAGTGGTTACCAACTCCGCAAACATCGCATCATAATCGGCCCGATTATCTGGCCGTATGTACTGCTCGGGTGAGTGCCACCAGTTGTAGATCGAGTTGAATTGGGCGAGCGTAATAGTATAGTAGCGGTTGAAAAAATAGAAGGAAACATGGCCTTTGATCCACTTACGGTCGGTGGCGATAAGGTCATTGGGCACAACACAGATGTCGAGGGAGGCCATGAACTCCACCACAATCTCCTTATAAGTTGGCCACTCGCCAAAGAAAGGATGACACTCAATGTGGTAGGGAATTGCTTCCTCCCATGTTGTTTCCCTCCTCCCAACTTGGCCAAGGACGACATAGGTGAGGTTGTCCTCAAAGCCAAGGTCCCAAATCATTGCTCGATCAACGTAATGAGTGGGCTCTATTGGCCGCTTCATCAACTCGTCAAAGATTTTCTTCACATCCACTAAGGGGTGGGCAATCCTCGGATGGGGAATGGAGCCCTGCGGTAGTGGCACAAATGTGTCAATCTCCATAGGAGCAGCGTGTGAGGAATATGAATCCATGTTCCTCACCATGATGGGTGGAGAAAAGGTATATAAGAAAAGCTCGGTGAAGGTCGGAGAAGATGATCTCCGCAATTGATGCAGAACTCGGAGAAGATCACTCGCTTTCTCAGAGTACGCCTTTGATTTCTCACAAGTGCTCAAACTCAATAGGATCAGAGAAGATCTGAAGGTGTGAAGAAGAAATGAACTCAACCCCTCCTTTTATAGTTGAGATTGGTGCCTCTATTGACCCATCGATACCATCGACGAGATGTCGATGGTATCAACACATGTAGCACGATCCGTCTTCCGCTGGCATCGATAGTCGTTGATTGATGGATGTGTTGGCCCAGATCGATGACATGTCAATACCATCGACATGGGTCGATAGTATTGACTCATCCCACGGATCGCCCTCCAGAATTGATGCACTTTGTTGACGACGTCTCATGGATAGTTGACGTGTCCCGTCGATACCATCGACGGAATGTCGATGGCATCGACTTCTGAATGCAACTGTTATCCTTGCGAGGCCTTGGCTCTGGTTTTTCCTAAAGTAAAGTCGATACCATTGACCATGGTGTCAATGGCATCGACATGACTGAGAAGATTTTGTCTGAAAATCTCCAGAGATCTCATGAGCATCAACCATGGGGTCGATGCTATCGACTTGCTCCAGAAAATTTTGTCAATTAGCCTGATGGGTGGTCGATACTATCAATGAGGCCGTCGATAGTATAGATGGAGCAAGTTTTCTATAGCTACCGCTCTACACCCTGGTCGCTACCATCTACACAAGGGTCGATGGCATCGACACCCAAACAGTCTTGCACACTTAACACACACATCATGGCATCATTTTTATACTAAAAATGAATTTCATGAAAACTACTTAAATAAGTGGAAATGAAATCTACCAATGGTTGGGTTGCCTCCCAACAAGCACCCTACTTTAACGTCTTAGGCTAGACGCATTAAAGCTCATCATTCTTCCTTAAGTGCCATGAGTTTAACCTCACACACCTTTCTTTTATAATCCTACCCATAATAGTGCTTCAATCTTTGGCTGTTCACTAAGAACGTTCTGTCACCATCCTTAACCATGATAGCACTATGGGGTCGCACCTCCTCTACTATAAACGGTCCACTCCAGCATGATCGTAATTTGCCAGGGTGCAACTTTAACTTTGAATTGAACAAAAGTACCATCTCACCCTTCTTGAACATCCACAATTGGATATCACAATCGTGGATTTTCTTTGTGTGCTCTTTATAAATCCTTGAGTTCTCATAGGCATTCATTCTTAGCTCATCTAGATCATTACGTTCTAACATTCTCTTTCTCCCAGCCTCGTCCATGCTCAAATTCAATTTCCATAGAACCCAATGCGCTTTGTGTTCCAATTCTATTGGCAAATGGCATGCCCAGCCATACACCAACCTAAAAGGCATAGTTCCTATAGGTGTTTTGAATGCAGTATTGTATGCCCATAACGCATCTGGTAGCAACACACTCCAATTCTTTCTTGACAAAACCACAATGCGTTCCAAGATCTTCTTAATTTCTCTGTTTGACACTTCCACCTGGCCTTGTGTTTGCGGGTGATATGGGGTGCCTACATTGTGCTTAACCCCGTATTTACTCAGTAATGCAGTGAATTTTCGATTCGTGAAGTGGGTTCCACCATCACTGATGATCATCTGTGGCATACCAAACCTGTAGAAAATATGATCTTTTACAAACCTGCACACTACCACAGAATCATTAGTCCTTGTGGGTGTTGCCTCTACCCACTTCGATACATAATCAACATCAAGTAAGATATACAAATTGGAGTTGGAGGACACAAATGGTCCCATGAAATCAATACCCCACAGATCGAACACCCCATCTTCTTGGAATACTGTGAGGGGCATCTCTTGCTATTTTGATATATTACCTTCCCTTTGACATGAATCACATCGTCTTACATAGTCATAGGCATCCCTGAAAAGTGTAGGCCAGTAAAGGCCACTCTCTAGCACCTTAGCCGCCGTCCTTGCACTTGCATGATGACCGTCGGTAGGTAGTGTATGACAATGACTAAGTACACTCTCATATTCATACTCCGGAATACACCTGCGCAAGATTCCATCCTTGCATTGTCTCAACAAAATCAGGTCATCCCAAAAATAATATCTTAAAGAGTGGAAAAACCTTTTTTTATAGGTCCAATCATCTGAGATTTCTTTACAGGCAAGGTAATTGACAATATGCGAAAACCAAGTATCCGTCGATTAAATTGCAAGAATTTGCTCATCTAGAAACGTCTCGGTAATGGGTATGTGGGTGTCTTTTTCATCAACCCGCTCTAACCGAGATAAGTGGTCTGCAACCACATTCTCAATACCTGCCTTATCTTTAATTTCAATGTCGAATTCTTGTAACAATAAAATCTACCTAATCAATCTAGGTTTTGCATCCTTTTTCTCCATTAGGTATTTTATGGCGACATGATCAGTCCACACCACAACCTTAGAACCCACAAGATATTTCCTGAATTTTTCGAAAGCAAAAACCATGACAAGTACTTCTTTCTCAGTAGTGGTGTAATTGAGTTATGCATCATTTAAAGTTTTAGATGCATAAAAAATTATTGTAGGTTTGTTCTCAAGATGCTGCCAAAAAACAGCCCCTACGGCAAAATCTGACGCATCACACATAAGCTCAAATGGCTTAGTCCAATCCAATGTTTGAACAACCGGTGCAGAAATCAGTTTGTCCTTGAGCACCTCAAAAGCATGCAGGCATTTATCGTTGAAATAAAAAACAACATCTTTCTCAAGCAATTCCGAAAGTGGCTGAGCTATTTTTGAAAATTCCTTGATAAATTGACGATAAAATCCTATGTGACCAAGGAAAATCCACACCCCTTTCACTGTATTTTGTGGAGGTAGTTTGGAAATAACCACAATCTTTACTGGATCCACCTCCAGTCCTTTGTTGGACCCCTTATTTCCTAGCACTATGCCTTCATTTACCATCATGTGGCACTTTTCCCAATTGAGGACTAAATATGTGTCCTCACATCTCTGTAACGCCCTATCAAGATTTTGCAAACATTCTTCAAACGACGCACAATAGACGGATAAGTCGTCCATAAAAACCTCTAAACATCTCTCTACCATATCTGAGAAAATAGCAAGCATGCAGTGTTGAAAAGTGGCCAGTGTGTTGCACAAACCAAATGGCATTCGGCGATAAGCAAGGGTTCCATAAGGAGAAGTGAAGGTGGAATTCTCTTGATCCTTAGGATCAATGGAAATCTGATTGTAACCGGAGTAGCCATCCAAAAAACAAAAATGAGAGCGGCCAGCCAATCGCTCTAAAATCTGATCAATAAATTGAAGAGGAAAGTAATCTTTTAGGGTAGTGGAATTCAAGTGACGGTAATCGATGCAAACACGCCACCCGGTTACCAATCGGGTGGTAACAGGTTCATTCAACAAATTTTGAGTAACAGTGATTCCCCCCTTTTTAGGGACTACATGTGTGGGGCTTACCGATGTCGAGTCTGAAATGTCATAGGTGATGCCCGCCGAAAGGAGCTTGATCACCTCCTTCTTGACGACCTCCATCATGCTAGGATTTAATCGACGCTGTGGCTAAATCACTGGCTTGGCTCCTTCTACAAGCCGAATTTTGTGCTGGCAAAGAATAGGGGAGACCCCCTTGATGTCAGAAACAGACCACCCAAATGCACCACGGTGGTTCTTCAACACCATCATCAGCTGTGCTTCCTCATCGACACTCAAATATTCCAATATGATCACCGGAAGCTTCTCATTATCTGCCAAGAAAACATACTTGAGGTGGGGGCAGCGGTTTGAGTTCCAACTCAGGTGGGTTGACTAATGAAGATTGAAGCGGTGGTGGTAGCGGTCCCAGATCTTCATAGTGCTTGGCGTAGTAGCAAGGAAACACTTGAAACATCTTTATACATTCTTGTAATGAGGCGCTTCTCATCCAAAATTCAATTAAATTGAAAAGACATGCCTCAAGGGGCAGTGATGAGTATGAATCAAACATAGAGACCGTTATAGCCTCATCCTCTATAGACGGTGAAACTTCCTCTTCTTCATCATCGGGATAACCCACTGCTTTCACAAGCAAAATTACCTTCGTCTGCTCCATGATGTCCACAACAATTGTGCCTTTATCTGCTTTCGTCATGACGTGGGCCATATAAAAATGTCTTCCCTAGACAAAGAGAGATATTATGCTCAAAGTACTTTATTTTATGACATTGTTCATTTACTTGTGATTACTTTGGATTTGACGACATGAGTATTTCAAATATGTCATCAGCTATACCCATTGTTAACCGGCCTCTACCCATCTCCAGTATCATGTCGGGAGTGGCTTGAAAGGGTATTCCCAACAGTAGCTCATTCCCTCGTTCATCTTGCATCTCCATAATGACAAAATCAGCCGGGAACACAAACATATCAACTTCACTAGGACTTCCTCACAAATACCATACGGCCTCACCGCAAAATTGTCTGCCAATTATTGCTCTTTTGAAATTCTTTTATCCCAAGCTTTTTGAATGTGGAGAGGGGAATCAGGTTAATACTTGCCCCGGAATCCAACAGTGCCTCACCAAATTTGACTTTACCAATATAGCAGGAGATGTTGAAACAACCCAAATCTTGTCGCTTTGGTGGTAATTTTCCCAGAATGAAAGCACTGACCTGCTCCTTAAGCACTACCACCTCGGTATCGGGTATCTACCTATTTTTGGTAATTATATCTTTCAAAAACTTACCATACGAGGGTATCTGCTCAATCGCCTCCAACAAAGGAATATTAACATAAAGTTTTCTAAAACTATCTAGAAATTTCTTAAACTGTGCATCCACTTTCTTGGCTTTGAGACTATTAGGGTAAGGGACGACAACGATCTGTTCCCTCTAATGTGGTGGCACATATGGCGTCATATTATCTTTCTCTTTCTCTTCAATCGGCTCATCTGTGGCCTTGTATCCTTCATCTTCAACTGTCTCTACCACTTCAATACCCTCTGCGGTCTCACCTTGATTTTTTGGTTGCTGGGTGCTCGGTTCATCAACCCTAGGGTTTAAAAGTTTCTTTCCACTCCTTAGTAGAATGGCTTTGGCCTGGTGGTTCCCTCCTGCAACATTTGTGTTTCTTGGAAAACCTTGCATTGTGGGCTTCTTCGGACTTGTTATTTCAGCTGCCATCTGCACTATGGATGTCTCAAGAGTCCTCATCTAGGCTCCGTGACTTTGTAGAGTTTTCCCAAACTGGTTCATAAATTATCCTTGTTCCTTGATTTGTTGGCCAAAAGTGTGTGCTCATTAGCTCTTGATTTTGTTTTATCACCTGATTGCGCAACTCATTGCTCTTTTCCTCTGCAGTAGGCTGTGGCTTAGCATCAGGATCCTGCAGGAAATTATTTGGATCCTTCCATGAAAACTTTTTGTCCCTCCTCCAAGAATAGTCATTGTTTATGTACCCCTGCTGCTGGTGCATGAACTTCACTTGTTCCTCATCATCAGATCCGTCATCTTCTTTTGCAAGCAATTTCTTGGCTAATAGGTCCATTTTCTCGTTATGCTCCTTAATGGCTTTTGAATCTCCAACAGCTCGAACCTGTTGCAGTGCATCTCTATCACCCCATGACTATTTTTTAGCCATGTTCTTTAGAATCTCCCAACACCTTGTTTCTATATTGTTCAAGAAAAAACCAGAGCCTGCTGAATCGAGGTTGCTTCTGTCATGCTCATTGAGAGCAAAATAGAAAATTTTTACTTGTTTTTTCTTGTCCAACCCATGATGTGGGCACCTCCTCAGCATTATCTGGAAGCGTTCCCACATCTCTGAATAGGTTTCTCCCACCCTTTGGCTGAAATTGTGAATTTTCCTCACTAAATCATTTGTCTTCTCAGGTGGAAAAAATCGCTCGAAGAACACCTCTATCATTTGATCCCAAGTCTCCACGATCTCATCATCAAGGTTATGCAGCCATTCTCATGCATTTCCCGCCAGAGAGCTGGGAAATAGCTTCAAGTAAAGTACTTCCTGTGGAAACCGGTCAATTTTTATCGTATCACAGTTTTCTGCGAAAGTGCTTATGTGGGCTACTGGATCTTCATTCTTCAGCCCATGAAACACTTGGGATTTGACCAAATTAATCAGTGCCAGATCAATTTTATATGTAGGAACGTTTATTGCCTGCCTTTTAATAGGCCCCTTTGACGCAGAAGAGGAAGAAGCCTTGATCTTCTCCCATATTGTTTTTTCGTCATCCATTGCTTCTAGTTCAGAATCTGAATCCACGTCCTCAAAATGATTTCAAATGTTGTTTTCCTCGTCGTCTGATCCCAAAGACGATACCTGTGATGATGACCGTGCATAGTCTGTGCTACGCGTGCTCACCATGCACTAGTACCTACAAAAGGATAGATTTAATTTAGCACAGTGCTAAAGGAAAGCAGAATGTGAAAGATAGACGATTAATTTCAAGAATTAAAATTGCAAATGAAAATAAAGGGTAGCCTGGAGTGGCCGCTTGTAGCACTCATAGTGTCGACAATTGTCGTTTTCCCGACAACGACGCCAAAAACTTGACACGATTTAACCGTGCGTATAACGCAAGTGCACGTGTCAATGTAATATAGGCCTTGATGAGGCCCGAGTCGAACTCAGGGAAACATAATTATCGGTAAACTACTACTAACTACTCACGATCAGCTAAACTGGTTTTAAAAGTTGAGGATTGTTTGGAAAAAGAAAAATAAAACAAAAGAAAGCAGAACAATCAATTAAATAGTTGGTTTAATCAATTTCAATGGAATCTTTAGGATTGCGGTTTCACCGTGGGTTCAAGTTGCACTAAGTTTTACATAATTACCATGAAATGTCTCCTAATTCAGGTAGTAGCTTGGAATTAGAATTGCTCACTTCCGCGATACAATTCATTACCTTAACCTAATTTGGTTCCACGTCCGTAGTAACCTATGCCTTAGATAAGGTGCATGAAATTTAGGTCTAAAGGTTCCCACCATTAATCGTACATCACTTTTTCCAAAGAATTTATTGATTAATGTGATTATTGTTTCTTTTCAACCATCAATTCTTCATCAAAAGCAATTAAAGGTATTGGATTATAACTATGGTGATCAAGCACAATGATATGATAGAGAAAATGATAGCATACCACAAATTATAGAGACAAATTATGATAAACTATGTTAAAATTGTCATACAACGATCACCCGGGCTACTCCCGGTCCTGAAGACAAAGGGGATTAGCCCCGCATGTTCATCTCGGTAGAAAACATTGTGAAAGAAAGAGGAAACATGGAGAAAACTTGAATAGATGTGAAGTAACCCCTGAACGGAGAAGATCCGGGCATCCCTCGGCATGAGATGAGTGCTCTACAACCTTCCGGTGGTGGAAAACTCCTTCTACGGCCTCCAGAACAATCGGTGCATAGCTTTGGCTCCGTTCTTTCTCCTCCCTTCTCCTCGAGACTTGTGTAGCGGCTAATGCCATGATCGATGGCTTATAGCCGCCGTTTTTAGGTATAAGCACCACTTTTGGCCACCAAAACATCACCACTGTACGATTAGACTCGAGCTGTAGATTAACCTGATCTGACAGTGTCGATACCATCAACGCGGGTCGATGGTATCAACCCACCCGGATACCGACGATCCTTTACTTTTTTGGGTTTGCTCTGACATGATCTCGATACCATCGACACCTTAGGCGTCGCTTTCTGTGGAATCTGACACTTAAGCTGATTCTACTGAGACGAAGTCGATAGTATCGACTTGTAGAAATCTTACTCACTGAAGCTATCTCGCTACCATCAACTCATTCTACTCTTTTGTGGCTACCTCCCTATGGCCCAGACGATACTATCGACAGCCGTCGATGGTATCGACAACTGTATATATCCGTTTTTCCTGAAAATCAAAGATAAACTCGAATCAAATTTGATAAATATGATCATTCATACCAAATGAGATGAAACAAGGTAAATTTGATGCATAATGATATTATAGGCTGAAGGAACTGAATCATGCAATATTAACCATGAAAATGACCAATAATCGCACAAAGCACATATGAAACTAGCCTATAAAAGTGACTCAAAATCCTCGCATCACCGTGTCAAGAGAGATTGATTGTTGTTTTCATGCAACTTTGTAGTTTTTCTTTTTAGTGCTAGAGAGGATGATCATACAATAAGGAGGAGTAGGATTATGGGTACCTACAAGTTCCAGACTCTGTGTGGAGGGGTTTGCATGGGTTTTTGGTGATTAGTGAAGCAACCAACACATGTCCCTTCAACCAATGCCAGTTGACACAAGGTGAGAGGGTGGGGAAGAGATTGATGGAGGCTAAGGTTTCAAAAAATTTGTTGGGCAAGCAAAGTTGAGGGAGAAGTAGGTAGGAGGGGAGGAATAGAAGAAGACAAGCAAAGTGTGTGAGGAAAATGGCATGGCTACATGATCGAGTAAGCAAACAGATGGTGGCATCAAAATGGAACTTTGGTATTCAGGACTTGATAAATGGAATTAATGTGAATAAATGTGTTATATTTGTATAAATTAAATAAATGAACATTCATACACCAAATAAGATGAAATTTTAGAGACATACAATAAAGTGAGGATTACTTACATAATTTGTAAATTATATATTTTTGTTTGTATATGGCTATAAATAGGTTAGAGGAAAACTAGTTAATATTTTTTCTATGGTTATAAAATTCTATTCACTCCCTAATATTTTAATCAAAATTATGATATATAATTTACTAACTACATAAAAATTTTCCAAGGAACTTTTTGAGTTAGTAAATAGAAATGTCAAGATTTACAATAAGGATACAAATAAGCCATTTCCTAAAATTTTATCATATAAAAAAATTACCACCAAAATGGGAGAGAGTATTGGACCTTTTATGACATAAACATAATAATATTTTGGGGTTCTAGTCAGATTAAGTCACTTAATTGCATTAGGCATAAAATGGTCACTCTAGATGTAACTAAAGCTAGTAAATGAGTTATCTCTCCAAATATAAGTTGAATGTTAGTTTATTAAAATAAATTAAATCTCTTGACTATTTTAAGGTAAATATCATTACCTTCATATATAAGTAATTTTTTTATTAAATAATCAGTATACTAAGGTTTACCCATTAGTACATCAAAAAAGGTAATTAGGGTCATATAGAACTACAAAATTATTGAATTGCTATCTATTTAGAGATTTTATGGCTATTCCAAAAAAACCATTTAAACATATTTATTCATATCAATTTATTATTTAGTTCATGTACGTTGGCTTGTATTATACAATATTTTGGAGCTAAGTTAACATGAAAAAATATTTGACCATCTGAATCGGGTCAAATGGTGCAAAACCATTCCTAGTGGAAAATGAAAAATAATAAAAATGTTAGAAATTATATCTAGATTTTAGTATATTACAACTTCTTTCATGTGGATACAATGAGTTCAAACTCATTAGTACCATTGTGTGTTGACATCTTAGCTCAATTCCCTATTATGGAATGTGTAATATAGAACCTTTATGGCTAGTAGTTTAATTGTAGAACCTTTTGCATGTGTCAGAGAACTAAAAAATGAAGAAAATGTGTAGTAAAATATATTGTTTTGCAATGTATGGCACACTACTTAATATTTCTTGAAAAAAAGGCTAAGAAAGTAACATGGCATGAAACAACATGTACCATGAGGTTGCACAACATGAACCACCCTTAGTATTTCATTTACATGATAGGTGTTTGATAATATTTTTTTTATACTAGATCTAAAACACATTGTAACTTCATAGTTATAATTAAAAAGAACTTCATCATAAGGATGCCATGTTAGTTCAGCTAAAGGGTTGTGAACCAAGAGACCCAAGTTTGAACCTCATGGATCATCCTTGATTTAACTTAGTATTGCACTCAAAGTTATGTATAGTTCCCAGTGTAGGGTTAACCCTCTTATGCTGTTTTAGATAATTAATTTAGTGAAATCTAAAGAGTCATCAAACATGTTGGAACTGACTCATATGTGATAGCTAATCATTGTTGACATTTATACAAACACACATAAGAGAATTCGTAAATATAAGACAATATTATAATATCCAACTTATGATGATCTAGATGATGTAAGGGTGAATCGATATATATTTTGTAGAGGCATACTAGTGTAGAAATGACTTGATTTTTTCATGTTTTTTAATATAAAATATAGCATTGGTATGTAAATATTTGTAATGATCTATACAACTTTTGATAAGTTAGATAAGTTTCAGTGTCCATCCTAATATCTAGAAAATCTGTATCTCAAACGTTTTCAGAAAATCAAGAATCAGTTGGATTTATGAAAGGGCTTCAATTGTCTTGCTAACTTTTATGTTTGACATTTATGAGTAGTCTATCATATATAGATGAGTATAGACGAATAATATTAAGTTCATTAACTATATATCTTAAATGACAAGCATAAGAAATATATATTTTAATTGCTCTAGTTGACCCCCTCTATGTATACCATATCAACACGCTATACATGTGTGAGACTTTTGGCACGAATTGTATAGACTACAAGCCATGTTCAAATTGTATCTAAAATAAATAATCTATCTTACATGGCTACCTAACCATGGGTTAGAGTACGGTGTAAATCGAGCTCATTCAATTTTAACCCCTCGTATAAATGCAATGGTTAGGATGCCGAGATAGCGACAATGTGCTTTTGAATAAGTGGTGGAAGAAGCCATCGATTGGAGTTACTTGTTATTTCATGTCTAAGAAAGGGCAAAAAGGGAAAAATGATCTTGGCAGTGAATCACATTATAATGTTGATGCACCTACCCCAACTAAGATACAACGTGCACGTTTCTACAAGCCATGTCGGCTGCACTACTATTCCCTGGTTAGCACTTCGAGGAGCCGACGGCGCATCGGCACATAGGGCACGTGCCACAGGCAGCCAGCCACACGTCGATGCACTCCCGGTGAAAGCAGTGCCCGCACCCGGGCAGTTTGCGGCCTTCGTCCCCGTCGACGAACTCCCCCAAGCAGACGGAACAGTCATTGATCCCTCGCTCCGTATCGGCGGAAGAATACATGAAGGCGGACAAAGACTCTACGACGTCTGGGTCGAGTCCGCGTTTGGAGCTAGCACACCCGTCCTGGCCGGACTGCGGCTGCATCTGATGCGCCGTGATCCGGGCGCGTGCCCGACGCCGGCGGCGGTTGCTGCGGAAGGCTAAGCAGCAGACTAAGCAAATGTAGACGGAGATAAGGATGATGCCGGCCGTACAGACGGCGATGATGGCCGCCACGGTCAGCTTCTGTGGAACCGTCAGGTCGACCATCGACGATGTGCTCCCGGCGTTATCCCTGTCCATCGACCGCGGCGTACGTAAATGAGCGCCTAAAGAATGTAGCAAATGGAAGAATCATGCATGGCGGAGAACATCAGATGACACTTCTCGTGCTAGAGTCAGGACCGAGAGAGATATAAGCCTTTGGGCACAGTGTTACGGGACTTTGTTCTGTATTTTAAAGACATGAATGGGAAATGCGTCTGTTCCTGGAAGAACGAAAGAGTAGGAAGATTTGGTTTGTGGTTGGCGATCAAACTCGTCGGACGAGTTGGAAATGTTTGTACACAACTTCGTTTTGGATCATTAGGTGGGCTACCTATGTGCACTTGCAGAACCGGTCACTCTCACGGTCCCAGAGTTAGTTACAGTTGTTGGACATAGTTATGGGCGGTTTAAATTTGTACTATGAAGGCTTCGTCGTTTTCTTTAAATAATTTTCATATGAGAAGCCGGGAGAAAATGTATTTATCTACCCCGTAGGAGCGAAAAAATTCAGAAAGCAGAATGGCGATCGACACTCAGCATCCGGTCACACCCACTCGTGTACATCTATGAGTACATCAATGCGTGCTCATATTGCAATGACATTTCAAGAGCTATTTCCAAGTATGATAACCACATATTCGTTATGTACGCTCCAATGCGGAGGCATACCAGCCAAACACTGAGCTCATAATTGTTTAACAAACCCGCCCCATACTGAACTAAAATTTTCACCCACCTATTCACCTCCCTACATGCATGGTGACATTCTCATCCCATGTGAAGAAGAAAGGACACAACTTTCCCCAAAATCAAGGGAATCTTTCATGTCAACCTATCGTATTCTTTTTTAAAAGTAGATTATATTAACAACCACACTGATCGTGTTACTAGTAGCGGGAACAGAGAGAGTTAGAGAAAAATAATGATTAGCATTTCACGAGGAAACGCCATAGTAAGATGTTAAGACACCCAAATTATGTAAAGGTAAAGGGTTTTGGGACCACAATTAGATAAATCTCATATAATAGGAGGGGGAATTCCACATGTAACACCAATACTGTTTGAATGAAAATTATACTAATCAAATAGGCGATGCAATATGTTTTGGCACAACTATTGTCATGGGAGAGGATGGACCCAAGGGTTGGGATAGAATGGTCATGGCTTGTAGTTGGACATCTATTTGTAGGGGTGAACTTGCCAACCATACATGAAGGTTAGCCAAAATCTATATCAATCTTATAAATCCCAGTATGAGTAGTATAATTATTATGAAAAAAGTCTTTGGTTTATTTTGATCCATATAAACCTTAAGCAATGACAATTGATATTTTTTTAATCAGAGAAATTAAGTAAAAGGCTAAGTTGTATGGGTTGAAGTAGGCATTGTCTAAAGAATTAACTTGTGTGAGTAAGGTGATCTTGAAGTGCAACCATAGGATAGAGGTAAAGGGACATTTAATGGAGTGATGTGTTTTCTATGTTTTCTCAAAAAAGCATACAATGAAACAAGTTGTGTTTGGATATTTTATGTAGGTTGTTACAAAAATAAAACTTATTTGGGCAAAGATGCCAAATGAAAAGAAGGGTGTTTGGTCTAGTGTTAAGGCTCCATAAGGATTTTATGAAATGAGTCATAGATCCATGGATGGATAAATAGTGATGTTAAAAGAAAAAAAATTTCTCCCCCTCCCCCAAACTCATGGTAAATGCCAGACCCTCAGGAGGGTGATGGATAAGATGTTATACACATATTGTATTGAGAATATATCACCTTAGAGCCACGCTGTAAGAATAAACCCCTCTAATAAAATCCTAATTGATTATTACAATAAATTATTAGATAAAACCCAACTAAAAACTAACAACCATCGAAACTGAGTTGAAAAAATATGAATAAAATGATCTAAATAGAGATGTAAATACAAAAAACTCCATTAAACTCTTGCAAATGATATATGAATTTGTATCTCTGGATTATCATATTAAGAATTACCAGACTCCACTAGATATCTCCACACACCTTGGGTCAAACTAAGGGTAACGAATGGTAGATTGATCACATAAAGCTCTATTGTGGAATCACTCAAAGACGAAACAACTAAACTCAGGCTCACTTTGGGTACATAGGTCACAATGCCATAAAATATCACTAGTACATAACCGGCCTTTAGTGTCGGTTATTTAAGGCCTTTAGTGTCAGTTTTTAAGTGACACCTATGTGGGCGCTGTAAAAAGCTCAACCGTTACATGTCGGTTCTCAAACCGATGCGACAACCCTTCACGTGCCACCGAAAACGTGCCAGCAGGGGGGTATATGCGTCAATTATTAGCTTTGAAACCGACACCATATACCTTCGCGCCACAAAAAGGGCGCCATCTGGGGCACTATCGGTGTCGGTTTATTAGTGATAACCGACGCCATCTCACCCGCTACCACGGCCGTGCTGGCTAGCACGACTGAGGTGTCTGGTCCGCTGCCACGGCCGTGCTGGCCAGCACGACCGTGGTGTCTGGCTCGCTACCACGACTGTACTGGCCAGCATGGCCGTGGTGTCTGGCCTCATTAGGGAAATCGACGCCGGTTACTAGTAGGGCAACCGACACTGTAACCATTTGTCATTGGTTTTATACAAATAATCGACGCCTATTTTATGTTTTTTTTCTGTCAGTCTGCAGACCTGCTGTGGATGGTCGCAGGATGAGAAACTTGCAGTTCAGTTATGAACTACATATTTTACGACATCCATTGATATCAGCCAATAACAGGCCACAAACCTGCAAAATTAACATCATAAATGTTCACACATTTAGCAACCTGTAGTTCCATTCGATTTTCACACATGTAGAAACATTCATGTAGCAATTTGTAGTTCCATTCATTTTCACATTCACACATGTAGAAACATTCATATAGAAACCAACAGTTTCATTCGTTTTCACTCAGACACATGTAGAAACATTCAGACATGTAGAAATATTCACACATATTATAATTCAGAAATTCATTTACAAAATATCATTCTTTAGTCATTATTTGCTATCAACATCACAATTATATATTAAAACCCCCACTACTTGTATGGTTGTTGCCCATTCTTCTCTTACATCATTTAATTCTTCCGTCGTATAGGGAGCATGTACATCTGGTAAGACCTTTCCTATATTGTGGTCAGTTTTAAACACCTACAAAGAGAATGATGTATATATATAATTAATAATATATAAATAAGAGTGATATATTTTATATTATCTAATGAGACTATATATTATACCTCAGGAATGATATCGATGTCGACTACGGCATATTTGATAATCATGTGCATAAATCACATCACATAGTATGCACATGCCCATTCGTTGTCTTGTGTAGCACACTATAAATTGAAACATATAAAATATTAAAAAATACAACTAATTAAGCATTGTTCACATAAATAATATATACATTGCAGTCGGGAACTTACATATGTAAACCCCTACATGTTAATGTTGGGGACCTTTCCTCCATCCTTTTTCTTGGGGACCTTTCCTCCAACCTTGTAAACCCAAATTATTTGCTGGTTCTTTTTCTTGGGGACCTTTCCTCCAGCCTTTTTGAACTCATCTAAACCCCTACATGTTAATGTAACACAATACATTGCATAATTAAATAGTAATGTAATAACATATGTTAACGGATATGAAAATGAAATATTTCTCACCGGAATAATGTCATTTTCATTATGTGTCCATATTTTGAATTCAATTTACTCCCCTTAGGATCTAGATAATAGACAGTGAATGTCTCAGGGACAATAACTAGTAACTCCCAATACATACCACTAGAGGTAAAAAAAGTAAAAAATTAATCACTCAAAATCCACAAAAAAATGTAATTTTCCTAAGTCCAAATTATAAGCAAAGTAAACTTACTCCACATTGAATGGAGCTATTATCACCGTCTTTTTATTTTGAGCAAAATTTGCAAAAGCATCACAACAATATTGCTGCACTGACGGAGGGTCTTTAGCTACTAGACTAATCAAAGATGGAATAAAAAATCCTATATATTCAAATGAAAAATCTACACATATCTTATCTAAGTAGCTACAAAACATATATTACATATGCATTAATAAATAAGAAACCAGATCACCAGATCCTACACAAGGTATATGGATGTATAAAGAAGATCTCACCTTATCCATAGCTCTATCATATATGTATTCATCCAATCATATCGAAACAACTCCAAAATATATTGTATAAATAGGTTGCTTTCATATGATTGACCTGCAACATCCGCATCTATAGAAATAGTTATAGGGAAATTTATATCATGTTCGCCTAAACATATTGTCATATCCCTACAATTAGGACCTAACAGGATATGTAGGTCCTGTGGAACCCAACTTGGTAATGTAGGAGATGGAGGTGGAGGCCTAGATGTTGTGGGTGTCTTCTTTTTAACATGTATATATATATATATATATATATATATATATATATATATAATTTCAGATCAACTGACATCATATACACACACTAACAGTTTAACATAATGTAAATTTACCATACAGTTTCAGTATAGAGGACAACCGCTTTTGGCCACAATATCACTCCGCCTTCTGCCTCACCAAGCGTTTCACAATCTGGGTGGGCATATGGCAATAGAAGATCCATCTAGTTATGGAATATATGTAGCGGGTTCACACGAACCCAACCAGCTGGTAATGGAGACCCATGAAACATTTCCCTTGCTAGGGATGGGTAAGCCGACGCCTCTGCAACGACAAATTCTTTACTTTTTAGACGGCATGACTTCAACCCCTACAAAGTTTTGTGTAAAGAATGTTATATACATATATACATATCATCTTGAAAATATATCATCTTGAAAAGACTAGTTATTATGTCATAAAAACACTTACATTGGATGTGCTAGGTGGTGGGTCTATAGGATTACTCCCAACCTCTGCAGTAGGAGTAGAGCGGGACGCCATAGGTACTGTCTGCTGAGTGGCAGTCTGAGATGCCTGCCACTTGCTTAGTGCTTCTTCGAGTTTCCTATCAACTAGCTTATCTACCTATACATGGATAAAAGAAACATTAGCTTCTGATTATTGAATTCTCTTTTACAGTAACATTAGAAAGAAAGAATAGGTTACCTCTTCTTATGAAAGTACCACTTTTTGGACATGTTTGTGCTGGGATGGCCCAAAGAACGGTTTGATGCCCACACCAGCGCCTGCAGCCCTAACACGTCCAGGATGCTCTGGGTTACCCAGAGCAACTGTCAATTCATCTCTTCTTCCCTTAGGGATGAACTTACCTTGTTTCGTCAGCTCGTGCAACTCCCACTAATTGCCAAATTTTTTTTTGTAATTAAGTAAACACCACAAATAATCAATATTCGAACGATTGTTGTAAGAGTTGTATTTTACAATTTTTGCAGCTGCCTCAGCAGTTGTGGGTTTCCTTATTTCTCCCTTCTTATTTTTCCTCCCAACTATCCAGACATCATGGAGAGGAAGAGGTGTGCTACCTATAGTAGAAGACTCCTGAGTAGCAGTAGACTGAGCAGTAGCCTCAGACTGTAGTCTTTGGCGAATACCTACATACCCCTTTGGACCCATTGTGTGGTCATGCACATTCAGTGCACGCCTTGATTTTTGTGCCTCACCGAGGGCCTAGTTAGTATGCACATTAATTATTTGGTTAGTAACAGTAAATGTTAATCTTGAATAGGTGAATGCAATGTATATTGATTAAATTGGGGGTGACGCCTAATACCTTGAATTCATCAGTTTGTCTTGAAGCAACAAATGCGTACCATTCTTCTTGGTCTAGGAAGTTCCACTGTTGTGGTTGTCTTCTTCCTCTTGTCACCTTCTTTTATGTATTCTCGGGTGAGATTTGTCCTATAGTTCCTTAGGACTCTCCCACAGCATTGCATCCGACATTTACGATGCAACTTTTCATCCAATTCAAATATACTCTGCAAAATAGAATTTCTATTAACTAGTATCCAAAAAATTAGTAATCTAACAAATAAAATTGCAAATTAATAATAACTCATGCATAAATCCTTCCATATTACTTCTTTCTTCTCCTTAGGAACTTTATGCCAAGAATCTATCTTACAACCGCAATGGCTACGAGTAACATACCCAAGATATGAAACAAACGAATTGCGATTCACTGCAATTGCATTTCCTGCATTATCAAAATCCACAACAAGTTTGGGTCCATTGCCCCTTTGCGCTATTAACTACTTCATCATAGTGATGCCCCTTCTCTTGTCAACATTTTGGTGCTGCTCATCAAGTGCCTCAAGTGCTTCAGAGGGTACATTTGCATCATCAACCTAAAATTTGACAAACAAGCATTGAAACTGTGATATTATAAGTAGATACCACATCACCTTGGAAGGAGAACCAGTTTTGGACTCCCCCGAAGTCATCAATTTATACCATGACACACCATATTTTGGATAATCTTTCAAATCCGCATAGTCCTTTTGAAATAATACACAATCATTCAGGCATGCGTGTATCTTCTTGGCATCCATTCCCATTGGGCACAACAATTTCTTTACCTGGTATGTTGAGATTGGCAACTCGTTTCCTTCAGGAAGCATTTCTTTCAACAAAGACAACAATGACGTGAAGCTTTTGTCGCTCCATCTGATGTTAGCTTTCAGCTTATACAATCTCAACACAACGCTAAGCTTCGTAAACTTAGTACAACCTGTGTATAACAATATCTCAGCATCATGCACAATGTTTCTATAAATGGGAGGTGGATTGATGTGCTCTACCCCACAACTATCCAGCATCACATCAACGATGTCTACTGGAATTGGTTCATTCACATCTACGTCATCGGAGACAATTTCTTCTTCCACACAAGCACTGCTATCGACATCCACTGGTTTCGAGTTTGAAATCTCTCCATGCCAGTGCCATTCTGTATAGCCTTATATAATCCCATTGCACATTTCATGACTTTTGATTTCGTCACCAGTGCTGACTTTCAAGTTGTTACCGCAATGCCTACATGGACAGTAGAACCTATCTCCAGGTTGTTTCCTATGTTCCTCGGCAAATCTAATAAACTGGTCAAGACTAGAAATAAACTCTAGGGTGCAATGATTGTGAATGGACATCCATGATCTATCCATTCTATGATCAAAGAGAAAACAAGTATATATTACAACAAGATTAGGGTTAACAGATTAGAGTGTTTGCATGGTTAAAACTTTAGGCCAACAATTACATGTGTACCACCTATCCCATTCTTGAACACCTAATCTCACTAGTAAGTGTATAATGTGTATTGTGTTTTTAAGGAAATTTCGGCAGCATTTCCCCGCTGTTCTCCAAGTACATATGTACTTAGAGAACAAATGGGGAAATGCTGCCGAAATTTTCTTGAAAACCAAATACACATTATACACTTACATCCTAAGTGAGATTAGGTGTTCAAGAATAGTCCCAAACTGGGGACTATCCAAGATTTACTCCTAATGAGTAAATCTTGGACGGGTTTCTAGTCCAACAAATACATGTGCTGTCATTCTTATATATAATAAATGTGTACCACCTATCCCATTCTTGAACACCTAATCTTACTAGTAAGTGTATAATGTGTATTGAGTTTTCAAGAAAATTTCGACAACATTTCCCCGTTGTTCTCTAAGTACATATGTACTTAGAGAACAAACGAGGAAATGCTGCCAAAATTTTCTTGAAAACCCAATACACATTATGTACTTACATCCTAAGTGAGATTAGGTTTTCAAGAACAATCCCAAACTGGGGACTATACAAGATTTACTCCTAATGAGTAAATCTTTGATGGGATTCTAGGCCAACAAATACATGTATGTTGTCATTCCAATACCTACAATCCTAGTTTCATCACAATTGATGTTAGGGTTTCATCACAATTTAGGTATCATATAGAGTATGTAGATGTTAGGGTTTCATCATGTAATAGGGATTCATGTAGATGTTAGGGTTTCATCATGCAATAGACTCAGCCAGATGTTAGGGTTTCATCATGCAATAGGGATTTCATCATATAATTGATTTAATCACAAATTCATAATTGATTTCATTTGAATATATACCCTCTTATTCTTCCTTCTCCCTCCTTACCAACACCAACCACGGTCGTGTGGGAT
This sequence comes from Alisma plantago-aquatica, assembly GCA_963693085.1. NCBI lineage: Eukaryota > Viridiplantae > Streptophyta > Magnoliopsida > Alismatales > Alismataceae > Alisma > Alisma plantago-aquatica. The sequence continues at coordinate 385,819,747 of OY856411.1, read as the reverse complement.
GGCACAGTCGTGGCTGTGTTGGCCAACCACACGGCCGTGGTTGCTGTTGGTAAGGAGAAGGAGAAGGAAGAAGAAGAGCAGGAGAACCAATGATGAAGAAGTGGATGGCTTACTGTTGGTAGCAGTGTGCAGACAGAGGCAGCGGTGAGCACACCAGCTGTAGGAGACGGTGCGGAGACAGGCGAGCAGAGAAGGAGAGGCGCCAACGTCGAGTAGATAAGGAGAGGGAGCCGATCGCGAGCAGAGAAGGAGAGGTAGGCAAAGGAGGTGGTGAGCAGCTGCAGGCGGTGGCGCGGAGGCAGGCGGCAGGTGACGCAGCAGTAGGCGGCGGCGATACAGCAGGGGTCGGGAACCGGAGCAAAATAGATCGATGAAACAAAAGAAAGGGGAAGAGTTCGTTGTGCGTAGGGGCTATTAAGTTAATAAACAACGTCAGTTATCGATAACAACTGACACCTTTATTATTAAGTGTCGGTTATCCAAAGACAACCGACGTCCATTGGACATTCCTTTACCCTAATTTTTTTGGTGGGGAGGGCGCGCGCACCCTTATCAACGTCGGTTATTCTAAGAAAACCGACGCCCATATTGTAACTTTTGGTGCAAATTTTATCTTCATTCAACGTCAGTTATTAGGTAAAACACCGACGTTGTATCTGATACTTTGGCGCAATTTTTTTTTGCTTGAAAAAAATGGATTTCGCTGGCTACTTTAGGCGTCGGTTGCTTTTCTTCAACCGACACTGAATGAAAAGTGATACCCGTATCTGGCTGGTCTTCAAATATAGACGTCGGAAGTCCTTATTAACCAACGTTGAATGTTAACAGTGCCGATTTTACTAAAAAACCAATGCCTCTAAAAGCAACGTTGAACATTGTTTCTGTAGTAGTGCATGTTGTAAAACCCAAAAACGGAGGCACAACGCCACAAAATAGGGTGTAAAACCCATAAAACTGAGATGCAACACCATAAAATAGGGTGTAAAACAAATGGTAGAGTGATCACAGACAACTCTCCTATGGAATCAGTCAAAGATGAATCCACTAAACTCAGCCCCCGCTTTGGGTGCATATGTCACAACGCCATAAAATAGGGTGTAAAACCCATGTATTTAGAAGATCCTACTTATTTATAGTAGAGTGTACATAATTGGTTTTCCCGATTTAATGTTTCACCATCTTATCCATTATTTTATATTTTATCTATGTTAAATCATGGATTAACCTTAATTCTTATCTCTATCATCATGCACATTATGACACTTGTTCTGTTTCACTCAATCTATTAACCTCAAAGCATCAAACCTATAGATATAAATATATCTCATATCCAAGACACGCCTTATAATTTCACATTCTATCTCATATTTATTCCATTACTTAAGATTAAAGAAAGAGAGGTGAAATCCATGGGTAATCATATAGAGGGAGAGAATTAGTCCATTAGGATCCTTCTGTCACAAAAGATTGTCATCCATTAGTAACACTTACATGGATTAAGAATGTAAGACTCGTGACCCTGCCTTTTGGTTAAACATTCTTTCTTAGCATAATTAGATGCTTAAAACCTTAATCAAACCTTGCTCTATGACTTGATATCTTCTAACATGCTTATGTTTAAAGTTTGGTCTTGGTTGAACACTGTTTGGGCTAGTTATGCACATATGTGCTTGTTTTGGACTTGATTGCAATTTACCCATTTCTAGGGTTTTTCTTGCAATTTTTCACATTCTTGTTATTCCTGACATGTGTTGGCGTCATGTTTAATATATTTGAGCTTTGGGGTCCCTTGTCACACCTTGATTTGATGTGGTGACATCTCATGTTGAGATTAAGGTTTGCATGGAGGCCATAATTGATGTTTGACCTTGGGTGTTGATCAATAGTTTTGGAAATTGCCAAGTTTTTCACTGGCCTTAGTCTTTGGAAGTTGATGATGCTCCCTTTTGCTACCTAAGGTTGGCGGTTGATGAGGTTCTCCATTCATCTTGGTTTCCAACACCTTCATTTTCCTTGCTATTCTTCCCTCTCTCAATCTGTTCTTGGCTGAACCCCTAGTGTTCCTGTTAGCAAATCAGGCACATAGATAGGCAACGAAAACAAAAAATTTATTTTCCCATTTCCCTAAAACCAGTTGAATCTTAACAACAATAATGTATCTAGGAAGAAAGGGTTGTAAGGTTATACCTGGTCATGGAGCGAGTCGCAATTACTATCTTGGATGGTGTCCGTACATCTCCTAGTCTTCACCACAGACGAAAGACTCGAACAACTCCTACAGCACCTCCTATGGGCTCACCACATACTGTAGGTTGACATCATCCTCCTAGAAGAAACCAAAGGTTTCCTTCCTATAGAGTAGTCCACACGGACCAATGGGAACTCCACGATACACTACTAGAGCCAACGGGAAGGAGTCGTCCCCTTCTATTAGTGTACTAGTCGTTGACATGCTCTCCTACAATTGATCCTCAGTTGCTCCCCCTTTTTTATTCCTCCCTTCACTACTACAGAAGAGGCCTTTAGCGTAGGTTAATTAAGTTCTTTAGTGTCAGTTTCTAAGTGACACCCAAGTGGGCGCCGCTAAAGGTGGACCCCTTCGGCGTCGGTTCCCTAACTGATGCCAAAACGCTTCCCACCACCGAAAACACACCAACAAAGGGACTATAGGTGTCAGTTATTTAAGAAAACTGACACAATAAAGTGGTTACATGCATCGGTTATTAAAAGAACCAATGCCATTACCCTTCCCTCCATCAATAAATTCGTCAGTTTTATGCAAATAACCGACACCATATCACTGCGTGCTGGCCAACACAGCCGTGGTAAGAGGCATCAGTTATTACCGACAACCGACACCAGGATGGGATAAAGACGTAGGTTTTTTGCTAAAAACTGACGCTGTATTATTTTAGTGTTGGTTGTTTATGAACAACCGACGCCTATTTGCATATTTTTTCTTTTCAGTTTACAGGCCTACTGTATGGCTGGTCAACAGGATGCAGAACCTGTAGTTTAGTTCTGAACTGCAGGTTTATAACATCCCTTGATATCATCCATACAACAAGCCACAAACTTACAAAGTTATTTACATTCAGACACATGTATTGGTCAGATACATGTAGATACCTACAAAGTTATTTACACACACATTCAGTTCCATTCATTTTATCTTTTTCACATTCATACACATGTAGAAACATTCATGTATTTATTATAAAAAGTTGTTCACATTCACATTCACACATATGTCAATTTATAAAAAGTCATTCACATTCACACAAAATAATTATGAGAACAAAGTTATTCTTTATTCATCATCATCATCGTTGTCATCATTGTCAATAAAATTATATTTAAAAATTCCCACTCTTTTTAGGGATTTTGCCCATTCTTCTCTTACAACATCTAATTCCTCTCTCGTATAGGGAGTATGTACATCTAATAGCTTTCCACCTATGTCGAAGTCAGCAGTTTTAAAGACCTATAAAGAGAATGACGTATATATATATAATTAATAATATAAAATAAGATTGATATATTTCATATTATCTAATGAGACTATGTATAATACATGTTGTATCTTATCGATTTCCATTACAGCATGTTTGATGATTAGGTCCATAAATCACATCACAGAGTAGACACATGCCCAGTCGTTGTCTTGTGTAGCACACTATAAATTGAAACATACAAAATATTCAAAAATACAAATAAGCACAATTCACATAAATAATATATACATTGGAGTCAGGAAATTACTTTCACATTCTCCCAAATTAGTGACAGATTCTTTTTTCTGGGGCCTTTCCTCCAGCTTTTTTGTACTCTTGTAAAGCCCTACATATGTTAATGTAACACATTAAGTTGCATAATTAAATAGTAATGTAGTAACAGATGTTAGCGGATATAAAAACATGAAATTTCTCACGAGAATAATGGCCTTTTAATTGCATGTCCGTACAATGTATTCAACTCATTCCCCGCAGGATCTAGATAATAGACAGTGAATGTCTTGGGGACAATAACTAGTAACTCCCAATGTTTACCACTACAGGTAAGAATATAGAAAATTAATAACTCAAAATCTACAAAAAAATGTAATTTGCTTAAGTCCAAATTATAAGAAAAGTAAACTTACTCGACATTGAATGGAGCTATTATCACCGTCTTATTATTTTTACCAAAATATTGAAAAGCATCACAGTAGTATGAAGTAACTGAAGAAGGGTCTGCATCTACAAGACTAATCAAAGATGGAACCAAAAATCACACATGGGAATACCCAAAATTTTTACATATTGTGTATAAGTGGCTGCAAAACATGTATTACGTATGCATTAATATATAAGAAACCAGATCACCGTATATAAAACAAGGTATATGAATGTATAAATAAGATCTCACCATATCCGTAGCTCTATCATAGATGTGTTCAGCCAATCATAATGAAAAAACTCCAAAATATATTGTATAAATATCTTGTTTTCGTATGATTGACCTGCATTAATACCTATGCATTAATACGTATGCAAAATGTGTATTACATATGCATTAATATGTATGCTAAATTTGTATAAATAGATTGTTATCGTATGATTTACCTGCAACATCCTACAGAATAGTAACATTTATAGGGAAATTTAGAGCATGTTCGCCGATCCATACTGCCACACCCCTACGATTAGGACCTATCGAGGCGTGTAGGTCCCTTGGAAGCCAACTTGATAGTCTACGAGGTGGAGGCCGAGATGTAGCAGGTCTCGTCTTTTTGACCTGTATATATAATTTCAGATCAATTGACTCATATTGTAAAGAAGTGAAAACACCTCCTTATTAAAAATTTGAATAACAAAACCTCCAGTCCAAACACACCTTCAAGGTATGATGGAGTAGGTGTAAAATTTTCAAATCTTTATATAATGGTAACCAAAGACCAAAGTATAGAAGAGAAATAAAAACATGACTATATGCAATTATAAAACAAAGGGTTACAAGCTTACATCACAAGGATCCATGTAGAGGAAATCTAAACCACCTCAAGATTGTCTCCAAGCTTTAACTTCACAACCTATGTCTAGGTCAACATGCCTCGCATCCAAGTCCTCCACCTAGGGTTGGAAGCATACCCCAGCAAAAGAGAAACAACATGAGACATCAACAAAGGTTGGTATGTGCATACTAAAAAGCAAATTGAGCAATATAAGGAAATAAAGGACATCAAATGTAAATGCTTCCCATGCAAGAAATAAAGACTACCCCAAAAGAGGGCATAAAAGATCAGAATCGTCATCATCATGAAAGAAGATACTTTCCATAATAAAAACAATAAATATTGTGCAATATTGGCACAAAAAGAGAGTAGGGCACACACCCCACGATCAACATCAATAACCTACATGCATGTGCGATAATCATAGCCCTAGAACAATATAAACACAAAGGCGGCCAAGCACAAACTTGAACCTGATAGAGAAAGGAATACTGCCAATCTCCCAAATATATAAAATTGGGTATGGATTACTGCTACACTCAGGTATAGAGAAGTGGTATATTGCCACCCTCCCTAATAAACAATAGGGGATTACTGCCCCAAAACCAAAGTAATTTAAACTACTCTAGTGCTACTGAATCACATTGCATGTAAATATAGAGGCAAGTAAATAGTTTAGTCAGAAGATGATACAAAGGTTTCCATCACACAATGGACAACACAAACATATAACATCCACTTCAAAGTGGCACATATCAATATAAGGGACCAACATGCACCAAGGCACAAGATATGATATCAAGAAATTATCCAACTTCATAACAATCAAGATAGTTCACACGAACCATGCTAACAAGAGATAAGACATATTGTGTAGGCCAAAATTCAAAAGAATGATAAAGTAGGTGGATTTCTCAATATGGATGAATAGGGGATACAACATACCTCAACTTCATAGCCAAACGTCCAAAGTCACTTCTAGGTCCAAGCTTAGGTTTCTAAAGCACCTATTAGCATATATGTGGGATTAGGGTTAGATTTATATTGATTTCATAAACCCTAAAAACCACCTTTTTATTATGAGTGAATTAGGTTATCAAAACCATGACATATTTTAGGTTATATTTTATTGAGTTCAAAACATATTTTATTATATTTTTCTGACTTATAAAGTATTAGTTATGAATTATACAATTTATTATCTTATTTAATTAGATCAATTAAATCACCCCTTTAAAACATTAGATTCAGGTGACAAAACCAATACCATTAGAAAGCTTGCATTTTTCTAAATCCAACGAATATTTATTTGAAATTTTTGGCCCAACATATAATTAGTTATATAATTTAGAAATCCGACCAATCAAATAAAGCTGCATAAGTAAATAATCGAGAAAAAGGAAAAGAGGGAGAGGAGCCGGGCTGGCCTAGCTGACATGGCCCAATCAGAAGCGGCCATGTCACTCAGTCAAAGGCCCACTTGACGTGACCTAAAGCAAAACAAAACATAATGAAATGACCATAATACCCCCAATGGGAAAACAAAGAGGTAAAGAAATGAGAGGGGGTATACTCAGAATTCCACGAAGGATTGTCTTCGTCACTGGTAGAACACGGAGATGAAGAACGACATTAGCAACATCAACTTGGGTGTCGATGCCCAAAATCAAGCTCGCAGATGCGCTTAACCAGAGAACAAAAGGCAACTACCGCACAATACCTGAAGGTTGGGCGGACTCAGAGAGGTCTTGAAGTGGTTGCGCGCATCGATTGGGGTCAAAGCTGGGGCAGCCAACTAGTCCTCACCGGTAGTAGGTTTAGAAATGGCAGAGATGTGGAAAAGATGTGTGGGGCGCAAAGAGACCAAACTGACTCATTAGATAGGCACACAGAGGTGCAAGAATAATCAAGGAAGGGTTCACCAAGGGTCCGATGGTGAAGGCTCGCTGGGAGAGAGTAAGGAAGAGGAGAACAGGGGAAGAACAGAGAGTATGGGCGGCATGTTATGGATTGTCTGAAGATCTCATGAGCCCTAGCATATATATACTCATTGGGTTTGATAGAGGGTAACGGAGGCAAGGGAAAAGAAAGAAGAGGAAACAAATGAAGGTAGATGGAGAAAGGAGAGAAAGAATCGAAGAGGAAACTAAAGCCTGTTTCTTGGGAAAGAAAGGAAGCGGAGAAAGGAGAGAGTACATATACCACATGATCTGAATCCAACGCTCCAAAAGAAGTCCAAGATTCCAAAGCTTGTGTGACACATATAAATCAAAAATCAAATCCGATTAAATCAAAGTGTGAATGCATCTTTCCTTATTCTCTCTCTCTTGATTTGGGGGTTCAAACATTAACCAAATTAAGTGGAATTTTGCACAGAGGACAATTAAGGCATGTAGATTTTGATTATGCACTTAGTTTTTCCTTTTAGAAACTTTTAATGGGTTAAATAAAATGAAATATCATTTTCTCTTTCCTCTCTCATATATGGCTTTAGGATTATCCAAATTAGGCAAAACTTCATCCACAAGTTATATTTGATATGTTGAATATGAATTTGCCATCAATTTTACATGTTGGGGTTATTTGAGTATTTATTTAATATTTTGAAGGTTCTACACACTTTCTCTCTCCCGATTTCACCTTTTAAGAAAACTTTCTCCAAATTGGATGAATTCACCCAAAGGCTATATTTGTTATATAGATTACGAATCTAACATTATTTTTCTCTTTTGGAGTTATTTATTATATTTATTTATTAATCACACCTTTTAGGCAATTTCTCTCTTCTAAATTACCATATTATTTCAAGGTTGCCCAAATTAAATGAAAATTGACATGTAGGCTTATTTTGATGTGTAGATTACGAATTTGAAGTCTATTATTTAATTTGAGACTTTCTTACATGGGTTATATCATCTATCCCATTAGAGGCCCATTAACCATATTATGCATGAAATTAAGTTATTTATCATCGTATTATCACCAAATGAATTATATGACATATTATATTACATTATTCATGCATTATATTATTAGGATCATTCTAACCTCAACCTTATTTGGTCAAACCCAAAGGTCAAACTTATAGGGTAGGGTCTAATGTCTGGTATGTTACAACACTCCACCCCTTAAAAGGATTTCATCCTCGAAATCTATTGATCCAAACATCAAACAAACAACTATTCTCCACCCCTTAAAGGGTTCAACCTAATAAGTCAAACTAACCATCATCAAGGTATTAAGACTACCCGCATATTATTTTGTTGTGAATGTTTTAGAGATTTATGTTTCTCATGTATCCAACTAAAGCCAGATCCATCTGGGGCTGAGTTATAGGTCCATGTGCCTCTAACCTATCAACCCTATATGAACATCCAAAAAGTCATAGGGTACGTCAACTACACCATTATATCAATCCTTGTCACAAACTAGGGTTAGATTCTACTAAAACTAGAGTTTCACTTCATTATGACTTAGTTGAAGAAAACATCGATAAATCAGAGAAAACTTTTGTACATATATAGTAGTATAATTGAAAATAATTTTTGGCGATGAAAACTTTTTTAGATGAAACAAAAAGTGGATCCAAAATCAATTGCGGAAACCAAGTTACAATATTTCCATATGAATATTTCCTCATAACCTAAACTTGTCCTCAAACCAAACCTTATTGCATAAAAGATCATCATAGATCAAATCTAGGGTGAACATCTCACCTAGAGGCAACTATCTAAGTCAAGGGTTTAACTAGGGAGGCAAAATTGAAATAGTCAGATTCCGACTACCATGGGCTCTGATACCATGCTGTAATGAAGTGAAAACACCTCCTTATTAAACATTTGAATAACAAAACCTCCAGTCCAAACACACCTTCAAGGTATGATGGAGTGGGTGTAAAATTTTCAAATCTTTATATAATGGTAACCAAAGACCAAAGTATAGCAGCAGAATAAAAACATGACTATATTCAATTATAAAACAAAGGGTTACAAGCTTACATCACAAGGATCCATGTAGAGGAAATCTAAACCATCCCAAGATTGTCTCCAAGCTTTAACTACACAACCTATGTCTAGGTCAACATGCCTCACATCCAAGTCCTCCACCTAGGGTTGGAAGCATACCCCAGTAAAAGAGAAACAACAGGAGACATCAGCAGAGGCTGGTATGTGCATACTACAAAGCAAATTGAGCAATATAAGGAAATAAAGGACATCAAATGTAAAGGCTTCCCATGCAAGAAATAAGGACTAACCCAAAAGAGGGCATAAAAGATCAGAATCATCATCATCATGAAAGAAGATATTTGCCATAATCAAAATAATAAATATCGTGCAATACTGGCACAAAAAGAGAGTAGGGCACACACCCCACCATCAACATCAATAACCTGCATGCATGTGAGATAAGCACAGCCCTAGAACAATATAAACACAAAGGCGGCCAAGCACAAACTTGAACCTGATAGAGAAAGGAATACTGCCAATTTCCCAAATATATAAAATTGAGTATGGATTACTGCCACACTCGGGTATAGAGAAGTGGTATACTGCCACCCTCCCTAATAAACAATAGGAGATTACTGCCCCAAAACCAAAGTAATTTACACTACTCTAGTGCTACTGAATCACATTGTATGTAAATATAGAGGCAAGTAAATAGTTTAGTCAGAAGATGATACAAAGATTGCCATCACACAATGGACAACACAAACATATAATATCCACTTCAAAGTGGAACATATCAATATAAGGGACCAACATGCACCAAGGCACAAGATATGATATCAAGAAATTATCCAACTTCATAACAATCAAGATAGTTCACACGAACCATGCTAACAAGAGATAAGACATATTGTGTAGGCCAAAATTCAAAAGAATGATAAAGTAGGTGAATTTCTCAATATGAATGAATAGGGGATACAACAAACCTCAACTTCATAGCCAAACGTCCAAAGTCACTTCTAGGTCCAATCTTAGGTTTCCAAAGCACCTATTAGCATATATGTGGGATTAGGGTTAGATTTATATTGATTTCATAAACCCTAAAAACAACCTTTTTATTATGAGTGAATTAGGTTATCAAAACCATGTAATATTTTAGGTTATATTTTCCTGAGTTCAAAACATATTTTATTATATTTTTCTGACTTATAAAGTATTAGTTATGAATTATACAATTTATTATGTTATTTAATTAGATCAATTAAATCACCCCTTTAAAACATTAGATTCAAGCGACAAAACCAACACCATTAGAAAGCTTGCATTTTTTTGAATCAAATGAATATTTATTTGACATTTTTGGCCCAAAAAATAATTAGTTATATAATTTAGAAATCCAACCAATCAAATAAAGCTGCAGAAGTAAATAATCGAGAAAAAGAAAAAGAGGGAGAGGAGCCGGGTCGGCCTACCTGACATGGCCCAATTAGAAGCTTCCATGTCACTCAGTCAAAGAACCACTTGACTCGACCTAAAGCAAAACAAAACATAATGAAATGACCAAAATACCCCCAATGGGAAACAAAGAGGTAAAGAAACGAGAGGGGGTATACTCGGAAATCCATGAAGGATCGTCTTCTTTGTTGATAGAACACGGAGATGAAGAACGACATTAGCAACATCAGCTTGGGCACCGATGCCCAAAATCAAGCTCATGGATGCGCTTAAATAGAGAACAAAAGGCAACTACCGCACAATACCTGAAGGTCGGGCGGACTCAGAGAGCTCCTGAAGTGGTTGTGCATCGATTGGTGTCAAAGCCGAGGCTGCTAACTACTCCTCACTGGTAGCAGGTTCAGAAATGGCAGAGATGCGGAAAAGATGTGTGGGGCGCGAAGAGACCAAACTGACTCACTAGATAGGGACACAAAGGTGCGAGAATGATCAAGGAAGGGTTCACTAAGGGTCTGATGGTGAAGGCTCGCTGGGAGAGGGCAAGGAAGAGGAGAATAGGGGAAGAAAGAGAGTATTGGTGGTGAGTTATGGATTGTCTGAAGATCTCATGAGCCCTAGCATATATATACTCATTTGGTTCGGTAGAGGGTAACAGAGGCAAGAGAAAAGAAAGCAAAGGAAACAAAGGAAGGTAGATGGAGAAAGGAGAGAAATAATCGAAGAGGAAACTAAAGCATGTTTTCTAGGGAAAGAAAGGAAGCGGAGAAAGGAGAGAGTACAGATACCACACGATCTGAATCCAATGCTCCAAAAGAAGCCCGAGATTCCAAAGCCAGCATGACACATATAAATCAAAAATCAAATCTGATTAAATCAAAGTGTGAATGCATATCCTTATTCTCTCTCTCTTCATTTGGGGGTTCAAACATTAACCAAATTAAGTAGAATTTTGCACAGAGGCCAATTAAGACATGTAGATTCTGATTATTCTCTTAGTTTTTCCTTTTAGAAACTTTTAATGGGTTAAATAATAAAATATCATTTTCTCTTTCCTCTCTCATTTATGGCTTTAGGATTATCCAAATTAGGTGAAACTTCATCCACAAGTTATATTTGATATGTTGAATACGAATTTGCCTTCAATTTTACATGTTGGGGTTATTTGAGTATTTAGTTAATATTTTGAAGGTTCTACACACTTTCTCTCTCCTGATTTCAGCTTTTAAGCAAACTTTCTCCAAATTGGATGAAAATGCACCCAAAGGCTATATTTGTTATATAGATTACGAATCTAACATTATTTTGATCTTTTGGAGTTATTTATTATATTTATTTATTAATCACACCTTTTAGGAAATTTCTCTCTCCTAAATTACCATATTATTTCAAGGTGTCCAAATTAAATGAAAATTGACTTGTCGGCTTATTTTGATGTGTAGATTTTGAATTTGAAGTCTATTACTTAATTTGAGACTTTCTAACATGGGTTATATCACCTAGCCCATTAGAGGACCATTAACCATATTATGCATGAAATTAAGTTATTTATCATCGTATTATCACCAAATGAATTATATGACATATTATATAACATTATTCATGCATTATATTATTAGGATCATTCTAACCTCAACCTTGTTTGGTCAAACCCAAATGTCAAACTTCTAGGATAGGGTCTAATGTTTGGTATGTTACACATATATACACACTAACTAATTAACATAATGGAAATTTATCATACAATATTAGTATAGAGGACATCTAGTTCGGGCCACATTATCACTCCACCTACTGCATCACCAAGTGTTTCAGCATCTGGGTGTGCATGAGGCAGTGCAAGATCCCTCCACTCGGGGAGTACATGTATCGGGCTCACACGTACTACACCATCTAGTACTGGATACCCATGAAACATGCACCCTTTAAGGGGTGGGTAAGCCGACGCCTCTGCAACGATATATTCTTGACTTTTTAGTCAGCATGGCTTCAACCCCTACAAATTTACATAAAGAATGTTATATGCATATATACACAAACATATCATCTTGAACAGACTAGCTACTATGCCATAAAAATACTTACAGATGACGTGGTAGGTGGTGGGTCTATAGGATTACTCCCAACCTCTGCAGTATGAGTAGTAGGAGAGGCACGGTATGTCACATGTATTGTCTGAGTGGCTGTCTGAGATGTCTGCCACTTGCTAATTGCGTCATTTAGTCTCTTATCAAGTGCTTCCTTGACTCTCCTATCAATTAATGCATCTACCTATACATGGATTTAAAGAAATTCTAGCTTCTGATTATTGAATTCCCTTTCGCAATAACATTCTAAAATAAGAATATGTTACCTCAGCTTGTGAAGGTCCCGCTTTTGGGACAAGTTTGTGCTAGGATGGCCCAAAGAACACTTTGATGCCCACACTAGTGCCTGCACCCCTAACACGTACATGATGCTTTGGGTTACGCAAAGCAACTATCAATTCATCCCTTGTGCCCTGAGGGATGAACTTGCCTTCCTTCCTCTTCTTGTGCAGCTCCCGCTAATCACCATCAACAAAAAATAGTAAGTAAATATAACAATAATCAATATCAATTGATTGCTCTAAGAGTTGATTTTGACCATTTTTTCAGCCGCCTCAGCAGTTGCGGGCTTCGGTATGTCTCCCTTCTTATTTTTCCTCCCAGCTATCCACATAGCATGGGGAGGCAGAGGTGCGAGAGCAATAGTAGAGGACTCTACAGTCTCCTGAGTAGCAGCAGGCTGAGCAGACTCAGCCTGTAGTCTTTGGCGAACTCCTGCAATACACATTATACACTTACATCCTAAGTGAGATTAGGTGTTCAGGAATAGTCCCAAACTGGGGACTATCCAAGATTTACTCCTAATGAGTAAATCTTGGATGGGTTTCTAGGCCAACAAAATCATATCATTAAGAGCATGGTTTCATGTTAGGTCATCATAGGTCATAATAATCCACTAGAATGAGTAAAAAAGGTCTCATGGTGTTAAAATAGCATAAGAGTATTAGATCTTGATTATAGAGTGTATAAGACATAATAGTGACTACTAATTTTGTCAGGTGATATCATTTCATGGGATTTATAGATTCAAACATAACAAGTGTACAAGTTGCATCATTTTAATACTCTAAAGATGACTAGTGGGTCATAACACTTAAAAGATGGCATTAGAAGGAAAGTAAGCAAGCTAGATCAATTAACACTCATCTCAAGGAAACATTAGTTATTGAGGTACCAGGAAAGAGTGATTTTAATCACTAGGATCATACAAGTAGCAATGTTGATTACGTCTATGTGATTAAAGATCAAGCAATGCAATAAAATAGGGATTCAGAGAAGATATGAACACAATTAGGGGAAGTAGACATCATCATTGGAAAGCTGAGGATTTTTCAATCATTTTGGTATATAAAAATTTATTATTTGGGCCCAACCGATCGAGCGTCTTGCTCTGGAGCAGGGAGAGAAGGCGAGACAGAGGGTTTTTGGGGATGTTTACCTCTGTTTGAGCCCAGCCAGGCGTCTTGCTCTAGAGCAGGGAGAGACGGCAAGACGGAGGGGTGCATGTGGAAGCCGAGCGGGTAGGCGAGCACGAAAAAGTGGTGAGCAGGCAGCCGATCGGCGAACGAGCAAGGGGAGAAGGGTGGCGGTGAGCTGTAGACAGCCAGTGAGTACAGAAGGAATAGCGGCGGTGATAGCGAGCAAGGAGGAGGGCGGCGGCAGCTGCGAGCAAAGAGAATGACTGGCGCAGTGGTGGCAAGCAGAGAGAAGCAGGGAGCAGTCCGCGGCGGAATCTCCAGACCCTAAAATCAGTGTTCGATTGCAATGAAAAAGAGAAAGGGGAAGAGTCTGCTTTGCGCTGATGTTATTAAGTTAACAATCAACATCGGTTATTAAAACCAACCGATTCTTATAATAATAAGCGTCGGTTACCACAAAAAAATCGACACATTTGCTCACTTATAGTCGTCGATTCTTACTAGAAAAATCGACGTCTATCTACATATGTTGACAAAAATAAAATGTTCTCGAATTCTGACCATAGTCGTCGGTTTCTGTAGAAAACTGACACCAAAGGGGGGGTGAAAATTTTCACGGGGACAGTGCACAAAACACATTGGTGTCAGTTTTTGCAAGAAAATTGACGATAAAAATAGTCCCAATTTCTATCTCCCGAAAAACCTTTAGTCGTCGGTTGTTTTATTCACAACTGTCGTATGTTAAATTTTGGAGGTAATTTTTTTCCATTGGAAAATTTGGATTTGGCGGTCGATTTTAGGGGTCAGTTACTTATTAAGGAACCAACACTAAATAAAAAGTGATACCTGTGTCTGGCCACTCTTCATAGATAGATGTTAGTTTTTGTAATAAACCGACGTTGTAGGGTTTAGGCGTCGGTTTCTTGTATACAATCGATGCCCGTAAATGTGACGTTATAAGCCATTTCTGTAGTAGTGCTTTGACGGGTAGGACTTTCTCATGCTCTCTATTGGTTACCACAACCAGAGAAGACATCAATTATCAGGACCACTGATCCCAATTGTGTGTATGGAAGCCCCCAGAACCCATCTATTTATAATAAAGATCAGGGCCAGGGTTCCCAGTGGATGTGGGAGTAGAAGGGTTTGGAAACATGAATGTTCTAGAATCTATAAACTATGAGATTAACATCTCGTAGTACAAAGAGGTCATATCATGCGTGAGATGGTCGTTTTGCAGTGCAAAATGGTTGTCCCGTGCTTCACCAGTTTCTTATTTTTACACAAAATTGGCAATTCATTTCTAATCAATTTTAAACATCAATTTTTCTTACACAACAAGTTTTGTGTAATCCAAACCAATTTGGGAAATTATCTAGAACCTTCCTCATCCTATCTGAGTGATCTTGCACATGCGAGATGTTTGTCTCACTCACCCAGATGATCGTCTAGTGAGTCGAGCCGAGCCAGTCAGTTCATTAGTATGAATCGATCAGTTCACCTCAGTTTGGGTAGCAAATGTCGTTCCAACTATCCTAACAAACCAGACGCACGTCTCAACACTTGACATGGTCATTTGGCACCCCAGACGCCTCTCTTAACACTTGAGATGGCCATTTGGCAGTGCAGTCAGTTGTTGGTGTGTGAATTGAATACGTAAACACTTTAATAATCAATCTGATCAATTTGACACTCCAATCGGTTAGTCCAACACTTGAACTTGATGATTCTGAGTCCAGTCAGTTGACCTATGGTCTATTGGAGTACCTGAACACTTTTAGCATTCAATGTAAACATCATTCATGAATATACTCCTTTAATCCAAGTGTATACTATGCGTGTGACCCTATAGGTCCGGAATTATGTTGGCACATCACAAGAAAAGAGTGGTTCCTAGTCGCACATCATTGCTACCTAAGTAATTTGAGAAGTTGGAGAATAACTTCAGCCAATAATCCATGAATAGTGTTACCGTGATCAATAGTTCCTTTGTCTTTGATAGTTAGATTGAACTTGAGGCATGGAATTGTGATCCTCTCAACATTCAATCCATGTTCCTTGAACTAGAGTAGATTGTTTGACATGCATGCGAGTTCACATATCATATATTAAATCACATGGGTACAGTCATACATTCTCAGTCTCTCTTATCAAGGGGTCCTAGATATCAATCTCTAGTAGGAGGCACAAATCCCTTATCTATCACTCACAATCTATCCCCATGTGTCAAAGTCACCCAATCATCACTGTCATAACAACCCATGTTTTAGGACTGTGTTTGATGATGTCAAAGTGTACCCAACGACATGTGATGAGTGCAGTGATTTTAGGTCTAAGAACCACAATCACCACCATCACTATGAGAGATGATTCTGACTACCATTCCACGGTTTCCATGTATCACTCTCAAGGTGGGTCTGTCTGATACACCATTCACTAACATGTATCTGTGTGCTTGACTTGATATCACATATCATGACTAATGAGATTATGTCATCAGTCAACACACACTCTAGTCTTATGTATTACTGTTGTCTATTATTCTTCCATAGTAATATCTGACTAGGGACATAACAAGAATGTATGTACTCTCATCATACATATGATCTCATCATTCAGGTCCTCAACCTAAAGGCATATGTCATCGAGTAACATCATTCTTTAGACATTTACTTACATATGTGTCAACATCTCATGACTGAGAAAAACATAATAAATGAAATTACCTTTATGATTATGAGATCAAGTATCTAATGCATCACTCCAATCATCATAAGATTGGTTCTGTGGGCATACATACCAATAGTTCCATGGTAGTGCTTGACTTAGAGCTTGAAGAACATTTCTTTCTTGCCTTTTCTACCTAGGGTTTGCTTTCTTTTTGTGGAAGACCTAGCTTTTCCGAAGTAGAGTGCTCAAGCTAGGGTTCCTACCTTTCTTCTTCAAGCTACCTTGTTGTTTGGATTTTCAACATCAACTCTAAGGCAAGTTATATAACTTTATCCTTGATTATTTATTACTTTCATCTTGAATGCACAAGATCTTGTCTTAAAACATTTTTATAAGTAGAAAGATGGTTCCATCACCTAGGTTTTGTGGTTATATGATAGTTATTGAGTAGAATGACACTTTGAGTGAGCCCTAATTCCTTTGTTCCCAAATCCTACCTTGTTTCTGGAAGTTTTGGTCCTTCCATGCTTGTGGAAATGTTGGTTTTGTTCTTTCATATGTTGGTTTTGTTCTCTCTCTCTCTCTCTCTCTCATATGATTATAGCTAGCTAATTAGGTATTTAGAGTTTATCTTCTTTCTTGTGATACAACTTGATGACTTTTCAAATTCTTAGTGGTTACCAACCTATTTTGGGTTCTAAGTGGTTGCCAAGATTTCACCCTCTTAGTGGTTGATGAGTTTTGGTCTCTCCATGGTCGCCAAAATTTCCTCTCTCTTGAAGGGTCACTGAGTTTTGATGTATGTGGTCTCTAAGGAAGATATATCTTATGTGGCCTCCAATTTTTTTTGTGTCTTAGCGGTCGATGAAGTTTATACATGTTTGATGGTCACCAAGGCTTGGACACTTAGTAGTCAATGAGGTCTTGGATATTCAATCATAGATGACTATCTCTCTCTCTAATCTTTAAGGGTGAATGACTGTCTCTCTCTCTCTCTCTAATATTCATCAATCAATGACATCTCTGACCCAACTGGTCGATGAGAATTTATGTTCTATATGGTCGTCATTTTTTTTTGACCGTATGGTCAATGATTGATGACCTTATGTATTTACAATATGATGGTGTTTGATTTAGTAACCCTAATTCGTTGGTGCTTGGTTACACATGATTTAATAGTCTTACCTTTACCCTCAAATGATTACAAATCTAAGGTTTTAGTAAACTTCTATTTGGAAATATTAATGCAACTATTCTCATGAACCTAAACCTAATACAAGTGATGGTGATACATAGCTTCTGTGTGATTAGTATGATGATAGAACATGTTCTCTCTCTATGTTGTGGTAACCCCAATTTGTTGTCTAATGAGCATCATGGCTCTTGAATGTAATGTTGTGTCAGTTTATGTATCACATGTATGGTGTTGGAATTATGAGCCTTGAAGAGGCATGAAAAGATAATGATGTTCTTGTAGGAATCAATGTGAATGGTCTTATGACCTTGGACATGGCTTTGTGCCCTAATTGAGGTTTTATCCTCTATATGATGTGACAAGGATTTGAAATCATGTGATGGTATGATGATCAGTATGGCTACATGTATGGAAGTGAAATGGTACCATGTGATGATGTGATATACCTTATACTTCATACGTTTTATATCATCTAAGGTTGCAATCTACCCATGTTTTTGTAGAACTCTTTTATGGTTTGCATGTAACTTGATTGATGCAGTTAAAATATACCTAATTGGAATTAACCAATCAAGTGGAACCCTAATTGTGTAGTGCCCTGTGACATAGATTCATTCCAGTGTACGAACTTGTTGGATGGTGAAATGAGTATTCCTAAGGGAAACTCAGAGTGCATACTGTTGAGTATGTTGGGTGCATGAGATCGTGTGTCCTTGTCATCCTGAAACCAAAATTTTTGAGGATGGTTGCGGTCATACCTCTACAGGAGAATGGTTGTAGTCGTATCTCAAGTTTTATATATATGATGAGATGGAGGGAACTAGTGGTTGTACCTCAGATGTTTGTGTTTTGTATACCCTTGTTCACTAGTGTTGTGACCTATATTCCAAGGACGAACTAGGATGTTTTTGCAGGAGGACTTATATGTCGTTGTGGAGGACTCGTACTAACTGAGGGTGGATGACATCATAGGAGTTGGGCTCTCCTAGATCTTTTATGGAACTGATTTTGACTTAACAGTGGTCAGTTGGAATTGAGTGGTATATCTCAACTCTTCATAGCTTATTAAAAGACATAATTCATCTGTGTAGTATATCTATTTAGGGTTAAACACACTTCACATTTGATTTTAATCCTTGCCTTATTTCTTATAATGTTTTGTTGCTATATAATGTGGTAAGAAAAATCAACTGTATAGAAAGTGATAGCCTTACATGTTTCCCTATATACTATGCTAGTCATGATTTACCTATTTTAGTTACTTAGCTTGCTTAACCTGTTGAATCTGGTTAAAGTGCTTAATCTACTTAACTTGCTTATTTGTATAACTTGTTGTAATCAATAACCGTTGGTTGAGAGTATATCTCTCATTGGGACATGGGTCTATCCTCGTGGGTAAGCACATCTTTTCTTTATGTGTTCATCAACATCGTGGTTAGCATTTTTGTGCCTATACTCTAAGGTCTAGGCAGGGGATGTTTTGTAGATGTTATGTATATTGACATGCATTTTCTAGTAGTATGCCTACATTTGTATATGGAATGTATATGTAGAACATCATTTTGTATATAGGTTGTGGATGATGGCACTCTATGTGCATGTAAATACCTAATATGGTATGGGATGTGACACAGGTATATGGACATTTATTTAATGTTTTCTGGACGTGATAGTAATGCTAGAATTGGTTTTAAATTATCCACTTTTCTGGTAATGTGAATGTTTAGTTGTTGATCGTAAGTTTTGTTTTGAGTTATCTCATTTAGTGTGGCAGGGTGTCACACCAATAGGTTGGTATCAGAGATATAGGTTCGCTGAGTCTATAGGGACATAGGACTTAGGTTTGTGTCTATTCTTATGTAATCCAACATATCTGATTATAGCTTATTCTTATGTAGATATGTTGGAGAATGTGAAGAACATGCTGAGAGTAGTTATGTTGTGTGAGGAGGTGGCTCTAGGAGGCAGGCACATGAAGAAAGATTGGCTAAGATGGGGACAGAGCAGCCTTTGGTGTCTTAGTTTGACCCTACAACCATGGCAAATATTGCTTTTCAGTCCATTTTTGGAAAGCTTAGGGCCATGATTATGCATATAGAGGACAGAGCACCCTTACCAAAACTTGGGCCATTATCCCTAATGTGGAATCTTAGGGTTTTAGGAAGATGTTTGAGTGGCTGAGATGTTTTGGAGCGGTTGAGTATGTGGGTACAACAGATCCGGCTAATGTAGATATGTGGTTAATGGAGCTTGAGAAAGCATTTAAGATCCTTAATATCTCAGAAGAGGTAAAGCACACATTTTATCTGTTGAAGGGTAGTGATGGCCATTAGTGGGTCATAGAGGAGGATAAGAAACTTAGAGTTGTGGTTGTTTAGGATGATTTTTGGTGGGAGTTCATGAGCCGATACTTCCCTGAGATATACCTAGACTAGAATATATCATAGTTATGAGAAGGTACGATAAGGTTCGATGACCATCAACGAGTATGAAGAAAAGTTTATGGAGCTTTTGAGGTCTATCCTCATATGGAGGTGACGAAGAAGGAGAGGATCTGCATGTTCGTGAAGGGTTTGAGCATGGAGTTGTCGACGACAATGTCTACTTTGGAGAATATGGAGAGGTTCACTACCTTTATAGAATTTGTGAGGAGGATTGAGAGGTCTTCTATCGAGAAACATGAACCCAACACTAAGAAGAGTCCAACTCAATTTTAGGGGTAGTCGTCTAGTGGCTTTAAGAAGCCAAAGGTTTCTCTTTGAATTAGTAGAGATCAACTTCTTCTGAGCTAAGATCAGGACTACCATCCCGGTGGTCCCTGAGCAGGGGTAGAGATCATAGTTTTTCTCCAGTAGGAGCATGCATTGCAACATCTGTGTCAGTGACATGTCCATCTAAGTTGTAATATGATTTTAGGACTTGTCACAAGTGTGGTCAAGTAGGGCATATCATGTGGGCATGTCCTATGAAGGATGAAGAAGTAACGACAGTGTTCCCAAAAACAACCATATAGAAGTGGTGGTGCTAGAGGATGCAGTCAACCATCACAAGAGGGGTCCTCCAAACCATATAGCAGAAGATGAGGATGACATCAGGCTACAACTAAATTCTACATTATGAGTCAGTCACATGGAGTGGTTAATCCACAAGTCGTAACATGTCAGATGAAATGTTTTCATTGTGATTTGTTTGTTTCTTCTTTTGTATCTGTTTTGGTTGACCTGGGTGCAACACACTCTTTTATCACCAGAGAGGTGATAAGTAGTTGCAATATTCCTATTTGTAATAGATCTGATAATCTTCATCAAGAAACCCCTTTAGTTGGTTCCACTGAGTTACGGGAGGTGTGTCCATCTAGCATTCTTTCTTTCTCAAGATACAACATTAAATTGGACCTTATGCCACCTGACATGAATAGATTTGATGTGATTCTAGGGATGGATACCTTGGAGAAGTACAAGGTTGTTTTAGATTGTAGTACCAAGGTGGAAACGTTCCATGTTGGAGATGCTTCATGGATCATCCAAGGAGATAGGAAGATTCTTCCTACATGTTTGGTGTTGGTTATGACAACAGATAGGTCGATGAGATAGAAGTGTGAGGCTTTCTTGTAACATTTTGTGGATACCAAGGTGAGGTGTTCTAGTGTCTAGGAGGTTCCAATAGTGTGAGAGTTTGAGGATGTCTTTCATGAAGAGTCTCCTAGTGTTCCCCCTCCTAGAAAGATTGATTTTGAGATCAATCTTGTTCATAAAATACAACCCATAGTGTCTTCACTCTATAGGATGGCACCAATAGTGATGTAGGAGTTGAAGAAACAATTATAGGAGTTGTTAAAGAAAGGTTTAATTAGACCAAGCACTTACCCTTGGGTGATCCCATACTAATTTTTAAGAAGAAGGATGGTTCCATGAGGTTGTGTATAGATTACTGATAGCTGAACAAGGTCATGATAAAGAAAAAGTATATATTGTCATTGTTTGATAATCTATTTGACCAGTTGAGAGGTGCCATAATGTTTTTGAATATTGACATGAGGTTTGGATACCACTAGTTGAGGATCAAGGTGGGTGACATACCTAAGACAACTTTTAGGACCATGTATGGTCACTACGAGTTTGTGGTTATGATGTTTGGTCTAATTAACATGCCAACAACATTTATGGATCTGATGAATAGAATGTTTAGACCATATCCGGATCAGTTCGTGGTAGTGTTCATAGAAGACATTTGGATATACTTTAAGGATAGTCAGTAGGATGAGCAACATCATTGTCGTACGTTGCCATTGTTGTGGCAACGCAAGTTGTATGCCATGTTCTCTAAATGTGACTTTTGGTTGATAGAAGAATCTCTTCTTAGTCACATCATGTCTACTAAAGGTGTTTGTTTGGACCCAAAGAAGGTACATTCAGTGATGGAATGGGAAGAGCCCAAGAAGACAACAAAAGTTTGAAGTTTCCTGGGTTTGGAGGGCTATTACAGGAGATTCATTAATAATTTTAGTGTTGTAGCGTCACCCCTAACAAAGTTGACCATGAAAGGTGTTCCTATTGTATGGGATGACAAGTATTAGTGATCTTTCCAACTACTTAAGGAGAACTTAGCCAGTGCACCGGTGTTGGTTCTGCCAGAGAATGGGAAAGGCTACATTGTCTTCTATGATGCATCAAGGAATGACTTGGGATGTGTGCTAATGCAGGACAAGAATGTAATTTCTTCACTTAGTGAAAACTTAAGAAACATGAGGAGAACTACTCGATACATGATCCGGAGCTTGTAGCTGTGGTCCATGCCTTGAAGATTTGGAGACACTACCAGTATGGAGAGAAGTGTGAGGTCTTCACCGACCACAAGAACATGTAGTACATATTCTCAAAGTAGGAGTTGAACATGAGGCAGAGGAGATGGATGGAGCTTATCAAAGACTATGATTTCACGATAGACTACCATCCACAAAGGTGAATGTGGTGCCTGATGTGTTGAGTCATTCATCATCATCTGTAGATGAGGAACATTTACATGATTTGGTGTGCCATAAATGGGACATGTTGGTGTTGCTTCGGCAAATGAATGTTCAGTTGGAGGTCTCCTTGTTAGCAGGGTTGTGGGCATAGTTGTAGGTGAAGCCTACGTTGATGCAACTGAACAAGGATGCACATCAAAATGAAACCATGATACAAAACATCTGGGAAGAATTTGGAAACAAGAAGTATAATGGTTTTCATGAGTCATAGGATGGGATATCTTGCTTTTACAATAGCATGGTGGTTCCAGATGTTGATGGTCTAAAGAATTTTGTTCTTTAGGAGGCTCATTCCTCAATGTATGTGATGCATCCTGGAAGTACCAAGATGTACCATAATCCAAAGGATCTGTACTGGTGTCCTGGTGTGAAGCATGATGTGGCAGAGTTCATTGCTAAATTCCCAGTCTATCAGTAGGTTAAGGAAGATATTAGAAGCCTACATGAACATTACAACCTTTTTTGATGTTATATTAGAAATGGGATCATATTACCATGGACTTTGTGGTTGGTCATCCTAGGACAGCCAAAGGTCAAGATTGTTGGTGTATATGCACATAAAGCCATCCCAAGCATTTGCATGGAGTCAGATATTAATTAATCAATTAATGTGATTATTTGGTTAATTAATGAATTCCAGAATATTCTAATTAATCCACGAGCATTTTAATTAACGCAACGTTTCTGTTTACCGATGGGTTTACGAAACCCTACTTCCCTTCGTATCCTATTTAAAGGAGGATTGGCGGTCGATATCTATATAAGATATCGAGAGACACTTTCAGTTTATCTCACACACATAAACCCTAGCCGTCACCGTCCTTAGGAGAGGAAGGAGAGAAACCCGCCGCTAGCACGCCACCGCAGAGACACACTCCTTCCCGCCGGCTTGGGAAGTGCGACGTGGAGTTCCGTCCACCCGCATGGACAAAGTAGAGACGCAGACGCCTTGACGCCTGTGTTCGGAGGACTTCGACGACCACCTATACACGCTACGAGTGGTGAACATCACTACCGCAAAGGAGCGCCACCAGATCAACCTGCGACAGCGAACGGGAGAGAAGTTCTGTCCGTGTAGGTCAGCAGCGTTGCACCGTCATGCAATGGGACATCGCCGGACTTGCTCCGCGATAAGGTATATCTCGTAAACAATCCTTTCAAATACGTTGTTGTCGACGGGATCCTATTTTGGGTTGTGTGGATTTTATTTCTTCCACCGCGCATGTTTTCTCCACAAAACCCAACAAAGATTCCATTTGGGTGATAGTTGATAGGTTGACCAAGTTTGCTCACTTCTTTCCTATCAAAATGATGTATACAACGGAGAAGTTGACATAGATCTATGTTGATGAGATAGTTCGTCTTCACAGTATTCCAGTAACTATAGTATCTGACAAAGGTCCACAATTTACCTGTCATTTTTGGGAACATTTTCATACAACTATGGGGACACAGTTGAAATTTTGCTCATTTCCACCCACAGACAGATGATAAGTCTGAGAAGACCATTCAGACTTTAGAAGATCTTTTGAGGCCATGTGTCTTGCAATTTCTTAGAAGTTGGGACGTGCATCTGAGTTTGATGGAGTTCTCCTACAACAACAGTTATTGGAGGACTATAGATATGACACCTTATGAAGCTCTGTACGGGAGATGTTATCAATCACTTCTTTGTTGGTATGAGATAGGTGAGTATCAACTTTTGGGTCTTGAGTTAGTGTCATAAACTATAAGAACATGATGGTGATATAGTAGCAATTGTAGGCAACTCAGGATAGACAAAAGTCATATGCTGATAACAGTCGTAGGCTTCTTGAGTTCCAAGTTGGAGACCAAGTGTATCTTAAGGTTTCTCCTTGGATTGGTGTGTCGAGGTTTGGTAAGAAGGGTAAGTTGGCTCATAGGTTTATGGGACCATACCATATCTTGGCACATGTTGGGAAGGTAGCATACAAGTTGGAGTTACCACCAGAGTTGCACATGTTGCATAATGTCTTTCATATCTCCATGTTGAGGAAGTGTCACCCAAATTTAGAGTTGATGTTGCAACCTATGGAGGTTGATTTGGAGGAAGATGTGTCATATGTCGAGGGTCCTGTGTTGATCATGGATAGGAGGGTGAAAAAGTTGAAGAAGAAGTACATTGTCTTAGTGAAGGTTTTGTGGCATCACCATGGTGTGGAGGAAGTCACATGGGAGTTAGAAGATGATATGTGTAGGAAGTACCCCTCATTGTTTGTGTAGGATTTTAGGGGTGAAATCCTTATTAGGGGTTTATGGTTGTAAGATGCCTAACCTTGCCTTTTGGTTGAACATGCTTGATTATCATAGTTAGATGATTAAACCTTAATCAAACCTTGATATGTGTCTTGATATCATGTGACAAGATAATGTTTCAAGTTTGGTCCAGTTTGAACACTATTTGAGCTAGTTATGCTTGTTTTGGACTTAACTAGAATTCACCCATGTCTATGGTTTTTCTTGCAATTAGTCACATGATTGTTTTTCCTCACATATTTTGATATTGTGTTTAATATAGTGGAGCTTTGGGACACCTTGTCACACCTTGGTTCTATGTGGTGACATCTCATGTTGAAATTAGGGTTTCCATGGAGGCCTAAGTTGATGTTTGACCTTGGTTGTTGAGCCCTAGTTTTAGTGATCGCCAAGTTTTACTTTGGCCTTAGTTTTTGTAGGTAGATGATGCTCCCTTATGCTACCTAGGTTTTATGGTTAATGAGGTTCTCCATTCATATTGGTCACCAACCCCACCTGGGTTAGCGACCATTTGCCCTTATGATCTCTTTGATCACCAACATCTTGTTGCAGCAGTTGATTACTTTTTATGGACCAAGTTGGCCAACGATCTTTGTAGATGGGGTCACCCTATTTGCATGGATTAGTGTGGTGATTGTATGGATGATATCTCTTGGACATATGGCATGTTTATCTTGACACTTAACCCTCTTTCTCTCTCTCCAAACCTAGGTTATATAAAGCCCTTTATTTGCATGCAAATAACCTCTTTACACACTAGCTACCTCTATAGTTCCATGGATTAGTGTTGTTCTTGTATGGACAAGATCTCTTCGACATGGCATGTTTAGCTTGACACTTAACCCTCTTTCTCTCTCTTCAAACCTAGGTTATGTAAACACCTCTCTTTGCATGCAAATATTATCTTTACACACCTAGCTACCTCTCTCTTATTCCTTGGTTGCTTGGAGCTCGTCCCCTCTTGCTTGGTGGTGAAGGAGGATGTCAAGGTTGAAGAAGGTGGGTTGATCTTCCTTGTATGCATATCTAGGGTTTAGATCTACCCTTTTTGTGACCGTTTGGTGCATACTTTCTCTTCTTCTTGGTCTTGGTAAGTGAGATCTCTCCCTACAACTAGGTTTTCCTTGTTGTTGTTCCCTCTCTTTTTCTCTTCTTGGCCGAGTCCATGGCATTTCATGGTAGTTATTGAGTTAATGTTTGAAGAGCATCTCTTTCTTGCCTTTTCTACCTAGGGTTTGCCTTATTTTGGTGGAGGAGATAGCTTGGCAAAAGTAGAGTGCTCAAGATAGAGTTCCTACCTTTCTTCTTCAAGCTACCTTGCTTTCTGGAGTTTCTACATCAACATTGAGGCAAATTATATAACTTTATCCTCAATTATTTCTTACTTTCATTTAGCATGCACAAGATCTTGTCTTATAACGTTGTTCTAACTAGAAAGATGATAACATCACCTAGGGTTTGTGGTTATATAATAGTTCTTGAGTAGAATGACACTCCCTTTATTCCCAAACCCTTCCTTGTTGGTGAAAGTTTTGGTCCTTGCATGCTTGTGGAAACATTGGTTTTGTTCTCGCATATGTTGTTTCTCTCTCTCTCATATGATGGTTGCTAGATTAGGGTTTTGAAGTTGATCTTCTTTCTTGTGATGCAACTTGATGAACTTTTAGGTTCTTAGTATTACCAACCTATTTTGGATTCTAAGTGGTGCCAAGATTTCACCCCCTTAATGGTTCATGAGTTTTAGTCTCTCCATGGTCACTAATATTTACTCTCTCTTGATGGGTCTCTGAGTTTTGATGTATGTGGTCACTAAGGAAGATATATCATATGTGGTTGCCAATAATTTTTGTGTCTTAGTTGTCGATGAAGTTTATACATGTTTGATGGTCTCCAAGGTTTAGACCCTTAGTTATTGATGAGGTCTTGGATCTTCAATGGTCAATGTCACTCTCTCTAATCTTTGATGATCAATGACTCTCTCTCTCTCTAATGTTCAATGGTTGATGACATCTCTGACCCAAGTGGTCGATAAGAATTTCTATTCTATATGGTTGTCATGTTTTTCTGACGATATGATCGGTGATTGATGACCTTATGTTCTCATGTTATGACGATGTTTGATTTCGTAACCCTAATTTTCTAGTGCATGGTTACACATGATCTAATAGTCTTACCTTTGGCCTAGAATGAATGAAAATCTATGGTTTTAGTAAAGTGTTGTTTGGAAATGTTAATGCAACTATTCTCATGAACCTAACCCTAATAAAAGTAAGTGATGATCATATATAGGTTCTTGTATTATTAGTATGATGATAGAACACTTTGTCTCTCTCTATATTATGGTAAACCTAATCTTCTCTCTTATGAACGTCATGGCTCTTGAATGTAATGTTGTATTAGTTTATGTATCACATGTATGGTGATGGAATGATGATCCTTGATGAGGCATGGAAAGATAATGATGTTCTTATAGGGAACAATGTGAATGGTCTTATGACCTTGGACATGGCTTTTTTCCATAATTGAGGTGTTATCCTCTGTATGATGTGACAAGCATTTGAAATCCTATGATGGTATGATGATGAGTATGGCTACAAGTGTGGCAGTGAAATGATACCATGTGATGATGTGATATACCTTATACTCCATACATTTATATCTTCTGAGGTTGCAATCTACCCATATTTTTGTAGAATTCTTTTAGGGTTTTTATGTAACTTGATTGATGAAGATAAAATATACTCAATTGGCATTAACTAACCAAGTGAAACCCTAATTAGGTAGTGCCCTCTACCATAGACCCATTTTAGTGTTAGAACTTGTTGGATGGTGAAACAAATATTACTAAGGGAAATTCAGAGTACATATTGTTGAGTATGCAGGATGCTTTAGAGTGTTGTCCTTATCATCCCGATATTAAGATTTTTGCGGATGGCATGGTCATACCTCAGTAGGAAACTGGATGTGGTCGTATCTCAAATTTTGTATATATGATGAGATGGAGGACAACTACAGTTATACCTCAGATATTTCAATTTTGTATACACTAGTTCACTAGTACCATGACCTATAAACCAAGGACGGGCTAGGCTATTTTATGGATGGACTTATATGTCGCTGAGGCAGACTTGTACTGACCGAGGGTGGATGATATCATAGGATTAAGTCTCTCCTAGATCTTGTATATCATTGATTTCAACTTAGCAATGTCAGTTGGAATTGAGTGGTATACCTCAACTCCTTAGGGCTTAATAAGGGACGTAATCTAGTCATGTAGTATATTTATTTATGGTTAAACACGCTTCACAATGAATGTGAATCCTTGCATTATTTATTATAATGGTTAGTTTTTTTATAATGTGGTAAGAGAATCAACTATATAGAGTGATAGGCTTACATCTTTCTGTATACACTATGCTAGTCATGATTTACCTATTTTAGTTACTTAGCATGTTTAACCTTTTTAATCTGATTAAACTACTTAATCTACATAACTTACTTATTAGTGTTACTTGATGTAATCAACAATCCTTGGTTGAGAGTAATGTCTCTCGTTGGGAAATGGGTCTCACCTCAGGGTTCACCGCATCTTTTTTTAGGTGGTCGTCAGCAGTGTGGTCGGGATCGTGGTGCTGAGGAGGAGCAACTTGGAGAGCAATAGAAGCATAATGTTGGATAGTAGTTGTAAAGTCCTAGAGTCATCCCAATACTCTCAGGTCCATACATGGGATGTTTAGTAGATTTTATGTATATGGACACATATTTTCTAATAGCATGCCTACATTTTTATATGGCATGTATATGTGGAACATCTTTTTGTATAAAAGTTGTGGCTGATGCTACTCGGCGTGCATGTAAATACCTGATATGATATGTGATGTGACACATGTTGTTGGACCTTTATGTAATGTTTTCTAGACATGATTGTAAAGATAAATGTGGTTTTAATTTATCCTCTTTTTTGGTAATGTGAATGTTTAGCTATTGATTGTATGTTTTGTTTCTTCATTTGGTGTGGTGGGGTGTCAAAAAGAAACCTCCAAGTTACTCAATTCAATTATCAGTTACCCCCATGATACATTTGATGTACATTCATATAATTATGTCTATTGATTCATAATGAATTTTAGCTTCATCAATTATCCTATTAAGTCTTCAAGATATCAAGGGATATAGCACAACTCACAATGTAACCTAAAGTACTCATTAGACAAAAAACCACCAATATTGTCCATTGAAGGCTAATTTCATCACATAAGGAAATACTAAAGACAAGACCTTATAAGAATGTTAAAACTACCTGAAAATTTCGATTCTACCTATAAATACCATGAGACACATCCCTATCAAAATTTAACTTAAAATTATAAGGTATGTGAGAGTTTCATCAAATATAAGTTTACACAAAAAAGGACAACGCTTATGCATAGATGATCTATCTAGCGATTATTTGTGTAACCCAAATTAAACTTCAAAAGCATAATGATTCTATAAGGGAATGCAGATCATTATGTATACACTTCCATGAACCAAGAATAATATGTATATTGATTTCCACATCAAATGTCACCAAGATGCCATAACAATAACATTTGTGTAAAATTCCACATGTATTTAAGGTTTCAACATTAACATGTTTAGGAGGACATTATGTTTTTTTTGTAATGAGGTGGACATTATATTAACAACGGGGAACACTTTTAGGAGATTGTGAAGAAAATAAAATTTTCTATATCCATTTCTCTTATCTAGAACATATATTAAGAAACATTTTTTTAACTTATTAACTGATCATCGAGCAAGATTAGAGAGTATTAGAGCACCTTTAGGGTTTTGCATGTACAAGTAGGCAAAAGAATGCTCAAAATTCTATATCACTCATCTCTCATGGTGATTATTATGAGGTCCATCTAGTAAAACCATGAATAAGCTTCCAACTACGCTATCAACCCTTAAACAACCTCAAAACCAAAGCTCCAAGCAAGATCTAGCTTCCTTAAGATCAAAGAGAGGAAAAAGGAAGGTTCCATATCTAGAGGAGGGTAGGTTTCACCATGGAAGCCCATGGGTCATGGAAAATTAACAATGTGAAGTAATGAATATAAATAAAACCTCCAAGAAGTCTCCTTTTCATGCCCAACATTACCTCTAGCTCAAAGATGACTCATCCATGGAGGATCTAGAGAAAACAAGGATAAAAGAAGAGAAAAGAAGGTACCTTACCTAGATGAGTAAGTTACCATAATAGAAAACTATGGAATTCGTCCAAGAAGGAAGTAGGTACAAAGAAAAGGATGTAGAAGATATGAAAATATAATGTCTTGGGTTTTTGATGCAAGAAATAAGGTTGGGGTTCTTGAAAAAACCATGGAGTTGCTTTTTCTTAGACATGCATCCACATGCAAGCTACCATCCATGACCATCAATCTCCAATGGGTTTACATTGACATTAAAGGCTTGTTCAACATTTCCAAAAGGATTTGATGTGTCAAATGAGTCCCAAGTCATAAGAGTAAGGGTATTATATAGTGGAGAATGTACGAAAGACCAAAATTACCCTCACTGGTGTTTAGTGCTACCATTAGTTAAAACATGACTTTCATTGGTCAAAGCACCAATTCCATCGACCTTCCTAGCCTTTCCATCAGTTTGTGCATCACTCCTATAATTTTTTGCAGCTTATAAATTGGTTTCACAATTTTATAGGCTAGAAAGTCCATCAGTTGGGTATGCAAAAGCTCTATCAGTTGACAACTCAGAATCATCATGGATTCTCAAGCCTACCTCCTCACCAGTTGTCATGTATATGGTTTCCATCGATTCTAAAATCCAGAGGTTAATTTTTTGTTGGGTCTAAGACTCTCATTAGTTTTTGAGTCTAGGAACTTCATCGGTTGAGAGTTCCATGACTCTCGTCGATTGAGAGTTACATTGATCCTCATCAATCACCACACTAGCTAGGATTAGGGTTAGAAACCTTAGGATGAAAGACAATAAAAAACAAGTTAAAAGTTCATAAAGTTAAGTATGAATATGATGAAAGGCATTAACTTATTTAAATGTGCTTAGTGTTACAATTAGGACCTTGATTATGGTGAAATTGCATTTTAGTTCACAATAGTACATGAAATTGCAAATCAAGGCAAACAAGGTTCAATTGAACTGAACTAAAGTCGTATCTTAACCAATTTATTTCAAGACTCAAACAAGCATGAGTACGAAGGGAAACTCATGTTTAGATAATTTTCAAATAAATTACAATTATCTATTTATACTTTGTTGAACTTGCAATTAAGTTCACAACTAGGAAAGAAACTTGAAGTTAGCACAACCAAAATTAATGTTGAACCATATAAGATAAATCTCTAAATCAATTGGTACCAAAAATTAACCAAGAACACTATTATGATAATAGATAAATATAAGGGGAATTTTAGGGTTAAACTAGGTTCATGGTCTTACAACCGTAACTCATCCTCAAAAGGATTTTGCCCCCAAAATCCCATGGTTAGGATAGAGAATAACTAGAAGAAATGTGTAAATTATGAATATCTATTCATCATATTTTCATTGTATTTTTGTAATTAGTTTTACATGTTTATGTTGCATTTCATTTCATATTTCTCTTTTTTTAGTATTTTTTGTTATTTATTTGGAAATTGATGCATTTTAGTATTTTATTTACATGTTGATGCAAGAAGAAGAGTTTGGTTCTTGGAAACACCATGGAGTTGCTTGATCTTATACATGCATCCACATGCAAGGTCCCATCAGTGGATATCAACTTCTAAGGGGTTTCCATTGACCTTCAAGGCTCCTCCAACATGTCCAATAGAGCTTGGGGTGTCATATGAGCACTAAGGCCTAATGTGAAGGGTTTTATATAGTAATGGAGGTGCAAAGCCCAAAACTACCCATAACTAGTGTGCATTATTGTCATTGGTTAGAGTATAATTTTATTGTTCAAAGAAGCCCTTCGATTGACCTTTCTCTCCTTGTGATTCATTTAGGCCACATTTCCATCATTTTATGCAGAATATCCATCGATCTAACACTTCCATTTGATAGAAAGGCCATCAGTTAACACATTGATCTCCATTTGTTGACAACTCAGAAACATCATTGGTAGTCAAGTTTGCCTCCTGAATAGTTGTCATGTGTAGAGTTTCAATCAGTTCTCAAACCCAATGGTATCATTAGTTGTTGAATCCAGGACTCGCATATAATTGAAGAGTCCAAGAATTTCATCAATTCAGAGCTCCAAAGATCTTACAGGTTGAGAGTTCTATAGGTCCTCAACAACCACCACACTAGTAAGGATTAGGGTTAGAAACCCTAGGATGAAAATGCATACAAAACAAGTTAAAATTTCATCACGTTAGGTATGATTATGAAGGAAGGCATGCATTTAGATAAACTTTACTCAATTTTACAATTATATTCTTGATTATGGTGATATTAAATTTTAGTCCACAACAACACATCAAATTTCAAATCAAGGCAAACAAGGTCCAATTGAAGTCAGATTAGAGTTGTATCTTTTTCAATTGATTTTAAGGCTTGACAAAAGTATGAGTATTATGGAAAATGTATGTTTAACTACTTTTCAAGTCATAGATTTGTATTGACCAATTGATTTCAAGGCTCAAACAAGTATGAGTATGAAGGAAGACTTATGGTTAGATACTTTTCATGTAATTTTTAAGTAAGCCCTCATACCTTGTTGAATTTACAATTTAGTCCACAACTTGTAAGGAAATATAAAGATAGGGCAACCAAAGATCAAATTAAACTAAATAAGAGATATATTTTAATCATTTGGTATGAAAACTTAACCACGAACACAATCATGGTAATAAAGTAGGATTAGAGGAATATTAGGGTAAAGATAAGTTCATGGTCTCACATAGGTGATATGTGGGTTATTTTGTAGGGAACTAATGAGGTTAATTGGATTATCATAGGAGCTAACAATCTGATTTTCAGGGTCTTTGAATAGGACAAGATACATGGATATCATTAACATGATATTAGGTTTAAGTAGTCAGTTGGTGTTTAGGTTAGAAGATATACACTTTTTGTCAAATTGAGGATCAGAACAAAAATATAAATCAAAGGAATCATCTATTGGGTAGGACATTAGGTATTTGATGATGCCTGCTTTTTTGTAAATGTATCTCCACATTGTCAAACATTTACTTTTATGATATATTACCATGGGGGATGATGTAGTGTATTTCAAAAGAATAATTTTTCACAAATTTCCATTGTATATAGGATAACATATAACATTTTTATGGTGAAGCATGAAAACATGGTTTTTGGGTTGATTATAACCCAACTTCATTCCGATTTTAGGACGCCTGGGGTTCTCTACGAGATGGGATGCATTATTTTTATTTCAATTATATGTTACAAAATGATTTGTCAATGGTGTTGATGATATTTCATGTCATGGAAGTATAAGTAAGGAAGTATGTGGAAATATGTGGAAGGATTGAGTTAGCTAGGATGACCAGCCAACAACAGATAGAGATGAGAAATGCCAATCAAAGAACTTTGATTTTTTTGTCAATAATTGGGTTTTAGATAGTTGATTCTATGGATTGGTTTGTAATAGGTCAGCCAAGTATTTTCTCAAAAAAGATTCTAAGTTACATCTGAGGTTGTTTGCATAATATAGGAGGTTGCAGTGTAGTGTGTGGTAGGTAAGGAGGAAATAATTCCTATAATTCATCTTCAGACCTGAAATGTGGTGGAAGATGCGTAAAATCCTTTTTATGTTAATGATATTTTTTGGGTTTTCTTTATGTATAGAAAGGTGTCGTAAGAAAAGAGAATAGATATATCAAGGGTAGTAGAGTTGATGTCTATTGCATCTAAGTGATTGGAAAAGTTCACAAGTCCAATCATTTGGGAAAGATATCGAGTGAAAATCATAAAGAGGAGAGGTGATGGATCACCTTGTATAGGGCCATTATTACTTTTTAGATAAACAAAAGGGCAGTCATTAATAAGTATTGAGAAGGATGCACATGAGACATATGCTTTATTTATGTTGATCCAAGTTGATTTAAAACCATGATCTTCCAAATTTGCTAGAGAGAGAGCCACTTTTGAGGTCAAAGGCTTTCCTAAAATTCATTTTAAGGACATTTAAGGGTATTTGATTTGATAGATGATCGTGGATAATTTCATTTGATTGTACGGTAGGCATCTTGATTATGACTGCCATTGAAAAACGTAAAAATTCTTCCAAAAGATATGTGATTTAGGTGGGAGATATCCTGGAAGTAAGGACTTTTGCTATTATTATATAATTACGATTGAGGATATGTGGTGATTTTATGAATTTACATTTGGATTGTTAATTTTGGTATAAGGTATAAAAGTGATGTGTCAATTATCTTGAGGAGGGATTTGGGATCTTTGGATTGAGTGAAGGGAACTAGAAAGTGCATAATGATATGTTAAAAAGTGTCCCAATTGGGGGTATAAAGGGATGTTGAGAAACCACCAGGTGTAAGAGATTTGTTTAGGTTTAAATTTTGAGTGAAAAATGGATTCCCTTGTTGCTAAAATGATTTGTGATTGATTGGGTCCATAACCAAAATGGCTGTAAATAAGGATTGATTTCGGAGAATGATAAGGTGGTTATGGTTAAAATGGTATTGATTTAGGATGGTGTTGTATTGTAATATATTGTGATATATATTAGTGATTTTGTGTTAGGTGTAAATACTTTTAATGTGGAGAGTATTATAAAAGTGTATCATCTATGTATAGAGAAGACTCACTAAAAGAAGCCTGTGACAAAATCAATTCGGACCATAGAAACCAACCAAACCAACAGTTTGGTTGGTTTTAAGAGGGTGGATGGTTTGTTTTGATTTCAACTTTTTTCAATCCACTAAACAATGGCTTCATTCATTTTATGGGTGTAGTTTAACCAAACCAAAATGAACCAACACATATGTCTATATATTATTAATGTATACAATTATTTATGTGAAAATAATCATTTGAACTTAGTTATATAATACTAAAAAATTATGTGAGTATGATGTATACCTAATGCTATATAAATGGGATTCGGTGAAAGTAATCGAAACTATGAATTGAGAGTAGAACATTCTTCAAGTAAGTTTCTAGATGTTTTAGGAGAGACTTCATATATTTAGTATATTTATTAGAGGATATGGTTTTATGAAACTAAAAGCATAGAGGGTCTGCTAAATCTATGTCACAAATAGTTTTGGTTTGGTGAGAGATGTTTTGTTAAGGAAGCCAAAAGTTTAAGAAGCCTAAAACTTGATGGCATAGAGTGACGACGGGTAAGATGCTGACTTTGTCGGGTTCTTTCATTCAAAATGAATTGAATCGAGTGTAGGATCGATCCCTTCTAGTAGCCCCACGCTTCCCTAATTCTAGTTAGTGACTTCGCTACCTTTCACAGAAGACTGAGAGTCAAGGGATACCTTAAGCCATGCTCCTAATAAACCTAAACCACCAAGAGCCGTTCGATAGTCAAATAGAGTTGTTGATGTTTCTTTAATATAGGCTTAAGTTCGCCTTCCTGGTTCTAGTGATGATAGTCCCCCACCCAGTATTGTCGAGAAAGAAACCCCGTGCATGATATAGACAATAAAGAAAATGCGTAATTAGGGAAAAGATATACCACTTCTGGTCCCTTCATTTAAGAAATAGATAGACTCTTCCCCGTTTCCTACAAAAATCATTCCGGATGTTTTTCCATTCTCAGGTTAGAGGTGTAGTCTTAGGTTTAGGGTGGTATTCACAGAGCTAGAAGCTGAACTAGACCAAGGATGGGAAAAGGTTGCATTGTAGGAAGGATGTATAAGCCATAACTAGTCAAACTTGAAAGGTTCATATCCCCAAAAAGAGTGTTTGGTGTCTGGAATGATCAATTTATTGTACAAAATATTCTTGGAACCAAGACAGATAGAAGAAATTGGTTATATAGTATGACCATCTAGATTACATAGCAATCTATATAGTTTTACAGAGAAAGAGTAGATACCAAGCATGGGAAATGGTTGTGTTGTAGGAAGAATATTTAAGACATAATTTGTTAAACTTGAAATATTCATGGCCCCAAAAAGAGGGTTTGGTGTCTAGAATGATCAAGTTAACATGTAATATATACTTGGATCCAAGACAAGTAAAAGAAATAGGGTACATAGAATCACAATCTAAATTACTTAGGGATCTATATAATTTACAACGGAGGAGTAGTTCTATTTTTTAACCATGTAAATTGATACTAGATGACATGAGATCAGTGAGGTTATCGAATTCATAAAGTTATTAATGGAAGTCACATCTAAATATGTATCACTATGAGTATTGGATCAGTAATGTGAGAAACATGTTATATTGAAATCTCCACCAAAGAGATAAGGGGAAGAGGAAAAGCTTGCCTATGTATGAGATTTAGTTACAAAAAAAACACTTTATTTGTGAATGGCTCAGTATATATGCCTTTTAAGAACCATGTGATGTCTAATGAGTAGTCTATGATAGTGTTTGCTTTAGACTATTTCATAATTGCATGATCATGTAGGGAGAGGAGACAACTATTCCAACCAAGGATAATGCCACCACTAAGGCCATGTGGAAGAAGTTGAGTCCATGAATCAATTATATTTCTCCTAATATACAAACATGTCTTGGTAAAAAGTGGTTTTGATTTCTTGGGATATGATGATGTTTATTTTTTTGATATTTATTTGATATCTACAAAGCCTTTGCCTTTTATAGGAAACTAATCCATTAATATTCCAAGAGATAATAAACATAACCATGAACACCTTTTCCATGATTATAGCAAGGTGAAATATGTGTGGTTGTTGGTGTGGCTCATGAATGGATGGGGGTCTTTCAGATCAAACAACCTACTAGACACTATGGAACAGATCAAGAGGAAATGTTCCAATATGAAGGAACTATCATTTGGTGGGTTATGCCTTACCCATGTGTGCTTCAACATTTGGAAGGTCAGGAATACGGACATACATAACAAAACCCAAATGCTTCACGTATTTCACCTGGTGGTAAGAGACATAGGTGCAATGTTAAAGGCCAAAAAAGGCCTATAAAAAGGGATAATCCTTGTAGCTAGTTTACACTAGGGTTTTTTTGTAAACATAACCCATGTATACTTTTTCTTATGACATGTACATGTACAGTATAGCCCTGCTATACCACTTTTTTGGCAATATATCTTTACCTATTTCCAAAAAAATGGCATGGAAGGTGGAGTAACCATTAAATGTGAAGGAACTAAAAAGCAAGATAATGTCCTCATTGTCAACTTGGTTATGACCTATAACATTATGGTAAACAAGATTGTTGTAAACAAGTGTATGCAGTTTTGTTATCATCCACATTTTAGTTAACAATTACTAGGCTAATGCAAAAAGATAAAGAATCTTCTATGTTAGGCCATAGAAAGTGGTTTTTTGTGTGATCAACTTGAGAGGTGCATGTAGTATGCTTGAAATGCATTAGAGAGGAAGATACTTGTAGAGGATAGAAGGTTTGTTGATAGTAAGTCGACAAGGAGTCCGTTGGGTGATATTTGTTTAATACCAAATTAGGTGATTGACTTCTATGTTTATTAGGGGATATGATGGTCAAACTAGATGCTAAGGAACATGGAGCTCAAGTATTGACAAACAAAATAGCTAGTGGGGGAGTTTCTAGATAGTCCATGATAATGTCATTGGAGGTTGTCTATAATGGATCTTACTGGGCCTTATCACCTGAGATAGTCATAACTATAAACTCAAAGGAAGTTTCTAGTGCAAGTAGAATTGTCATTGATTACCGGATGATGTTGAGGGATGGGTTGTCTAATGAAGGTGAAGTGGTGAAGGTTGAATTGGAGAGGATGGAGTAATTAGAAAAATTATAAGAATTTGATACAATAGAGTCGAGTTCTCAGTGGGATACAAACTAGGAGTCGTCAGGTCTACAGATATAGACACTTGAGTTCCTATGCATAGAGGAAGTGGGGTAGGCTTTGACTCTAATTGGTATACTAGTGGGGAAGCTTTATCTTCTGAGATAAAAATATGTGGAAAGATTTTATTTATTTTCTCAGGGATGGTGGGGCACACATGGTGGTGTAGATACATGCGATGATATGTAGGTCCCAAGATTAACTTACAAAGAGGAGTATGAAGAGGATTATTTGAGCATAAAAGAGTTCCATGCTAGGATTCATTGAGGCTAGTGACTTAATAAGATAAGATAAATCTCTCATGATAATGTTGAAGGAGTGAGGGCATGTATAGTTTGATAAGGTGAGTAGTGCTATTTTTTCATGGTAAAAATTTATAGGGAAGGTGATATCCTCTATGACATCAACAAGGAGACATCCAGTTGTGTGTTGTTTTTTTGGATAATTTCATAAGTCCAAAGGTGGATAGGGATACATATATGATTCAATCTATTTGAGGCATTCATGGGAAGTGGTGTCTCTTGGTACAATACCCCAACAAAGAAATTGAGCATGCACTATGACATTCCAATTTGTTAATTCATATACGTTACTGAGTGGAAGCACAATTCACAATGGGGTTGCCAAACAATGATATTCATTACATAAAAATGAAGTCAAACGAACCATCGTACGATATAATTTCAACACTCATGTCTTTAGTTTCGTAACATAAAACTCACACATGGTTCTAATACTTGAGAAGAAAACTAAAAAAAATATAATATTATAGTTGGCAACCCACCATGTTTCATCTCATAGTTTTGCCCATAAGATATATGCTCCTTTTCTAAGTTCCTTCATCCTTCTTTCATGTCTGAATCACATCTGCATACATCTAAAGAAAAATGGAAACTATGTTAGAGTAAGTGGCACTAGGTAGCTTTATATGAACATGAAATAAACAATACAAAAAACATGAATAAAACATTATAAACATTATATTTTTTTTAATATTATTTATTTTCTTCTTTATATCTATTTATCATTGGCATTATCATATTAGGTTGCTGCCAATGAGAATTAGAGGCTTTCTCATTTTAGAAAGAAGAAATGTTCCTTATATTGGAAAGAGAAGATGAATCGAACCATCTTTTTTGCTCTGCGTGATCGTTCTTGCTTTTCTTTTGGTTGGCGCGGCTGGTCATTGGAGCCGTTTTGTTCTTTTGGGCTGGGTCTGACAAATGTGATGGTGTTTGGTTAATTTTCTTTTAGGGGGGAGATTACTTGCGAGCCTATAAGCAGGAGATGTATATAGTTTATGATTGATTTTTCCCACACGAGAGGGGTGGGATGAATAAGAGGACCCCCTGGCTTCGAAAAAAAAAAGGTTGACTATGTTGTCCTTCTTCCATAATATTGCTTTTAAGCACTTGATAAAATATATGTTCTCAAGAGTTTGATATCATGTATACCAAAATGCTCATTGCACTCAGTCGCTTGATAAGTAACATTTCTCTCAGGAGCTGGATTAACAATAATACTCTCATGAGCTGGAATAAGAACCAGAAAGGGCAAGTAATCTTGAAAGAAACAACACCATCATTCTAACATTTACACAACAATATTCTTCAACATGATAACTTGAAAATCTAAAATTATAATTAAAAAAACATATGTATGCAATGACCATATTAATTTATGAGGAAGATATATCAAAAACCTGTAATTTGATTCATACTCTAACATCTTTCATCTAATCATGAGGACTGTATAAATGATATCATTAAAATTGATTCTCATAAATATAAGAAAATAAAACCCTTATTCCCCTACTTGATACTAAGAGTGCGTGATCCACATAGCAATAAGAGGGGAAGTCCTAGAAATCCTTCTGAGGTTGATGAAACCCCAATATATTCTTCAAGCAACCAATGATTCATTAAAAAAATTATTTTACACACATACAACATTTTCATGGTTCTTTAAAACCTACTTATACTAAGTATGACACTTCACGCAAACAAAAAAAAATAGGACCTATATCCTAGTCCATCTTCTAAATCTCAAAAAACTAAAAAATATTCATAAAAGGTTCACATTTATTCAAGCTCTGTAGCATTTTCCTTTAATTTTTTAGAGTAGTTATATTTATACCAATCACAATTGAGATAAACCAATAACTCATTTACTAAAACATAGTCTAAACTGAAAGAGAAATGACTAATGCACCTATAAATACATATCCCAATGATATGGGTGATAGGGGACAACTTGGTCAAGCTTCACTTAAATCAAGGAGGATGTATCAATTCAACTTCATGTAAACATGCCATTTTTAGCATAGGTCAATGTGACATGAACATAAACTACTGAGGGGAAAAAGTGAAAGCCACACCCCATATATTTGTCCTCTAGGGAGAATATGAAGAGAAATGCAAGGATCCTTGGGTTTGAGAATCCAATTCGTAAGCCAACACTTTTGGTGAAAATCAAGTATTAGTGATCATCCCATGCCAGCCAAACTTCACGAGCCTAAACTTAGGTCCCATGGTGGTCTATTGCTAGAAAATAGCAAGCCTCCATGGAAGAAAAGGGAAAGGTCAAGGGAAGCTTGTTGAGGCTCGAGAATTCACCAAAATAGAGGAAAAATTGACGCTCTTGGTATTTCATGATGAATAACCAAGACCATTAATGGGGAAAGAAATGAAACCATGGCCCAAGCCATGACATACACCCAAACCAGTAATAAAAACATAGCAGAGGCATAAAAAGGGGAGTTGTAGAAAATTACTACCACATGCAATGATTAGGTTCTTTGAAAACATCTAGGTGATGTTACCAGCAGATGAAAAAGCTTTATCGACTGGCGAGGAGGTCTCAAGACTAGAGGTGAATCCACAAAAGGAATTGGGAAGTCACATCTCATGGGGGATAGGTTGTACGGAACAAGATAGTGATTACAAGATGTATCTGGCTTTGGGGTGTGTCATTTGGTAGTTTATAGTGTGTAGTTTATATGTACAAATATTCACAGAAACAATGGAGGTCACAGAAGTCCCAATCATGGTGGAATTGTGAGTCTTGTTGAATTGGGATTCTAGGGCATAGAATCCCATGAAGTTTGGGATTGTAATTCTTGAGAGGATGAGGAGAAGCTATCAGACATGTTTTCCTAGTTTAGGACACAGTGGAGGCAGAGAGGTTATGGGGCGGACGGAGTCTCTCCCTATAGAGTCCTATGGACTTCGGGCTTTAGGTGAGGAACACAAGATGGGACTCCTCAACGTACTCGCATCCCAAAGTCCAATATGGATAGGGTTGTGTATAGAGCATGTGACCTTCATAGGCACAAAACTCTATTAAATTTGTTCCATTGATTAGATAATCACTTTTTTAAGATTTTGAAACATATATATTCTTGCCTAAATTAATCGAGGAATCTAGGATTATCCATAAGAGACCAAATTTGGTAAGTCAACTAATTAAACTATGGGAATTCAAAAAAACTAGTTAGTCATTTTATTTGAAAAACATAACTCTCTCTATTTTTTAGTTTATAGTAGACATATATTAATTATTTAGGATTACCTAGAATTAATTGGAATCCCAAACATTATGGATACACTAATTATTATCATAAAATACTTTTGTATTGAGCCAAATATGCATACCAATTAGGGAAATTCCATTCCTTACCCACACATATCACTTATTTATCATTTGGACGAAACCTAAGAAAACAGACAAGGACATTGTTATTATTCAAACACTGAGGGAAAGATATTTTCTATGTATATTAGTTTCTAAGAACCAATGTATCCAAAATCTATATTTTTGATGTATTTTTAATTAACTTAGGGGAAATAGAGTTTATCATGTCAATCAATGGTAAAAATTGAATAAAGGGTATGGTTTGTCTATCAATATTTTAGGATGTTACATTCACGCTCTTTGAGTTAAACTACACAGAGAATGAATTTCCTACAACATTCTCTACATCTTTGGTAGGGTTAAAAGTATACATAACTTTATTGTTTAAAATGAGTTTTGG
Organism: Alisma plantago-aquatica; assembly: GCA_963693085.1. Classification (NCBI taxonomy): domain Eukaryota; kingdom Viridiplantae; phylum Streptophyta; class Magnoliopsida; order Alismatales; family Alismataceae; genus Alisma; species Alisma plantago-aquatica. The sequence goes on along the minus strand of OY856411.1, from coordinate 385,777,664 downwards.
GTTGGTTAAATAGTGTGTGGAAGAATAGATGATAAGATTTGAGTAATGTAGAGTACATGGAGGCTTTTGGTCCAACATCAATGCTTAGAGAGAAACCAATTCCTCAGGAAGTGATCTTCTTAGAATCACACGATGTTATAATCGATAAGTGAGTCATGGTCCAAACTAGGTTCAATGTAGGTTTTTGTTGTTGCGGGGTTGATTTGATGCAAATGTTCAGATGAGGGATTTGGTCCATGTTTTGGGAGAGTGTTATTAGGTAAGGACAGAGAATAAAAAATAGAGTACCAGATGGGTGAGTATTAGAGGGATGACAACGTGTATTCATAGTTGGAGAGTGGAATTTGTATCTTTTTTGAGACTTTGTGACTGGATCTATTATATAGGTTTTATGGTGATGGTAAGAGTTTGAGATTGGTATCTTTTTGGGGTGACAATGATAAGTAAGGGGATATTTGGTATAGTCTTTTCATGGCCTTTTTGAGGAAATGTTGTTTTTGATGGTTTAGGGGTGTGTAAGAAATGGTACATGTCAAGGGTGGTAAAGAATTTGGCATGTATAGAGGATATGTGAGATATAGGGAGGTAGACTATTCAGAGCATGGAATGGTGTGCAAGGAATTAGTGTTGGAGGTAAATGATTTTCTCAAGTCATTGTATATGGTAAGGGGACTTTGTAAGGTGTTAGGGAAAGGAGCTGATTTTGAATTGCATTGTATTTGCAAAAATGTTTTGTGGATTTGATGGGAATATGAATGCTATTTAAAATTTAAAAAATATCTTTGACAATACAAGAGTTTGTGACAAGAAATTTCATAGTCAAAAAAATCATACTTTGTGTTATATTTCATGAGTTTACAAAATTTCTTTTTCAGTTGGAACAATAAGTCATCTGAATTAGAGGGAGGGTGAACCAAATGATGTAAGAAATTAAGGATGTGGAGAGCAAGGATTGATCATGGATGCCAAAAATTGAAGAGATAGAGGACAAGGAAGAATAAGAATATTAGAAATTATAAAACATACCTTTGTAGAATATACATGTAATATATAGTACAGAGGCATTTGAGGAGCCATGATGAGTGGTAATAACCTCATCAGGGGACAAAATTCATTAGAAGATGAATCATATAACGATATCGAGTCCAAATGGGTCTATTTTTGTTGGAATAGGTAACTGTAGACAAAATCAGAACTCATGACGGTGGCCACAATGAGGCCAGTTGTGGAGATGGAGCCCTCAAGTTTTTCCTATGGAGATTGCTATGAAGTGGAGATGAACGATGCATGTGAGGATATCCTACATGTTAAGACACCTCCTGTAGTTATTTTTTATAGACATTGACAAATCTTAAGTTCAAGGAATAAGAAGTCATCTTCATCATCTTGGTATGAATCCAAAGAGGTCATTTCATCAACAAAAAAATGGTAGACCATTCTAGGTGAGGATCTGAAAGAGATATGACATTGCAATACTTTAGGAAGTCTTGGGGCTTTTATTACTAGCCAACATCATCACAAACATGCGTTAATGGGCCTTAGGTCCATTCCATTGGAACGTTTGGAAGAGTTAATCTTTGATTCATGTGACATGCATCCAATCCAACCATCTACCAAAGTATGTGTAATAAACATTGTTGTCATCCAAAGTGTTTTTGTGTTTGATTGTGTGTTAGGGTTTTTGACTATATAGGATAGATACTTTTTTTGGAGAGAAAGAGTCTCCTTTTGGTACTAGATAGGTCCTTGAGGTAACAATGACTCTATTTGACATGGAACATTTATGGTGGTTGGGACGCCACAATAATTTTCTTGCATATAAGAAGCACCTTGAAGAAACAAGTCCATATGGTTAGGGAAATAGAGAACAAGAGGAATGTGGGGACAATCTAGACAAATCACTTGAATGTTTACTAGTGTTAAAGGATAGATGGGGTCTCAAAGTGAAGTTGAGAACAACTAATGGGAAAGAATTAGATGGGAGGAGTTGGGGGAGTGTTTTTGGAAGGGCTGATGGAACCCAAGGTAGCAAGGGACAAGGAGAGGGTCAGGAAGAGGCCCATGATGTTTCTTCTTCTAAACTATAGGATATCCAGTCTATAACCCTATCATACCCTATAAACACTATACTAGACTTTTATCAGATCACCTTGATGGTTTCTATATTATGTCTAGAAGTTCCGCAAAAAGATATCTTTACAATTATAACCTCAAGAAAATTCTCTATCCTCTTTATTAACTCACTGCTTTAAGTCAAATACAACATAAATTTTATATGCATCTCAGTCTTAGATTCAAGATCATCTTTCCTTTTCTACACACGTGACAATCCTCCATCAGTTGATAATGAATCAAATCATGATATATGAAAATTTTGATACCAAAAAAATTATTCAATAAAATGTGGATGTAACTTTAGGTGTCAAGATTTTGCCATAAGGTACTAATTATAACATTAAATTGAAAGAAATCAGTAAGAACATTTTCATCATGAAGATTTTTATCACAAAGGATTTTAGTATACAACAAGAAATATTTACTCAATGCTCAATATATTAAACAAACTAAGATATTCCAATTTGAATAGAAGATTAAACATTGAAAATGATTCCCAATCACAATGTTTCACATGTTATCGAATGAGTAACAATACTATATGCTTACATGAACAAGACCACACTTGAAAACTCAAACATCTATATCAACAATACAAAAGCTTCAATCCAAAATTGATATCATGCTAATCAACACTCCATTTTAGAATGTTGTTCTGGTACATAACCATCAAAAGATCGTGTGAACTTAACCCTAATCTATCACCAGATTCCACAAACCAACCTTAAATTAGGAACACAAAGAATCCTAGTCATGTACAAAGGACCAATGTTGCAGATGTTCTTATCCAAAAAACCTTACCTTGCACTGGTGCTGATCATTCACAATTATTAACAACTTCATCCCTATCCCAAACTTCTAAGACTGTAGTTAATGTGGAATTTCTTATGAGACACACCCACATTTGAGATCCTAGGAGTATATTGTAAAGACGTCAATATTATCCAATATTGTTAATATATTATCAAGAAATAACCGTGTGGGACTGCAATGGGAGAATGCCTACACCTAAGATTCTACAAATATTCTCATAACAACCACTTTGACCATCTCATAACTAATATTTGTCATGCTTAATGCATAAAGTGAAAGTACATTTGGGGGATTAATAGTCTATAATGAAATTTTATAAATGCCCATCTAAAAAGATATATTATAGCAATTATTATATTATATAAAAAACTAGATGAGGTTGAGAAAAAAGGATGATCTTAGTTTTAGTGAGGTTTAGAAATGACTAGGCTTTCCAAATCCACACCTATTTGGATTTTTAACCAATGCATTTGTGTAAACAAACATGAACAAATGTTTGAGAAGAAAAACAAATTACATTCATATATCTAACAAATAATATAATGATAAAGCCATAGTCACTATCTCATTGGACACGGAAGATCATCATAAGTTTCTTGTAGGGACTCAGTGAAACCACTTCAACACCTTTGTTGCATATGGATGAAGGAAGTTCACCAAGTTTTCCCCTCTTTGTTAGGAAAAAGGATTATAGACTAGTTTCCACTTCACTCACCTTGACGTACCTATAAGATACAAGATCATATGATAAATAGATTGTAAGAAGGAATCACACAATGAAAGCACACTATGATTCTTTTACTATCTTCTCCATTGAATAGGTAATCATTTACAAATGAAGAATATCTACTTGAAGCCAATATGAATTACTAAGACATGATCTCACTGAGATCTTTTATAAAATGGAATCTATTACTCATCTTCTTGTGTCTCAAAGTGATCAATATTTTTTAATATAATGGATTAGGGTTAACCTACAAACTAAAATTGGAGCATCTAGGAGTACTATTAGTCAATAGAGATAATTGGTTAAGTGAAAAATAAAGTTACTTAGTTGATTATGTTTTGATTGATCCTAAGTCAATATATCCTTTGATTGATATGTCTTTTGGTTGAATAATACCATGGGTTGACCATGTAAGAAAATGCACGAATTCAACAGAATGGCAAGGAAACTATTTTTGCATTGTAGTCTCAGCTGATATGGTACCCTATTGAATTGAAAGTTTGATGGAGCTAATGTAGAACGTACTACATGTTTGGTGGGAACTTCTATTGACCTAAAAGTCATATAAATTTAAAATTTGTCTTTAGATACTAAATTAATAAAATATATCATCTTATATATTTTGTAAACCTAACTTAAAATAAAAATGTATAGTGGTCACTTAAACATTGATCCTTACACATAATATAAAGTAAATGGATAATATACAAGTGCAAGGCCCTTGAACTATTTTAGCCTATAATCTTGCTTGATAACCATATTTCAATTCTTGATTAATATCTTGAATCAATTGATTTAGTAGAAACCCTAATTTGACTAGTTCCACCTTGTTTGCCATGATTTTTAGGTTTTCTTAATTAACTTAAAGTATGGTAGTTAATTAAAAGTTATGTGAAAAATATTTAAGATTACAATTTTCTTCTTGTATGAATCTTTCTTGATATGATTTGCATGGTTTTGAACTTTTATTATATAGGTTTTCATCCTTCAACTCTATCCCTAAACCTAATCTAGGTTTAGTGGATGGGGCATTATGGCTCAATGGACATAACATCTAGACTATCATGGGTCTATCGATAGTAGCCTCGATGGACTCCCTTAATCCATCCATGAATTCCATGACATCGATGGGTCAGGGCCCTATGGCTTGGTTTGAGGGGAACCTCAATGGATTCGGTGGGTGTAGGATGTGTATCTCATTGGATGAAGTAGTTTGTATCTTAATGGGTCATGAGAAAGGAACCTTAATTCCCATAATACTTTGTTGGAAGAATCTTTATGAGTGATGTTGAAATTGACCCTGATGGTTGGTGTTGATGTTGACATTCACAAGCTAGTATTGAGGTTCATGCTCAATGAGTGAAGTGGAGTTTATCCTTGATGGTTTAATGAAATTGGATCTTGATGGGTGAAAAGGAGATGGGGTAGGCTGCATAGATATTTTATAGGTCTTTAGGGATAGGACCCCTGATAGGTGATAGTTCAATTGACTCTATGGATCTTTTCTTCATGAGTTTTATTGTATTTACAGATAAGGGGTTTCTTCAACTTTTGACCACAATTTCCTATTAATACCCCAACCTCATGGATCCTACAACCCATTTGCAACCATATTCTACTGGAGAAATGAGAAAAATAGCCATAGTTGTTGACTACTACTCCATGACCTCAATGATCATGCTTTGGAGTTTGTAGATACATGAAATCTAAAGATCTGTCTCTCCTTGGTAGATCTAGATCAAGATATCTTTGTATAATCCCTAAACCATGTAATACATCTTCTTATTCTTTTCATTTCTTTCTATTATCCCTCTCTTATCCCTTCTTTTCTTGAGATCCTAAGAAAACCATGGTGGTTTTATCTTTGTAGAGCTAAAACACTCATTTTCTCTTTTTTTGACCTATTTGGCCATGGACCATTCTTGGAAGACATCTTGTGGACATTTTGAGGGATTTTTGGAGTTATTTTGCGACATCGGACATGGTTTTCTTGCTTGTATGCTTCACAAGAGTTGAATGTTTTAGTTTCTTTTAGCCTTCTATGCCTACATGCAAGCTCTAATTTGATAAATACACAATTCTTATGCTGAAACGATGATCTTCGAGTACTTTTCTAGTATTGAAATGATGAAGAACAAATTTTGTTATCTTCGACCATTCAATGATGATCCATGGTAATTTTATATGCCCTATTGAGGCTATAAGGTTTGGTATACCAAAAAGGCATGCTTTTATCCTAAAATGGCTCTTTTATGGATTTTACAATACAATATTATACAAAACAAATTCCCCAACTTTCCTTATTATTTCATGACCTTCTATTGTGAAAAATCCATGGTTGCCTAACTGTTATAATTCTAAAGTTCATGGAACCCATGTTTCATATACAATGGTACTCATTTGTACCTAAAGATTCTATTTTTATGCATATCTTATTTTGCCATACCTTTCTCATGCATTGGAGTTAGTACATAAAATTTTGCATGGTGTTTTCTTACTTATATATGAAAACAATACTTCTTTGGATGTAAAAATTTAACTATATGAAGGCAAGACCTTTTAATGACAAAAAATAATGAATTATGTTGTGGGTTCTTTGATTCATGATTTGTGGCTTGTATGACTTCTTATGTTCTAGTATATCTTTATTCTCTGTTTTCACCTATGTTTCACTTTAAACATGAGTAATTGCATTTGAATAATCAAGTGAAACCCTAATCATGTAGCTCCCAAAGATTGTAGGATCTATCCTAGTGTTTGAATGGTTAGATAGTAAAATGGGTATCCTTGTAGAAATCTTGGAATGTGAAAAGATACTAAAAAATGTATGCTTTTGAGTATATGCAGGTGACTGGCAGTTGTTTTACTTGACACTCAAATGATGGATATGTAGAGTTCGGTTGAGGCCATATCTCCAATGATATGTGGTAATGATATATGTGATATGTAATTTGAAGTCTTTATAACCAATGTCATGGGGTACCATGGCATGAGTATCCATGATGGAACTAATGGTGTAGGTTGTATTTTTATCCCCTAGTAGTAGGATTCCTCCATGTAAGCCCCTACTTGTTGAGTATCAAGGTGTAATAATGTCTCTTGGAGATTGGTCCTTACTTGACGAGCTAGGGGACTTCAAAATCACTAGCTTGTGGTTTAATTGGTAGACATCAAACTACCCATGGATTGATAAGAGAACACTAAATCAAGCATGTTCAGAAATCTATTTAAGTGACTTAGAAATTCACTTTGGATGCTTGTATTATTTTTCTACACTTTCAAGTCTTATCTATTTATTCTAATACTACATATATTGCTATTTCTATATTATAGTCATTAAGACTTTATGATATAATTTTCCCTTGTTACTATATTAATATTATACTTGTAATCATCTAATTCTATCTATTTTTTAATCATATCATTGTGGTATCACCCTTGTGGTTATTTGTATCTTATAGGTGGATTGCATTGTATCTAGAGGGATCTACTGAGAGGAGCCTCTTCTGGAGGATGATAGTTGATGGAGGCTGTTAGTAGTGTTTTGGTGGTGTCTTAGAGTCACACCTATACAATTCAGTATAGGTAGGATGGTTTACATTGGGTTTATCTTCAAATTAGGTTTTTCGATTGCATGATTTATGTATGAAATGCTCATGTGATAAACTTTGATAGTTGTACATTTTGTATACATGCTATGATAGAGTTCACTAAATAATATCCTATAAAGTTACCTATTTAGTGAGTGTAAAGATGGACCTTTCTACATATCTTTGTGGATATGAATCATATCTTTTATCTATGTTTTCAATACTCTAAATGTTGATGATGTTAATCATTGAAAATTAGAAATTTGTTTTGATCAATCTTAAGATTGGGTGTTGGGTTGGTACATCATGATTTTCAATGCTTTGGAATAAAATCTATGTAAATATTTCTCCTAGCATGTAACACATACATTTTAATTATTTAACTTTCATGTTCCTATAAATACTTGCTAATATAGTTATAGACAACATTTATAATACATATATCATTCATAAAAATTGTCTTATATAATGCTCTTGAGCTAACAACGTCACCTATTTTTAAGATGAATTTATTTCTTAAAAAGAAGAAAGAAATCAATAAATTAATAATTTGACTTTAGAGATCATACCATGAATTGAGTAATTGAATATAGAGAATCACATCAAAGTGTATGATGAAAATGTAAGTGACTATCTATAGAGTTAGAAATTTTAGTTCCATGTCTAGTGAATGATGAAATTGAATTTTAACTTCTATTGAAATTTTGTATCTTAATCAGTAATATGAAATGGTCTATATATTAACTTTGTGACTAAAATCAAAATGATATAAAAAATATTGTGAAGATTGGTGTGTTTTCTTTCGTATCTCACATCTTTGACTATTTTCTTGCTTAATTATCTTCCCTATTTGATTTCTTATGAAGTATAATTGTTATACTTGTGAACATCTTCATCATTTATTGAATATATCTTGTTTGTTTTGTCTATTCCATGAACTCTATTAGATTTAAGAAATCCCTTGTCTATTATTGCTTCACTCAGATTTGAATTAGAGGGATCTATGCTGAAAATTACATTTTCCCTCCCAATATGAGGTTGTGATGTTTGATGGTTTCCTTGGAGGATTTAAATTTTACTTCATTGTTTTATTCTTGTAGATGTTGTATGGCTTGTAATCAATGAAATTGTTATCTTTTCATAAAAGAAACAACATTTTGAACTTTTTTTCATGTAATCTACTTACCTTATCATGCTTTCTAAAAAAGGTTGGTGGAGCAATAAACCATAATAACCTCCCCCTTGATATGAGTATCAACTTAATGAAAGAAACAACAATATGTGGAGAATGTCAAGTGAAAAAAACTTTATCTAAACGTTATAAATGTTTTGGAAAAATATACTATGGATTATTGAGAACCATTATTTAAGTCAAGAACCTTATAATATATGATAAGATAATGTTTGAAATGTCAACTTGCCTAAAAATTTGTCTTTTTAGTTTAATGACTAAAACACATAAACTCAATGCTAGTTACAATATATTTTCTTTGGAAAGCACTCCATCTCATGAGACATCATGCTCAAAAGGAAACACAATATAACCATTTATAAAGTAATAAAACTCCACAAAGAGTATCTACCAAGGCATCCAAATACACATCTACATCCATATATTTTTCCTTTCCATAACATGCAATATTGAGATTCTGACAAGGTGAGTGCTAGATCATGTATCATTTAGTGCATAAGATTTCTTGGAAGTGGGTGATGCGTCAAAGTTGAAATGAGCAATAATGTCTTGAAGTTGGGTGAAAGGAAATTGAAGCTGATTTGAAGTATGTTGTGGTGGAGATTGATCATAGTTGAAATATTAGTTGTAAGTGTGAACTGTATCGAGATAATTGTGTGTAGGATATTCATATTCTAGAGAGTGAATGAGTTGAACCAAGCTAGCATTGAAATATTGTAAGCCTTATTAGTTATTCTTAAAATGAAGACTAATTTGATATCCAAAATCATGATTGTAGGAAATATTGTGCAATGTTACAAGGAAGGTTTGAGGGGGGTGGTATTATGTCCCTACAACCTCCTCTTCTTCATCAAAATCCCTTCTTCGAGCTATTTTGTTCCCAAAATTTAAGCCCATCTTTTCAGTGGCAAATTGCCTAATATTTTCATAGGATGATAGTGTTTATAGTTTAGCTTGCCAAGTGATTTATTTGTATGTTATGTGATGATAGAGAAAATAAATAATCTATGGAGGATTTCCTAGAAAGTGCATTATTTATATAATGAGTCTTAGAAAGTTAGTGGGTATTTTCTTAGCTATGGAATAAATGAATTATTTGGAAAACTCCTAAATATAAGATTTTTTTCCTCTAGGAAGAATTTCTCATCTCCCACAATTATTCATTATTTTAAAAACATAAACTAAAAATATTATTTAAAAACCTATATTTTTTATTTCATCATTTCTCTATCCATGGTGATTTTGTTAAATGAACCCAAAAATGTAGGTTATTAAATTCAATCCACCTTAAAGAAGTTTTGTCCATGAAATTCAGGCCAACTCTACTCAATGTGATTATAAGGGTCATCATTTTGTCTTTTGTTAGGAAAGTTTTTCAAGGTGCCACGTGTAGTACATAACCAATGCATATAATAATATCAAACTATATCCTTTGTTCAATGAATTAGCCAAGGGTATACACCCAAAAACTCTTTGCCTATCAAAATAATTGTAATACATTAATTAAATTTCATTAGAATTAAAGATAAGAACATGTAAATAAGGATAATGTATATGGGATCTAAGGAACCAAAATTCATGTATCAAATTAATCATTACACATATTGTATGGTCTATTGATTTTGATTCAAGCTAATCTGACTAGATTAATATACAAAAACCATATTGTTATCTAAGATGAGATAATATTCATGCATCATACATAATCGAAGGAAATATGTCATTATAAAAATAGAGATTCATAATTATTGCACTTATAGCTAACTATGATATATACAAGATCGAGCCACTCGATATAAAACTTATCTAAGTCAACTTATGCCTTTATAACCACAAGATTGCTACCCATATCATAACTATTAATCAACTCTAAGTTGTGGATTCAACCACTAGATTCCATCATGTGGAGAAACCAACCAAATAAGGCTTTCATCATGGAGACAATGTCTCATGTACTCCCTCTAGGGGTTTGGTACTTACCCTCACCCAAATGGACTTTGAAATACACTCAACTTCCTATTTATCTCTAGGGTTAGGTTCTTATAAGAAAATTAAGTTTCACATCTAATATTGCAACCTCACATTAGGTGAATTGAAGAATATACTCAGAATTTCTCTAGATTGGAACTCATAAGTCACATATCACATATTTCACATATCTCATTTTTCATCTACATCATATTTATCTTATTTCATTTTTCACATATGACATGTTTCTCATATTTTTGAGTTTTGGTACTTTGACCTTATCCCATTTCAGTTCATCCTCTATAGAATTTTCCCCATCATATGTCAAGAGAAGTCCACCATTGGGGTGGTAAACCTTGATAGAGTGGACCCTCTTAAGGCCCCCTTCAGTAGATTGATGCCCAGGAGCCTCAATATCCTTTCCTTCTTTGCCCTTCAATAGCCTAACTCATTTGGAATATTTTGGTATCTTCTCTCCCATGCCTATATATAAACCATATCATTGAACCCCTTGCATCCTTTCACACCATAAACACTTTAAGGAACATGCATGAAGTCTAAGTCCCTCGATATCCAATCTTGGACCTCAATATCTTTTCCTTGGATGTGAAAAAAGTCTTGCATTTGCTTGGACGCTCACTCATATTGATGACCTAGCCTTCTTTGGAAGATCTAAGGATAGATAGCCTATTTTTTTAATCCTAAACTAGGTAATATATTCCTTCCTCTTTTTATTCTCTTTATTTTCTTCAAATCTTCTTCTTTGTTGATTGAGTTTCATGGTCACACATGGATGACTTTGCTTCCTATATCTAAAACTTACACTTTTTTAATGTATCTAGGATTGGAAATTGATACTTGTTTGCAAGATTCTGTCTTGTGTAATAAAATGCTAATCATGAAAGTTGAGAGGAAGGAAGATGAAAACTAAAGTTTCAAGTATTAATCTAGTTTTTCATGATAAAAAAGATATGTAACTCAATTGATATCCTTCCTATTAAAACTGAAATTTCATTTCTATCAGAGAAGAGGAAGTAATGTCTAGTTGATATGGGACTGGATGTTTGTTTGTGTATATTTTGATATGATAATTTACTAAAAAAGGGTTGTATAAAGTTAGTGACTACATTCTAGTTAAATCCAAAGAGATGTTGTTTTATATTCATGAACCTTGAACGGATGAAAAATGTAAAAATGAGTGAACTAGATAGGTGAAACATGTAACTAGTTCCAAAATTAGATAGAGAGAATTTATTGTCATAATCTTTGATTGAGTGGGGAAGAATTGGATGTCAACATTTTTATGGGATATTGAACAAGTTTCATCCATTTACCCTGATTAGGAAGTAATTTCATTTGCTTAGAATCAAATTTGGAAACCATCAAGTTGAAGTATAATTATAAATAACAAAGACTATAATAATCCACTCCATAACATGGTTATTCTAGAACTCAACTAACAACCAAATTGGGTATCAAGGGGTAAACCAACTAAGTCATATATATATATATCCAAAACCTCTTCTTACTCATCTATCCATGCTTAGGTCTAGGTTTTCAAGGTTAACCTAAATAGTCATGTGTTTCTTTTCTAAGGTGTTCCTATATTAATTCACATTTCAATGGATGGTGAGGTGGTTTTGTAAATCATCGATAGAAAATATATTCTTTACATATATTATTACAAAAGTAAAAAAAAATCAAGTAAGAAAACGTGATGTAAAAGAGAAAAGGTTCTAAAATTAATGTGAGTCCAAATTACCTACTCTAAAGTCTCAAGTAATCATTACATCATAACACATTCCCACCAAAAGAGTCTATTCTCCAAGCATCTTGAAAGGAAATACCAAAAGCATTTCCAACTTCCAACCTACAAGGTTTCAAAATGGGTTTCTGTTACATGATGTGAGCTTCTCTAAGATCATCATTTGGTACATTTTTTATTTTATAATACTTCATCTGAAGAATCACTTGTTCAAATATGGACATAGTACATCATCATGGGATATTAGGGGTAATATCATTCTCCTTTTTCATATGAAAGGCTAGGATTAATCGTGATTGTTTAATACCCTAGTGTCTTTACAAGAAATATGATGGAATTATAGGGGCAACTATTACTTTGTATAAATAGAGGACCACGTCTATAACAACCTCACTTTTCAGTGTCTCCCCAATTAAGAAAGGACCTTAAAATCAAGAGTCATTAGCTAAATTCCCAAGATCCATATTTAGCAAATAAATAATAATAGCAAATAATTTCCATTATTCCACAAATATTGCTTACAAGATGTATAATGATTCTCATCAAGAATTACATAAGCTTTCAACATGAGAACTGTTAAATATGAGTAGAAGCATCTAACCAATCCTCCTTGGCTTTAATATATTGAATGGATTTCATTTAATTCACCTTGTCCTCACATCATCATATATGGCAGTTACCTAAAACACAGACAATCCAAAATAGAGTCAACATATTTTCATGATGTGTACATGGTGCAACCAATATATGTGAATATAGGTGTAACGACCATATGAACAATCATCATTACATAATAGAACATGCTTTTTATGTATAATGCACAACCCATGATTGCTCAATCTAAGTGGTATACCCTCTAGCTGTGGTAATCTCTATGGAATATCCTCTAGTTGTGGGTAATGTCTATGGCATACACTCTCTTTGGGGTAATCTCCATGGAATACCCTCTCTTTGGGAGTAACCTCCAATGCATACCCTCTCATTGGGGGTAATCTCAATGACATATCCTCTCATTGGGGTTGATATCTATAATGACATTCTGTCCATACATCCAACCATTCATTGATAGAGCCTTGGGTTTGAGCAAGTTATGTGCATATAAGGTGATACACATAGGGCCTTATAGTTTGCAGGAAGTAAATAAACAACCAAACAATTTCGTTGCAATATGTAAGATCCCTAATCTAGATTTATAAATAAACATGCTTAATTAACTTAATTGGATGCTTAAAACCTTAATCAAACCCTAGTATGTTCTTATATATCATGTGACAAAGTTAAGTTTCAAGTTTGGTCTAGTTTGGACACTATTTGGGTAAGTTTTGCTATATATGTACTTGTTTTGGACTTTTATGAAATTTACCCATATCTAGGATTTTTCCTGTACTTTTTCACATGAATTGTTCCTAATATGTTTTCTATATCATGCTTGATATTTTTGTACCATGTGGCGCCTTATTGCACCTTGGTTTAGTGGTGACATGTAACCTTGTGTTGAGAATAGGGTTTGTTCACATAGATGCCCTAACTCGATGGTCTTTCCTTTGGATGATGGGATCAAATGGTCCACCTCTAGGTGGTGTTATCTAATGGTGATCTCTTGATGCTTGAAGATTGATGGTTTTCCTTCTTGGGACACCTATGTCGATGGTTCTTCTTGTGTAGTGCACCAACCGATGGTGACATTAGGGTTTTTCTTAGTGACCAAGGGAAGGCAACAACTGATGGGCCATGTGTTTTTCGAGGTCTATGGCTCCTCTAGAGTCAACACTTATGGCCAACATATCTTCCACAACCGATGGAAGGCCTGGTTGTGCATGGAAGTGATGCTTCATCCATGGGACACAATGCATGAATGGCTTGACAACTATACCTTTCTTTCTCTTATATCTTAAGCTTTATATACCTCCCTCCTTACATGAATACAAGTTCCTTACACACCTACCTCACCCTCTTCTTCTTACTTTCTACTTGGATCTCATCCCTGGGTGGAGAGGAAGGAGCTCAAGGAAGAAGAAGTTTAGCCGATCTTTCCTGCATGTGCACCTAGGGTTCGGATCTAGCCTCTCTTCAAGCTTGTGGAGCTTCGTTAGCTTGTTCTTGACCTAATAAAGTAAGATCTTCCTCTTTAACTTCATTTTCCTTTCTTCCCTACCTTCTCTCTCTTCCTTCTTGGTTAGATCGATGATGTTTCTTGGTGGGGCTTGTGCTACAACTTGAAGAACACCTTCCTTCTTGATTCATTGATCTAGGGTTTATTTGTTCTTAGAGAAGGAGCTAGCTTGGACGTGTTGAGTGATCAAGGTAGGGTTTTTTCTTCTCTATTTTTTTGAGATACTTTGCTTTTTGGACCTTCCTCTTCATCTTGGAGGCAAGTCATATAACTTTCTCCACGTTTATTGTTTACTCTTAACTTTTGTTTTTGGAAATAGGTAAATTAGTGCCAAAAGGACTGTACAACAGACCCAAAAAACAAGCTATATAAATATATATATGGGTAAACTGACTATGAAAGCCACAGTATAGTTTAGCTCTATAGGGAAGCCCTACGTCCAGGCCTTTCTTTTCCCTCAACATTCTAGCAATGTTGGAAGAAATCTTGTTAATGACTATCTCTTCGTTGTTACACTTTCTTTCATGCACCCTATTGTTCCTTTCTTCCCATACAAAAAAGCAAAAAGAAGACAACAAGGCCCCAACAACACCCATCTGGTTTTTACTCTTGCTCCTCATATCCAACAAAATGGCTTTGGTATGCAGGTTATCACTGTTGTCCACAGTCCAAGTGCTTTTAAGGAAAATCAAGTCTCAAATATACTTGGAAAACTTTCATTTACTGAACATGTTGTCATGATCTTCATCCTGGTCTTTGTAGAGAAGGCAAGTAGCATCAAGAAACAAACCCCATCTCCTCATTCTGTCCCTAGTGGGAAATTTATAGAGGATGACCCTATAGAGTAACCTGATCCATTTAGGGATATGGTACGGGCTCCAAGCTAGTTTAGTCCAAGGTGTATCCACCCCAATCCCGTTGTTGATCCATGGTTTCACCTGCTCATCAGCCAGATCAACGAGACCATGACCATCCATAGTGTACTAAGACTGGAAACTTTCCCAATGCTTGCACATCCTTTGCCAAGTTCTAGAGGCAGAAACATCCAAGGCTAGGGGGAGAGCCCCATATCTGGCCCATAGCCACGAGGACCAGGAATTAATTCTCTCTATCAGGAACCTATCGAGCCTCTTGAGTTGATAGGATTCCAAAATCTAACACGGATGGATCAGATTGAGCCTCCCTGATCGAGTGGTTGAGCAATAGTATCCCAAGAAACTCCATGCCCTCGACTAACCCAAACAAAGTTGGCGATAATCTTCTTCATTCTGTCCGCGACTGAGTTGGGTATCTCACAGATGTTCCCCAGGAACAGATCATGCTCTACATGGTTATTCTAACAAGAATAAGCCTACCCACAAAGCACAACTTCACAGTAGACCAACCATCCACTTTTTTCCTGAGATCATCAAGGTAGGTGGCATAATCAGCAGCAATACATTTCCCCCCATCAATAGGGGCACCAAGGTATCAAGTTGGGAATCTACCACCCATTAGCCCAGTCGCAGCTTTAAGTCTTCCCCTCTGAGTGTCACCTGATTTTGAGACATAGATTCTTGATTTGATCTCACTTATATAAAGCCCAATGAGGTTGCCAAAGTTCACTATGGCTTTTTTGAATTCCTTGAGTTTGTTGCCATGACCCACGGAGAATAACATCATGTCATCAACAAAAATGAGATGTGTTTTCACCTTCGTACCTTTGGCCTTGAAGGTTTTGATTTTCTCTCTATTTTCAGCTAAATTTATCATATTGGTCAACCCCTCCATCATCAAGGTGAAGAGGAGGGGAGAGAGTGGGTCTCCTTGATGAAGGCCATTTGTAGCTTTGAAGGAGAAGGAGCTCATTTCAACACACGATTTCACAATGAGAATGAACCTCTCAGTAAACCCCATAGCACTCATAATGGCCCATAATGACTTCCATCTGACATGGTCACATGCCTTGTTGAGGTCGACCTTGACACAAGCTTTAGCATTGGCTCTTCCCATCTTGAACCTAGTAAGGTACTCAGCTGCAAGAAGAGTATTGTCCGAGATTTCCCTACCCTTGATAAAAGCACTTTGTTCATTGGAAATAACCAGAGGTATGATATCTTTAAGGCAACAACCCAACAACATAGCAATCACCTTATATAGGACATTGCAACAGGCTATGGGTCTATAGTCCCGCAATTCAGTGGCATCTTTCTTTTTTTGAACCAGCTTGATGAAAGTATGGTTTGTGGATATGACCATGTAATGTCCATCAATAATCCACCTTATGGCTTCACAGCCATCCACTTTGATGGTGTTCCACATAGTCTGGAAGAATTTACTATTAAACTAATAGGGTCCCAGGGCCTTGGATGGGTTTATGGAGAACACATTATTTTTAATCTCTTCATCGTCATCCCTCCTGCATAGGGCCACATTCATTTTAGCATTAACTTTGTTGTCTGGTAGCATATCATCATTCACACAGTTGGGTGTTTCACTTTTGTTGTACAAGTTGTTGAAGTAGGTGACAACAATATTGGCTATATCCTCCCTACTATTAGTGACCATACCCTACTCATCAATGATTTCATGTATTGTTTCTCTCGACTCCTTCTTCCTCACAGTAGTATGGTAGGTTCTAATATTTCTATCACCATCATTGATCCAGAGAATATGACTCCTCTTCCAGTAATAGAACTCCTCAGCCTTTTTAAGAGACAACTATCTATCCTCTGCCTTCTTCTTGTTAATGATGACTGCTTGGTTAAGGGGGTCATTACAACTAGCTGTAGTAGCTTTGTCATACTCATCCTTAGCTTTGTTCAACAAGTTGTTGAGGTTGATATTCTCTTTACTCCATTTCTTTAACTTAAATTTGGTATTCTGGAGTTTCTTTATGGTTCTGTATAGTGGATTTCCCACCACCTAGATCTGCTAGCTTTCTTCAACAACCTCCTTGAAGCCTATCCACTCAGTCCACCAGTCAGAGAATCTAAAAGGTCTGAGGATGTATGGTTTAGTAATGAAGTTCATTTGCATCATAGTGTGGTCACTAAGAGTATCAAATTTAAGTTTAATCACTAAATAAGGCCAAACTTTGAGTCAAGCCCCATTAACAAGACCTTTGTCAATATCACTAGTGATTCTTCTGAACCCCTACAACTTGTTCGACCAAGTAGTGCACCCACCAATTTTTTTTAGCTCTATGAGACCTGCAACTACCACATTATCATTGAAAGCCTTAAGAACCCTGTCTGGAATTCTCCATCCATCCTTCTTCTCATCAGCTCTTCTAACATTGTTGAAGTCTCTGATGATCAGCCAGGGGAGTTTATCCTATGTAGTGTCTTTGATCGTATACCACATCCTCCTCCTATCTACTTCTAGCCTTTCAACATAAATGGCCGATAGAATGAAAGAGAAGCCACTGGTGTTGTAGCACAACACTATGATAACTTGGTCAGTCTTGGTCATGAATTTGACATCCCAGACACCAAGATCCTAGCCAATAGCCATCCTCCCACCATCCCTGATGTCCAAGTTGACATAGAATGCCATCCATTAGGGAACATGGTCTTGACCCTTTCACTTATGGTTCACTTAATTCTAGTCTCAAGAGCAATCACCAAAGTCACTCTTTCATTGCTGATGACTCTTCTTAACTCTCTCAGGCTACCAGCCAGTGAGGCTCCTCACACGTTCCATGTGAGAAGTGATATTTAACCCTTTTTACTACCCCCTCCTCCCCCTGAGTGGGAATTTTGCTTCATCTTCTTTGTTAAGCTCGTCGTGTTCCTTAGGCTCCTACTTATACTGATAGTGACTTCTACTACCACTTCCTCTTCATTTTGGTTTAGAACAACAGAAGGGTTGTTAACCTCTATCACCAAAACACCAGGGACAACAACAATCACTGTTTCATTGGTGTCATTGTCCACTTCTTCTACCTCTGGGACTGTATCTGGGGGGATTTCCCGTTCTTCAATGCTAGCTATTTATTCGTTCAAATGCTCAACTGGCACCTCAACATCTAAGACTAGGACGTCTTCACTTGTGGTGGCAGTAGTTGAGGTATTAGCATCAGTGACTACCGTAGCATCCTTGTTTCTCCTCGTCTTGGCTGGCTTGGACTTGGCTTCTCTTCTCTTCCTTCCCCTAGCTAGTTGAGGCACAATAGGAGGTGCCTGACAGAATCCAGTAGGCCGTTCACCAGGGTAGTTGCCCTGCTCATAACTGAATACTTTGTAGCTAGAGCATCAGTCAGGCATGGCCTCATACCTCAACCTGACCCCCCACTTATCACCGTTGGGGAGTTCCACCATCACCTCCGGAGGTGGTTCTTTCTCGACAGAGATGTCAATGCAGAAGCTGGTGCAACCCTTCACCATGCCATTAGATCTCCTGTGTATGGCCCTTGACTCACCAACTGCATGAGTAATGACTGCAATGTCCTGAGCAATCCAGTGCTTGCCCACATCTGGCAGAGAGATCCACACCGAGGCATTAGTGAGGGCAGCTCTTTTTGTATCTACCTGATAGGTCCACATTCTGAGAAGGGCCAACTGATCGTCAAATAACCAGGGCCCTCCCATCATGGAACTCTTTAGGCCATTCTCGTTGGTGAATCGAGTAAGGAAAAAAACCCCATCCAAGGTGAAGAGCTTGAGATCACCTCTTGGGTGCCAGTTCCTCACCATCCAACCTCTTAGCTACTTAGGGTTGCTTTTCCTTCCAAGGATTTGGATAATGAATGATACTTGTGGTAGTCCTCCATTTCAGCCATTATTGAATCATTGAATCTCATCCAGATCCTAGCACCCCCCTCCTTTTGGTAAGGTATCTTCATATCATCTGCCACTGAGCTTCTCAACTGAGGTGGTGGCCTGGAGATTGACTTCACCCAGTCTCGTACCAGGGTGACATCAGTACTAGGTGCAAACCAATCCCCCACATCAGACCCATTGGAGGTAAGGGAGCTGGAGGTGGATTTGGTGGGTGGAGGTCTGGGGAAGGAAGAAGAGGGGGGGATAGGAAGTAGGGCCTAAGCTAGAGATGGAATGGAGAAACCACTCTCTAGATATTGAAAACCCTAAAATGACAAGACTCCTATCCTACTTACCAACTCTAGTTTTTTTGTTTACTCTTAACTTGCATGTACACGATCTTGCTCTAAAATGTAGTTCTTAGTACAAAGATGATACCTTTGCCTAGAGTATGAGTTATGAGGTATTGTTTGAGTAGACAAACTCCCTAGATGTAACCCCAATACCTTGTGCATCTTTCTACCTTCGAAGTGAAAGATCTAAACCTTGCATGCATGTCAAAATCATCGTATTGTTTCCACAAGTGATGGTTTTTCTTTACTTCTTTTAGCAGATTTTTCTTTGTTTCCATAACTCAATGGTTTGACTCCTTACACCAAATTCTAGTTTTTGGCTTAATTTTGTTTTGATGGACCTTCTTGTGCCTAAAATGGATGTCTATGTTCCTCTACTTTTGATGGACTTGATGCACATCATAAGTGGTATCAATAGATGGTTTTCCTCCCTCTAACAATGATGGTTTACATGATGTTATGGACTTGTTTCACCACCTAGTGATAACATTCCATGGTGCTTCTGGGTTTAAAAATTATGGTTCTTCTGGTTCATATCCAATGGTGTGTCTGGTTCCTTGGTCGATGGTTTCAGTGGGTCTTGTTTGATGGTTTTGGTGGATGTCCACAACCGATGGTGGACCTGATATCGAAAAATGATGGTGGACTTGATGTCCACAAATGATGGTGCTTCTAAAGTCAAAAAATAATGGCCCTTCTAGGTCAAGATAGTATGACCTTTCTAGACCTACATATGATGGTTTTGTTTACCTAATAATTGATGGTTTTCCTATGTGTATGATTTAAAGGTTTGGCTTGTATAAAATTTGAAGGTCTTGTCTCTACAATATCTGATGGTTTTGGTTTGATGATGCAATTGAATGGTTATTCTTTGGGTTATGTATATGCCTATGTTCATGGTTTTTACTAAGTATGCATATGAACAAATGGTTAGTTGAATGCTGAATTGTAACATCACCTCAATCTACCTTGTTGAACTTAACCCTAATACAATTAAATGATGATGGTTAATCATACCTTGATTTCTTGTATGTTGATATAATGAATGATGCTCTCTCTCAATGATTATGGTTATTCTTCGATGCTACCTTGTGAACATCATATCTCTTAAATGCAATGTTATGCATAACTTGTGTATCACAAGTATGATGATGGTATGTTGAACCTTTAATAAGGTGTGGAATGTTAATGATGTTCTTACAGGGAATTATCTGAGTGGACTTAATGACATTTGGGCATGGTGGAGCCCTAGTGGAGGTGTAATTCTCTTCATGATGTTACAAAGATTGGTATCTAAGATGGTGTGATAAGAATTATATTTCATACATTTTATATAATTTGGAGTTGTGGCATACCTATGTTTTTGTAGAACTCTTTTAGGGTTTGTATGTAATTTGATTGATGTAGTTAAAATATACCAAATTGGCATTAACAAATCAAGTGAAACGCTAATCATATAGTGCCCTGTGTTGTAAAACCATTCCAGTGTAAGAATTGTTGGATGGGGAAACGAGTATTCTTGAAGGGAAGCCTGGAGTCGTATATTGTTGAGCATATGCTGGTGCAAGAGAGTGTGTGTCCTTGACATTCTGATCCTGAAGTTTTGAGGATGAATGTAGTCATACCTCTATAGGAGAACAAGTGTGGTCATATCTTGGATATATGCATATGACATGTGATTGTGGTCAACTGTGGTTGTTCCTCGGATGTTAGGGTTTGTATACCCTATTAATTTACTAGTGTCATGACTTATATACCAATGGTGGACTAGGTTGTTTGTAACTTGACCTTATTTGTCATTGTGATTGACTCGTACGGACTGAGGGCAGATGAGATCTTAGGATTTTAGCTCTCCTAGATTTTGTATGAAATGGATTTCATCTTAGCAGTGGTCAGTTGGATGTTTGTGTGGTATACCTCAAACTCACCAAGGCTTAATAAAAGACAAAATCCATCTGTGTAGCATATCTATCTAGGGTTAAACATGATTCACATTGGTTAATAACCCATGCTTGTTTCTTATAATGGATAGTTGTTATATAATGTGGTAAGAGAAATCAATATTTAGAAATGATAGTTAATTTGTTCCTTTAAATATCATGTTATCATCCTTGCAGTTATACTATATGTTTAACCTATTTAATTTGTTTCACTTGTTTTTTAAAAAACATGTTGTAATCAATAACTGTTGTTGAGAGTTATATCTCTCGCAGGAACATGGGTCTCACCTCATGGGTCACCACATCTTTGTAGGTGATCGTCAGCAACATCATCAGGATCATGGAGGTGAATAAGAGTAGCTCAGAGAGTAGTAGAAGAAAAGGGTTGGCTAGTAGTTAGTAGTGTCCTAGATTCATCCCTGTACTCTTAGGTCTGGGCAAGGGGATGTTTTTGTAGATGATATGTATATCGACTCAAGTTTTTGGCAGTATCTCTATGTTTGTATATGGAATGTATTTTTGGAACATCTCTTTTGTATATAGGTTGCGGCATCAACCAATGGACATACATGTAAATACCTGATATGGTATGTGTTGTTAAACAAGTAGTTGGGCTTATATGTAATTATCCCTAAACATGTTGGTAATGTTTTAATCAGTTTTAGTTTACCCTATTTTCTGAATATGAGATTAATTAGTAATTGATCACACATTTGGATTTGAATAATCTTTTTTACTGTGGTAGGTCATCACAGTTTAGTTTGTATCAGAGCTTTAGGCTTGTTGAGTCAATAGGGACATAAGACTAAGGTTTGTGTTTGTTCTTATGTAATCCAACATATCTAATCATATATTATGCCTATGTAGATATGTTTGGAGAATATAAAGATCATGCTGAGAGTAGCTATGTCACACCAAGAGGTGGCGGTAGGAGGCTTGCACATGATGGTGGAGTTCTTGTGATGGGGCTAGAACAACTGGTAGTGCCTTAGTTTGACCCTGCACCCATGGAAAATCTAGGTTTCTAGTCCATATTTGGATAGATCATAGCAACAATGACACACTTAGTGGATAGAGTGTCCATAACTGAAGCTATGGTAGTCATCCCTAATGTAGAATCTCAGGGTTCTGGAAAGACATTTGAGTGATTGAGACATGTGGGAGCTATCGAATATTTGGGTATAGCAGACCTGACTGACGCAGACATATGGTTAACCGAGATTGAGAAGGTGTTGAATATCTTGAACATCCAAGAAGAGGATAAGGTGAAGTACACTATTTATCTATTGAAGGGTAGTGATGGCCATTGATGGACCATAGAAAAGGAGAAGAGACCGGGAGTTGTAGTGGGTTGGGAAGAGCTTCTTTGAGAGTACATGAGTTGTTACTTCCCTAAGATGTATCTAGATGAGAAAACAACTGGGTTTGTGAAGTTTTGCCAAGGTTTGGTGTCCATCAACGAATATGAGGCAAGGTTCATGGAGCTTTCAAGGTTTTATCATCGTGTGGCAATGATGGAGAAGGAGATGATTTAGAGGTTTGAGAAGGGTGTAAGTTCAAAGTTTCTATGATAGGATATTCTTTTGAGAATAGAGAGAGGTTCTCTGCCTTTTTGGATTCAGCAAGAAGGATTGAGAGGTTTTCTTTCACAAAATGTGAAGCCAAGGCTAAGAATAGGCCATCTCAGTAACAAGGACAATCATCTAGAGGCTTTAAGAAGACAAGGTACTCATCACCAAAGTCACAATAGAGATCAACTTTCTCTGAGCCGAGATTAAGAGTACTCTCACATTGGTTCCTGAAGTAAGGGTATAGGTTGCAAAGAGGTGAATAACAAGTATCCATTATCGAGGATTGATGATTTGTTTGATTAGTTGAAAGGTGCTACAATGTTCTCAAAGATTGACTTTAGGTTAGGATACCACCAGTTGAGGATCAAGATGGATGACATACCTAAGACTACTTTTAGGACTAGGTATGATCACTATCCGTTTGTGCTTATGCCATTTGGGATAATCAATTAACCAAAAACTTTTATGGATTTGATGAACAAAGTGTTCAAACCATCTCCTATTATCATCCTTGTCCTCCGCCATTTTGGATTTGAATAATCTTTTTTAGGGTGGTGGGGTGTCACATTTGGTTTCTTCTTCTCTATTTGCTCGAGCTACCTTTCTGTTTGGACCTTCTTCATCATCTTGGAGGCAATTCATATAACTTTCTCCATGTTTATTGTTTACTCTTAACTTACATGTACAAGATCTTTCTCTAAAATGTAGTTCTTAGTATAAAGATGATACCTTTGGTTTTGCTGAGTTGTGGGAGGTTTTTCCATCTTATGCTCTCTTTCTTGAGACTCATCATTCAAGTGGATTTTTTGCCACTTGGTACGCATGGATTCGAAATGATCCTAGGGATGGATACCTTGGAAAAGTACAAGGTTGTTTTGTACTGTAATTCCAAGGTGGCAATGTTCTATGATGAAGATGTCTCTTGGACTTTCCAAGGAGATAGGAAGATTCTTCCTACATTTTTAGTGTTGGTTGTGATAGGAGAGAATCTAATGAGACAAGGATTTGATGCTTTTTTGGCACATGTTGTGGATACCAAGAAGAGGAGTCCTATTATCCAGGAGGTACCAGTAGTATGAGAGTTTGAGGATGACTTTGTAGAAGAGTTTATTGGTGTTCCACCACCTAGAGAGATAAATTTTGAGATCAATCTTGTTCCTAGAATGCAATCCATAGCCCAATCACCTTACAAGATGGCCCTAGAAGAGATGTAGGAGTTAAAGAAACAATTGCAAGAGTTGTTGGAGAAGGGTTTCATCAGACCAAGCACTTCCCCTTGGGGTGCTCCTGTGTTGTTTGTAAAGATGAAATATGGTTCTATGAGGAATTTCATATATTACTGATAGTTGAACAAGGTTACAATGAAGAACAAGTATCCATTGCTGAGGATTGATGATTTGTTTGATCAGTTGAGAGGTGCTACAATGTTCTCAGATAGACATCAAGTCAAGTTACCACCAATTGAGGATCAAGGTGGACGACATAACTAAGACTACTTTTAGGACTAGGTATGGTCACTATCAGTTCGTGGTTATTCCATTTGGGATAACCAATGCACCAACAACTTTTATGGATCTGATGAACATAGTGTTCAAACCATATCTGGGTCAGTCTGTAGTTGTGTGTATAGATGATATCTTGATATACTCCAGGGATAGTCAACAACATGAGTAGTACCTTCGTCAAACATTATTAAAGTTTAGGCAACACCAGTTGTATGCCAAGTTTAGCAAGTGTGAGTTTTAGTTGACCTAGGTGTCTTTTTGGGGTGATGTTTCATCTGCCAGGGGTGTTTGTGTAGATCCAAAGAAGGTTGAGTCAGTGTTAGAGTGGGAGCATCCCAAGACACCGAATGAGGTCTGAAGCTTCCTAGGTTTGGTTGGTTACTACATGATATTCATTATTTATTTCAATTCTATAAATTTACCCATAACCAAGTTGACTAGGAAAGGTTCTCCTTTTATCTAGGATAACAAGTGTCAGGTTTCTTTCTAGTTGTTGAAGGAGAAGTTGACTAATGCTTCGGTGTTAGTGTTGGTAGAGCAAGGGGAAGGCTACATTGTCTTGTGTGATGCTTCAAAGAGCATCTTTGGATGTGTGTTGATGCAGGACAAGAACAAAAATTGTTTTTCGTCATGACAACTTAAGAAATATGAGGAGAACTACCCAACACATGATATGAAGATAGAAACTATGGTTCATGCCCTAAAGATTTGGAGGCACTATCTATATAGAGAGAAGTGTCAGATCTTCAACGACCATAAGAATTGTGATGGATTGTATTTTAGCTCAATTTCAAGGACAAAGTTTCTTTGAAGGTGTGTAGGATGTGATGGAGTGAAATTTTGAAATCGCTAAATACCCAATGATATAAGTGAGTTCATGTGTGTTTGAGTAATTTTGAGAGTTGTAAGTGTTTTGACTAAGCATGGAAGTTAATTGATGTTGGTATTATGATTATAATCCATAAGTTCATGCCTTTTAGAAGTATTCAATCGAATTGACAAATAATTGAGTCATGGCATCAAATTTAGATGGTATGTAGCTTGAGTTGTCAAAGAGATATGGTTAAAATTTTAGGACAATGGCATATTTCTAGAAGACGTTATGTAGGTTTGAATATAATTTAAATATTGACATTTTGCTGCATTGATGACATAGGTAATCAATATTTAGCTAGGTCCTGATATGTAGTTGTCATGAAGCCAATGAGTTGAGTGAGCCACAGTAGGTGCATGGGTCTTTTTCTACCCTTGTATTTACTAGATCAAACTATTGATGAGTTGTATTCTTCATGGAAGTTGTGTCATGGTCATGGTAATGACCGTCCATGACATGGTAGCATGGAGGATGAGGGCGAGAGGGGAAACCAACTAAGGATTGATTAGTCTCACCACGATGAGTGGAAATAGTTGACCCCTTATTCGAGCATTGTGAAAATGAGAGCAAAAAGAACAAGCTCTCACACATGTGCTATCCAATAGGGTTTGTAGTAGAAGGTTTGAGGTAGAGGATGAAGATAGAGGAAGTTTTCAAGGAAGAAAGAACCTCTGCCTCTTGCTGGTGATCTGTTGCTCCTACAATGTAGACAAGGGAGATTGAATCCAAGGTAGGAGGAGTCAAGGAAGAAGGAATGCCATTGTCGAGAATAGAGGAAGGTACCACTTTGTGGAGCTCCACCATCTCTGCATGTGGGACTCTGATCAGGAGCATTGAAAGAAGATGGAATTGGTGATCTTGCCACATCATGCCTCCATGTTATCATGGACAATTGGAAATTATCTGAAAATGATGAAGAGGATATTTGGTCTATCCCTCTATGCGTCTGTAACCGTATGATGGTTCTTCTCCTTGTGGAGAAAGGATAGATCACATAGAACAAGAGTGTGAGGAATAAGATCAGGTGGACGATACTTGTGGATAGATATCGAAGTAGTTGTTTCTGAGGGAGAGGATGAGTATGAGTGCCTTCCCCTTTTTGATCCACTATCACAGGCCCTAATGAAGACATTTGATTCCAAACTAGAGCTCTTTCTTAAAATGACTTCCATGAGATGGGCGGATGAATCCAGCAAGCTCCATGGGTGCAGACCGGTGGGACTCATTTTGGAGATCTGACTGAACCACAAAAGGGATGAGGAGAAACAAGAGACATTCCCTTGAATGTCAGAAGAGATCAGTAACGGAGGTGACTGTGAGATAGTCACAAAGACTAGTCTTCAAGTGGAGATCAGACATTGTGCGTCGTTTGAGAAAGGGGATAGAGTGAACCAACTAGACTGGGTCAACATGTGAGATCTTATGGAGATAGAAAATCCTAAAATCCAATTTAATGAGTTAGAGAACTTCAAGACGACTAGCTAGTGGGTTGGGTTTAGGGATGGTAGTGGTGCGGATATGATGTGGTTTATAGCAAAACCATAACCGCACCACATAGAAAAATCAATGACCATATCTGCACCATATCCACTATGGTTTTCAATATTAGAAACCACGCCACTTAGAAAAATCAAAGAAAATATCTACTCCATAACCATTGTCGTTTTCAATATTAGAAACAACGTCTGTATCACTGAATATTATAGTTAATCAGACTGCATCACACCACATTGTGAACAAATTTTTATTAACATAGTATACAAAAAGTTATGAAATTTTACATAATAAATGAAAATAACAACATGGACAACAAATAAAGGGAATATGTATGTTTATTAGTTGTATAGATAAAAAACCATGTATTTAGTAATTGTAGATAAAAAGAAAATTCTTACTTCTGTATGCATCAAATTCTATTTTAGAAATTGATATCTAGCAATCTATGTAAGAATGACAACAAATAATGTGTTTAGGATAGTTTTCTACATATATTTATATATAATTAGTAAGAATTATTTGTGGTACGGTTTTTATGCACAATTTTATCTCTAGAACAATAATTGTAGCACACCAAAATGATTTTTTAATCATAAAATTATACATGTAATATGACCATTTGGTGTGGTTTTGTGGTATAGTGGTGTGGTTGTGTACATATATGGTTTTTTCACAACAACATTGCCATCCCTAGTAGGGTAGTACATCTCAAATTTCCAAATGTGTAATTGATAAAATGAGTAACATATCCATGTAATCAAATTTGCGTAAGTATCTTGGCAATTCACACTATGATGCTTCAATGCCTTATATGTATTACATGTAGGGTTTTTCATATACTACATCTAATATTGATTCTATCATGTTAAACTGATGGTTAAGGATCAATATGTTTTAATACAAACTGATATAGTATGCTTGTATTCTTATAATTAATTACAATTTTTATCTCTCACCAAGACATTGGTCTCACTCTCATGGTTCTCAATATATTTTATGTGATCAACCTCATAAACAATGGTTTGTTGGTGAGAATAAATCTTCTAGAGATCTGAAGTAGATGGAGGTTGGCATTTGGTTTTCAAGGGTTTCTAGAGTCTTCCTTGTATCTCAGGTCTTTGGAAGGGGTTTTATATCATGATGTCTCTCCAAATCCATTTTTTTTGTTTTGAATGCCATGTCTATATGCTCATGAATGAGATAAAACATATATTTTGCATAAAAAGATGTAAAAGTGGTCACATGCAAAGATCAATGTGCATATACATGTGGAAATGGAAATGTGATGACCTTTTCTCTACATCTTTTTGGATCTAGATTTGGAAACTATTTCATATGCATTTCATTACATTCTTGGTAAATAATGTTACTCAAGTCCTATTCAAGGTTTCCATGTTAAATCACTTTTTGGGTTGTTTTTTTTCCCTCCAATGTGGCATCTAACATGATCTATGACACCTCAATGACTTTGGAGCCCTTAAGGATCATGTAGAATCAAAGTACCAATGTTCCAAGAAACTACAATTTCTTACTTACTAATTTGAGAAGAAAATGACAGTCATAGAGACATCATCTAAACTGAAAAAGCTTAAAGTTGAAGACCAAACAAGTGACCTCCAAAAAAATGAAGTTAAACCCAATGTTGGGATCAATAAGAAAATGATGATTCCTTGGAAAATAAGGTTTGACCATTCAGAACAAGATTCTTCCTCCCTAATTAAGACTACTCCCCAAGTCATGAATATGTCGCATACACTAAGCGATAGCCATTCAATTCCAAGCCTAACTCTTTCTTCATGTGTGATATGAGTGGGGAAAATGGGCTATTTAAGAATGAATGCACAAGATGAAGAAGCATCATTACCATAACATAAACAAGTACAAAAGTGGGTATAAGCACAAGAAGGAGTGCATATACAATAAAAGAAACAAAAAGGAAAATAAATGGAAATACATTTCTAGCAATTCCTCTTGTGATTCAATTCAAGATTCAAGTATATCAAGTGAGAGTGAAGATGACGAATGCAACATATCTCCCATGTAAAGATAAACTAAAGTTGATGAGATCTCTTTAAGATGACTTTCCACGGAATATCTAATTGAAATGATTCCCACCTCTTGTGATTCTTATAAATGTAGATGAAAAATATTTCGTATAATGTTTATACATCATATGAAGAATAGTTTGATCGCAAGAGTATGGATGATCTTAAGGAACTAACCTTCATCTATATTTGATAAATAATAGAGTTTAAGTTGAGAAATTTTTTCATCTTAGTCAAGTAGCTCTTAAAACTAAAAACACAAACTGGCATTCCAAGATCAACTATTTAGAGCCTCAATCTAACATGCATACTTATGCTAGAAAAATGATTCTTATTTCACTAAGGCTTTATATTATGAATAATCTAACTCATGTTCATATTGAAATTTATAGGTTTTATACGAATATTACTACTTTCACTTAAGACATCTTTTTACATAGAAATTCTTTCCTAAAGTTTTTCAAAGAACATAGGAATCTTAATGAGATATGACATCATACTATCAAACAAATTGGTATGAATGGAAAAGATATGCTAATATAATTAAGAGAACACATGACAAGGGTCCTTCTACATCCTAAGATAATTCTCAATATAAGAGTGTTTGTAACCTTGAAACAAAAATGATCATTACTATTCTAATTGTCCTTTTAAAAAGAAGGGACCAAGAAGAAGTTGATATGGGTTCCCATGCTAGCCATGTTCCCAATGATTTTAATGGGTATATCCTCTATTCTTGGTAGGGAAATTCTGAATAGATTCTAGATAGTGGTTTCTCTAAGAACAATATGAGAGTGAAACGCTACTTTATTTCTCTAAAGAAGAATAAAAGGTGGTTTGATGACTTTTGGTAATAATAGTGAAAGTAAATTAGTAGGTGTGGGGAATGTAGAAACACAATTTGCATATAAATTGCACTCATTCTTGATGTCCTATATCATAATGTTATTAGTTTTGACATGATATTGTGATAATGCATATTTTTTTTACTTACATTATTGAATGCCTCTTGGTATATTCCCTAACTCTAAATATTATACATAGGGGATATAAAAATATAACTATTTACATTATTATGCGTATCTTTTTGAAGCCTATTCTTTGTAAACGTTTACTTACTATAAAATAGTGTACCTTAGTGGAAAAAAGGACTTGTAGTTTGAAGCAATTGAGAAAAATTGGACTTGGATAAGGTACTTCCTATATAGGATTATGAGAAAGATGAGCGATGAAAACCTTGCATTAGAGGAAAGCAACTATAATGTTTTTTCAAAACCAGAGGAGTTTTTGTCACTAACACAAATCTAATCTTGCTCATGTTGACAGTTTTGGACCGATGTGTAGACAAAAACTTAGCTGTTAAAAATATGTCTTCGAATTATATATGATTATTCTATATTTTCATTGACTATATTTCTTAAGTGATATTTTTATAGATTTCATCCCTTTTATTAGAATAGAAATGAATCTTATTCTCAAATTCTTTGCATATGAATTGACCATGGGGGAGAATTTAAAATTCATTTGTTTAAATCTTTCATACGAATCTTATTATGTGAACAAATTCTCTTGCCCTGAAACACCTCACAAATTAAATTAGTAGAGGAGAGTAACATTCTTTAAAAAATGACTAAGCTTACACTTTTTGAATATGATAACCCAAATAATTTTGAACATAACCCATACACATTGCTTCTTTTGTTCAGAAAACTGTTTTAACTCGTCCTCATTTTAGAAAATGCCATATAAGTTATGGTAAGGTAGAACATTCTCCACATATTGTTTGCATGTTTTTGTTGTCCTAGATTTGTTCCTAATTCAAGGATAGCTTATATAAGTTCGACCTATAATCGAGTAAAGTTATCTTCGTTGGATACAATCTATCAGGTTAAGGTTTTTCTA
Organism: Alisma plantago-aquatica; assembly: GCA_963693085.1. Lineage (NCBI taxonomy): Eukaryota > Viridiplantae > Streptophyta > Magnoliopsida > Alismatales > Alismataceae > Alisma > Alisma plantago-aquatica. Next base: position 385,746,952 of record OY856411.1, on the reverse strand, counting down.
TTTACAATAAAGAGCATTCTAGAGTGGTAGATTCCATAGATGTGACATTCTTGAAACTAACTCTAATGTTCATAATAATGTTGTTTTAATAATGTTCTAGGTGATATTATCTCAAAAATAAAACAAATATAAATAACAAAAAATGATCAAGAGAAGGTGGGTGATGAACAAGTTCACAAAGACAACCCCCTAGATGAGGAAAAGAAGTATCCAAATCCTAGGCTGTTAAAGGACATTACTAATGTGCCCAATTGTGGTTATCCCACTAAGAAGATAAAGAAAAGATTAGCCAATAAGGACCAAAAAAACAGTTCATTCATTCACAACTAGAGCCTAAGCCCAAAAAGGATGCTCTCAGGGATAATAATTGGATAATGTTCATGCAAGAGGATTTGGAAAAATTTGGTAAGAATAAGGTATACACACTTGTATCAATAGAAAATAATAGAAAGATAAGACAGATAGTGGATATTCCATAATCAGTTATGTGAACAAGGTAAAGTGATGAGGAATTAATAAATATTTGTAGTACAAGGGTAAAATAACCAAGAAGGTATTGATTTATATGAAACTTATGCACCTACAACAAGGTTATTTTATATTTGAAGGTTTCTTTCCTTTTCAAGTCATACAAATTTTCTTGATTATGAAATATAATTAGGACTTCTTTTCTGAATGGAGAGACAGTGGTAGAAGTCTATGTATCTCAACCTATAAATTCTAAAAATACAAGTTAGAAATCATGTATATCTTTTTCATTAGGCATTGTATGGTCTAAAACAAGTACCTAGACCTTGGTATGAGAACTTAATGACCTTTCTAGATAATATCTATTTCATGGGAGAAGTAACTGTTTTTCCCAGGCACATGTATAAGGATATTTATTCTTCATTTAATATGCATTGATGATTTCTTTTTTATGCTAAAATTTGTTTATCCTTGGAATGAGTTTTTTTAATGTAATGCATACTGAAATTAAAATTATCATGGTTGGGAGCTAACATTCTTTTTGGGACTTGAATTCAAGAAAATGGGACAACAACTTCATCAACTAAAGCAGATATCAAGGTGAACTCATCAAATACTTTGAGATAGAAAATGTAGACCAATTGATAATGTCACATCCAACACATGTAAGCTTGAAAAAATGAACAATATGAAAGGTTTGATGAGAATCTATATACATGTATGATCAGTAGATTACTTTATCTCATTTCCTCTAGAATATATATTATTAACATAGGCTTTTATGCTAAATTTCAATATTTTCTAATTAAATCACATCCTATTTTAGAGAAAAGGATTATTATGTATCTAGATAGATCCCAAATCTGAGTATGGTATCCTAAGAAAAATGACTTTATAATTGCATATTTTGATTCCAATTATGTCAAATTTATGTTTGATAGAAAGTGCACATGTAGCACTTGATTCATCCTAGAACCAAACCTATCTCTGGATTCTCCAAGAAATAAAGCATAATGGTTGTTGTTATATACATAACCATGAATAGTTGTTGTGCCAAATTCCTATGGATGAAACAAATGATTGACGAATTTGATATATACTTTGAATATTTTCCTATCTTCTTGAATTGCAATAGTAAAATAAATTTATCTTGTAGTCATATAATGCATAGTATAGCAAATCATACAGTGGTCCACTCAATTTCCTTCATGATGAGATTGTTGAAAAACAAAACTACATTACTCATTTTGATACTAAATATCAACTTATGAATCTATTTACAAAACCTCTACCTAGGAAATCATTTCAATTTATTAGATACAATTTTTTTATTGGTGATAAATGTAGGTTCCCTAGGTAGACTTATTTCATTCCCCTATTATTCCTTATTGGGTCTAACTTGACATTTTATATTGAAAAAATAATGTTCTTATATGTATTTCACATGTGTCTTGTACTCATTTTTGTTAAAATTTAAGCTAGTGAGTTTTTTATATGATAAATTGCAAATGCTGATATGAAAGCCTATTTATATATAGGATCACATTAAGCTCACATTTGCATTTATATAGAAATTTGTACTAGTTTCTAAAGTACTATCATTGGTTTGAGAAACAACTTTTTTTGACTAAGTTTGTTATTAGAAAATTCATCCGATGAGGCATCCAGAGAAATCCCAATGGATATCATTGTATATGTTTTCATTTTAGAAGACCAAATAGAAAAACTTGGCCTTGTTTTTATAGAATATACATGAACTAAGAAAATCCATATCAACTTCATTTTTTCAATTGATGACTCATCATATTGGCACTCCCCTTCACCATTTACCTTCCCGATACCCTAAAACCCAACCTTGATGCATTTTCCACATCCTTTCTCCTTTTGCCCTACCCCCATCTTATCCTTTTTATTTATCTCACATCTCCTTCATAGTTAATATTCTCTTTGGAAATAGAAGAAAGACCGAATCTAGGGAGAATTCAAAGGAGGAAAGAAACATTATTCATTGTCCTACATACTCCAGAGTTGCCTCTTTAGATAAAAATCCATTTATGCATGTAAAAACCATCAAATGATACAAACAATTGCTTCCTACATCTCCCTTTTAACTTATATCATATGAAGATACCAACTTTGAAGGAGTTGGTAGCAATAATGTTTGAGGAGTGGAAGTATGCTACTCTATGTTCACATAAGTTGTATGTTCACAATCACATCTGGAGCGAGAAATATGTGGCTGAATTCAATCTAAATTTATATGAAATATACCAGACTTATTCTCGATATACATAAAAGGTGATTCTCTCTTGCATGATTGGCATGATTCAATTTCAAGTATCCCATGATATATTGTAGAAATACATTAACAAATCGAATAAGTTTAAAGCTTGAGATACACATATACTCTTGATTTTTTTTAAAATCAGGAGGCTATCTTATTCATATACTCTTGCTTTAGATATAACCAATTTGACAACTTCTATACAAATTATGAGACTACTATGAAAATTTAATATATTTACACGGGAATCAAGAAACCATGTACTCCTTTTACAAGAGTGGAACCCTCCTAGCATCGACCTTGACTCAGATAATAAAAATCATTATTTTATAACTAATTACAATGTACCCCATAACATGAACTAGAGATATTAGCTAAGAACACTATTGTAATCTCCTATTGTTGTCTTCACAATGTCAACATGTAACAGATAAGTAAATTTTACATCACATGACTTATTTTCCTTTTTTTCTCAAAACATCACTGAAACCCACCACATACCCTAACCTGATTTTGGTCTTTTTGAGGTTTCTATCGAAAACCTATATGCGATGAACACATATATCAACCAAATGAAAGTGGAACTGAAATTAGTGAGACATCAATCAAGAAATATTTTCTTATTTATGACTCATCCTCCTCTTATACCCCTAGACCAAACTATACATCTACCTAATCCATGTCATCAACCTAAACACTATCTCACATGTCTAACCCCTCCTAGTCATGATAATTTGTCTATGACAGAATAATTGATGAAATAAATTATTTATCAACATCAATACCCTACAAAAGTCACAGACTAGATTTATGTAGACACCTCTCATTTTCAAGAAGATATATCTCATACGATGAAAATTATTTATATGAAATTTGCCTCTTGTTATTATACATTTCCTTATTTCCTACCAAGGCTTCTCTTTCTTTATTGACTATACCTACAGTGCATATGATCAACATCACTCCACCTCCTACCCTACCAACACCTCTTCTAAAACTAACACTTCACATTTCTCTTCTTATCCATAAGAGGTTTCCCCTATCTGTCAAACATGAGCACCCCCTCCATGCTAGTTCCTATATCCCTTTCTATCTATGATTGGGAATATACTCCTACCTAGAAGGAGGTCCAATAGCTTATGGACCATGGCTTAGTGTTAGTGGATCATGGCTTCATGAAATGGTAGATCATCAATGAAAAATGGCACAAGTCTAAGATGATGTGGATATGGAAGAAGATGATGATGATGATGATGATGATGATGAAGAAGAAGAAGAAGAAGAAGGTGACTAGGATGTCATTGATCGTGTTAAATTCTATGATGATGAAGAGGAGAAAGGATTTTTTTGAAATCACTCGTGTAGCTCACATTTGAAAAATATGATCAAGACTATACTCTCACAAAATATTTATAAGTCTAGAATTTAGTCTCCTTAGGGTATGCATTTTTTAGATTTATATTGTATTATTAAGAAAACTTTCTACTAAGAAATGTAATTCTATTTTAAAATTATCTCATACAGTGTGATTATTTTCTCCATGTTGTATCATTTTCTTATGCAACCAAAATATTTCTCCTTTAACCAAAGATCTACTTTTTTGGATGGCATACTTGCACATTTAAATGATACTTTGTAAAATTTTGTATTGGCTTGCTGAGTTTTTGTTTTCTCTACTTGTTTGTATGATATATTTATTGGACAAGACAACTAATTTATTTATTCAACCCAAAACTTTTACATATGAAAAAAGTGGAGAACACATTGGTTTTGATATTGATATATTAAAATTGAACGCCAACCACAAATATTTGTGTGTGGATTGACCTGTGTAGAAATCATCATGTACACATTGGTTTCATGATTGATCTCATATCTTTTATAACCAAACACATCTAAAATCTTGAATTTAGGGAGATCTATTTAACTTGAATCATATAATACCCAATCATATAAAAGGTATGATATTTCAATTTTCATAATTTCAATATGCTTTAGAATGGTTTGTTATCTTAAGAAGCAGGGATAATGTTGCCTCCATTGGCAACATTACCCATATTACTAAAATGACTATGCCATATCATTCTAGTGTATCTAATGTTACTATTAAGATAATTTCAAATATATAGACACTACCAAATTTATGCAAATCACAAATCCTAGAATTAGAGAACTCAAGTCAAGTCATAGAGAAAAATATGATTAAAGAATAGATGGATATCTTTTCAGATATTGATGTAAATTACTTTTAATGATTGTATGAGTTGTATTTAAGCTTAGATTTTGTAATACACTTGATTAAAATATATTCAAATGGACTTTAGAACATGTAGATATGTTCCAAATAGATAGTTTCTTTGGTTGATTTTGAAAAACAATAGAGGGGGGTGAATAGGGTTTTATGATAATTTTAAAAATTATTTAAGCAAACAACCACAAAAATATTGGAGAAGGAGACAAAGGCATTTAGAGTGGTTCCACCCTTAGCAAAAACTAAGGGAGTCAGCCCACTACCCAATTGTTTCCAATTGGGATTTTGAAAGCAATTGTATTTTATTACCTCGTAAGAATGTTACGTAAGATACAACTACCTTCACAAACCCTTTGGACAGCCTTCACGCTGAAGTCATATCACCAACCTTGAAGAAGCCTTCACTTGAAGTAACTTCAAGCTCCCCCTTGAAGTAGCCTTCCTCCTTGAAGTAGATTCCCGTTGAGACCTTCTAGAAGTAATACAAAGTCCACCGAGCTACCTTCTCCACCTGAAGAAGCTCCAACAACCTCCTTTCCAAAACCTCCAACCTAGGAGTAGCAAAGGAGAACAAAATACAATAGAAGGAACAAGATTGGAAAAAAGAAACAATGTTACCAATTGAGTACAACGCTTTGATCCTATATCTAGTGTATTGATCTCCTATCCACTATAGATGAATGTGGTAGTGTGGTGGCTAGGAGATACTAGGATATAGGATACTAATGTAGAGCTCAAAGAAACAGATTGCAAGTGTAGCTCAGCTTGTTGATCACAAGGAATGATTTTCAAGTGCAATTGTATGCACAAGTGATGCTTTGGGTGTCCTATAGCTTGTCCTATTTATAGGAGTGGTTTGCTAATGCTTGGGGACGTTCTAGACACCTTCTAGGATGTTCTTAGTGCTCAACTAGTTTTTAAGTTTCCACTAATTATATTTGTAACATCTAGTTGATTAATTCTAAAAAGTGCAGTTAGAACCTTTCTCGGTCGAGAAGTTTGTCGTCTGAGTGTCTCTTAGTCGAGAACTTCGTCGACCGAGGGAAAGTCTGGAGTAAGTGTATTGCAACATTCAACTGAACTCCCAACCACTTTTTCCCACCTAGTCTAACAACTATAGAACTTGCTCAAAGGATAGACTCCGGTGATCCTCTGTCAGGAAGATGTTCGAGCGAGTGTGTCTCGGTCGAGAAGTAGTTCGACCGAGGGAGTCCCTATTTTAGTTTATCTAGACATGTACTAAGTGTATGTAGCAACGTGCAATTGTGATACTATCTTGGGGGATGACCTATTTAAGTGTTGTGAGTGGATAGGAAGAGCTAAACAGTTGATTTATATGATATCTAAGTACTTGTATAAACTTGTATAAGTTTTTACATTCATTACAATCATGAAAATAAATCAAATTTGAGCATAAGGATCTTCCAAATCTTTGCTATCCACCACATTTTATGCTTATTCTTGAAACACTCAAATAGCACGTTAAAACCACACGAATGAAATGTTTGTCATCATCAAAACAAATGGATTATGATAATGTCCAATTTATCCAACAATCTCCCCCTTTTTGAAGATGACAAACATTTCTAAAATATAAATCAAGAAAATATAAATCATATGAGTTTCATACCTGAAGTTTCCCTTTTACAACTATTCTCTAGAAGTGCATGCTAACCAAGAGATTATGAAACCCATTTTACTTTATGTTAATGATTTAGATTGTTTCTCCCCCTTTTTCATTTCAAAAAGATAACCAAGATAAACATTAAGTATGACTTTTATTTCTCCCCCTTAATTTGAAGCTCAATTTTTTAAAGCAAGGGTAACCAACACAATTTAACGAAAACCACTTATTTTTATGTCAAATTTAGCCATAATTTATTTCTCAATCATTTGCGAAGGATTTTAAGCCTTGAAATGATATGAGATCCTTTTAGGCTCATGGCATATGTGTTTTGATTTCTCAATCATTTACAAGGGATGTTAAGCCCTGAAATGACATGAGATCCATTTAGGCTCATGATCGATATATATAGTGATTTCTCATCCATTTTACAAGGGATGTTAAGCCCTAAAAATGATATGAGATTTTCTTTACAGCATAGTAGGATCAAGAAATATATCTCTAATCAATAATGAGGGATGTTAAGCCCATATTGATATAGAGAGTCCATTTTAGATCAAGATAATTCAATAATCCTAAGGTCATGGCTAGTTTTTAAAGTTTGATGTGATCAATGTTTACAAAGTTTTGTGAGCTCCCCCTTAATCTTATAATCAAGATAATTTAAGAATTCAAAGGTCATAATAAGCATTAGAGTTTGAGTTAAGCTTTTATGAGAGCTTTGCACTAAAATATTGTTTTCAATATGATGAACGAGTTTCAGATCAATATACTAAGATTGAGTGCAAAGAAATGATTTATAATTAAGCATTTTGTCAAGCTTATTTTAGGTCGACCTTGACTTCAACCTAGGCGCCCCTTGGTCAAACTTGATTTCGATCGAGAGGCAAATTCTGTAGATTTCCAATTAAATCAATTTTTCATTGTTTATTCAAGTTATGCATTAAATTACTTTGGTCTTTTTGTTCTACCTTTATGTTAAGTTGAGATAGGACATGAAGATAGTCAAATTGGAGTCGTTGGTCATATCTCAACTTAATCATTCACGTTTAGTTAGGGGGTCTTCGAACCCAAATCAACTCAACATCCTTTTTCTTATAAGGACATGAGAAGGAATAATGTCCAAGACGCAAGCAATAGTGACAACCGATGGAATCAATTTCATTGCTCTTTTTGGGTACAAATATGATTTTGGTCTTGGGTGCTTGAGTTCTCCTAGGTTTAGGTTGATAAGAGTTTAGATTTGGAACATATCCTAAATCTCTTCTTCCAATGTCACCAGAAGAATTCTTTAGGATCTTATCAAGAATACCATTATTACTCAAGCTACTAACTTCTTTTTGTAACTTAGCAATCTCATCTCTTTTATTTTTGATATCTATCTTTGCTTGATCTACATCAGATGATAAATCATCTATTTCCTTAACAATAGCATCATAATCTATATGAGTACACATGATAGGTTATGTTTGAAGATCATTCAATTTTGTAAGAAATTCAACCTTTTCTTGACAAAGCAAATTATGATTCGTTTCAAGAGTAAGCAACTTTGTATTGCAATCATTAAAAGATGATTTCAAGGAAGAATTTTCAAAGATAATACTTTCCTTTTTAGAAGCAAGATCATTTAATTGAGCATACAAATCCTCATTAGTTTTAGTAACTCTTTTTAGTTTCTTTTTATAATCAATATATTTATCATGTAATTCCTCATTGCTAGCAACTAACTCCTCTTTAGATAAATAAAAAAGGCTTACCTCATCTTCTTCTTAATTTGTTGTAGCAATAAGGCACTCTACTTCTTCTGCATCTTTACTATCATCACTTGAATCATCCCATGCATCTTTGTAGGCTTTTTCTTTCTTCTTGTGAGATAATTTCTTTCCCTTCTTAAGTTTAGGACAATCACTTTTTAAGTGTCCCTTTTTTCCACATTCAAAGCACCTGGAGGAAGAAACACTAGAAGTTTTGTTAGTTTTAAAATTTCTATATTGCTTACCATTTACAATGAGAGTTTCTTCTTTACTATCTTCTTCACTTGTGTCATGACTAATCTTGGTTGATTCTTTGAATGCAATGTCCTTTCTTTTCTCCTTTTTGTATTCAACCGCAAATCTTTCTTCTTCCTCCTAGGTTGCCTCATGTGCTTCTAAGTTGCCAATGAGATGTTCCATCCTCAGTCGAGTGAGGTCATTGACATCTTCAATTGCAGTCACCTTAGGCTTGTACTTTGGAGGAAGAGACCTGATAATTTTAGACACTTGATCCTCTTCACTAATGGCTTTACCTAATGCATTCAAGCCATTAGCAATAGAAGAAAACTTTGCATACATTTCACTAATAGACTCATTTGATTCCATACGAAACTGTTCAAACTTATGTTTAAGCATACCAATTTTGGAATTCTTTACTTGAACAGTTCCTTCATAAGTAATAGAGAGTCTATGCCATATTTCATGTGCAGTTTCACAATTTGATATTCTATTGAATTCACCTACGGAAATTGAACAATAAAGGATACGTACAACTTTTGCATTCAATTGAGCTAATTTTACCGTATTTGCATCCCATGTAGCATACTCTATTTGAGGAAGAGTGAAGGCATTTGAAACCATTCTCCAAAGATCCAAGCTGATCCCTTGAAAGTAGAATTGCATCCTCCTCTTCCAATAGTTGTAGTTGGCACCATCAAATGATGGAGGCTGAGCTACAAGTGTTCCTTCCGAATTGAGGTTGTTTAGTACTCCATCACCCATCTTCTTCAAGACTTGATAAGATCTCCTTGAATCCTTCCTCTGATACCAATTGAAAAACACTAGAGAGGGGGTGAATAGGGTTTTATGATAATTTTAAAAATTATTTAAGCAAACAACTACAAAAATATTGGAGAAGGAGACAAAGGCGTTTAGACTGGTTCCACCCTTAGCAAAAACTAAGGGAGTCAGTCCACTACCCAATTGTTTCCAAATGGGATTTTGAAAGAAATTGTACTTTATTACCTCTCAAGGATGTTACATAAGATACAACTACCTTCACAAACCCTTTGGACAGCCTTCACCCTAAAGTCGTCTCACCAACCTTGAAGCAGTCTTCACTTGAAGTAACTTCAAGCTCCCCCTTGAAGTAGCCTTCCTCCTTGAAGTAGCTTCCCGTTGAGACCTTCTAGAAGTAGTCCAAAGTCTGTCAAGCTACTTTCTGTACCTGAAGAAGCTCCAACAACCTTCTTTCCAAAGCCTACAACCTAGAAGTAGCAAAGGAGAACAAAATACAATAGAAGGAACAAGATTGGAAGAAAGAAATAATGTTACCAATTGAGTACAGTGCTTTAATCCTATATCAAGCGTATTGATCTCCTATCCACTATAGATGAACGTGGTAGTGTGGTGGCTAGGAGATACTAGGCTGTAGGACACTAATGTAGAGATGAAAGAAACATATTGCAAGTGTAGCTCAGCTTGTTGCTCACACAGAATGATTCTCAAGTGTAATTATATGCACAAGTGATGCTTTGGGTGTCCTATAGCTTGTCCTATTTTTAGGAGTGGTTTTCTTATGCTTGGGGACGTTCTAGACACCTTCTAGGATGTTCTTAGTTCTCAACTAGCCATTAAGTATCCACTAATTATATTTGTAATGGCTAGTTGATAAATTCTGAAAAGTGCAGTCAGAACCTTTCTCGGTCGAGAAGTTTATCAACAGAGTGTCTCTCGGTCGAGAACTTTGTCGACCAAGGGAAAGTCTGGAGTAAGTGTATTGCAACATTCAACTCAACTCCCAATCACGTTTTCCCACCAAGTCTAATGGCTATAGAACCTACTCGAAGGATAGACTCAGGTGATCCTTGGTCAAGAAGATGTTCGACCGAGTGTGTCTCGGTCGAGAAGTAGTTCGACCGAGGGAGTCCCTATTTTAGTTTATCTAGACATGTACTAAGTGTATGTAGCAATGTGCAATTGTGATACTATCTTGGGAGATGACCTATTTAAGTGTTGTGAGTAGATAGGAAGATCTAAATGCTTGATTTACACGATATCTAAGTACTTGTACATTATAAACTTGTACAAGTTTTTACATTGATTACAATCATGAAATAAAGAAAATTTGAGCATAAGGATCTTCCAAATCTTTGTTGTCCACCACCTTTTATGTTTATTCCTGAAACACTCAAATAGCATGTTAAAACCACAAGAATGAAATGTTTGTCATCATCAAAACAAAGGGATTATGATAATGTCCAATTTAGCCAACATATTTTCCCCTAAGGAAACTCGATCAACCAACAAATTGACTAAGAACAAGAAAGTGTCAATGGCTAAGAATAGAAGAGCCTCAACTGAATAATCTATCTTGGGTCTCTAATGGGTACCCATCAACCAAGTTTTTAATGAGGAAACTTGTCTTACTTTACTTATGTTGTAGCTTTTTGAATGTATAAAAATAGCTATTTGTGGAGGCTAATTGTGAAAAAAGATCTGCTAGATTTTAAGTAGTCCTAAAAAATTGTTATAATTCATCGTAAAAAAGTCTAACTTCTAGTATGCAACATAAAATATGAATAACAAAGACTATAGATCATCTCAATGTTATCATGTGGCTTCTATACATAAATTGAGTTAATTGGCTTCAAAGAGTTCCTAGTCACTCGCTTGAGCTCGATCGCTTCCTTTAATTAGAGTGAATATGACACTTGTAAGTGATCTAAAACTAATTGTGAAATGTTAATTTTTACTCTTTGTTCCAATCTCTATGTCCCATCAAGGTTGAATCAAGATCTTCTTTGGGTAAGGAAGGTTAAGGGCATGTGTCCCTATGTAGGGATGTTGTACATGAGGTAAGGTTATTGTCTCCTTATATAGATAAATAAACTAGTTAATCATGATATGAAAAATGTGTTATACTTGATGTATAATCTTGCCGGTTAATCCAAGGTTCTACGTAATGTTCACAAATCCTAGAGGTTGACCTCTCTATGTGGTGGAGCTATGACATTTTGAGTCTAAACTGTTGGGAAATACGAGCATAGAATAAGGCATTGGAAATAAAAAATTATCTATCTGTATTCCCATTACAACAAGATTGCATCAACTACTATTTAATAGGAAGGATGATTTAACAAGTTGTTGTGACTACAAATCATTGTTGTGAAACTATATTGTAGTTTCTCTTAGATGGTGTATGTGCAACTCCTGGTCTTCACCATGGACAACAGACTCGAACGGCTTCTACAACATCTCATGCGGTCTCGCCATGGACTGCAAACTAATGTTGCCTTCCTAGCAGCATCCAAAGTACTCCTGCCTCTAGAGTAGTCCACATGGACCAACTAGAACTCTTATCATTCTTGTAGAATGGACAAGAAGGAGTGTCCCTCCCGTTGGTGTACAAGTCACCAACATGATCTCCCACAACAATTATCCTCAGTTACTCTCTCCCGTTGCTATCCCTCCCTAATCGTCTAGGACTTACTTGGGCTCTCTTAGTTTCCACAAATAGAGAGGACACAAATTGTCAGAACAATCCATTCTCAATTGTGTGTGTGTTGGGAAGCCCCCAATACCCCTCTTTTTATAGGCGGAGTCAGGTCAAGGTTCCCGATTGAAGTGGGAGTGGACGGGACCAGAAGATCTTGAATTTTCGCAACATGGGAAATCTGAAATGGTCATTTCACAACCAAAATGGTAATCTCACATGTGAGTCATTCGGTTTGCAGTCCTCACTAGTCATTTCACATGTTTCCTAATCATACATGAATTTGACAAAATTGTTTCTAATTTATGCAAAGTATTAATTCCTTGTTCCAATCAAATTGTACAAGTAAAATGAGCAATCTTTCTCATGAATTTGGGAAATCTACTAGAACCTTTGTTTGACTTCAACCAAGTCGATCGGTTCACCAGGAAAACTAGTTGTCTCGCTCACCTAAGCCAATCAGTTAACCCAGTGAGTTGATTCTTTGGTGCCTAATTCATGCAGAACATCTGAAAATTCAGATCCAATCGGTTTGACACTCCAAACGACCATCTCAAAACTTGATCCGATCATTTGACACTCCAAACTACCATCTCACCCTATGTGTCGATCGGTTGGCAGTGTAGTCAGCTGATCTATTGCTTGAATTGAATATCCAAACACTTTAGTAATCAATCCAATCATCATTCAGGATTGAACTCCTCTTTTAGATGTGTTCCTTTGTGTGTGACCGTATAGGTACCATATCACATTGGTAGTGAATGTCCATAACTAACTTTTGACATCACAAGAAAAGAGAGGTGCCTAGTCACACATCAGTTCTACCAAGTGAATGGAAAGTTGGAGCAACTTCAACCTACAATCTGTTTAAGGTGTTGTAGTGATTATATAATTCCTTTGTATCTGATATCAAGAATGAACTCGAGGCATGGAATCATCATCCTCTCCACATTCAATTAACGTTCTGTGAACCAAGAGCTCACTATCTGAGATAAGGTGACCCTAATATCTTATATTGATTCACATTTGCATGTGCATGCATTTCCCAGTCTCGCTTATCAGGTTGCCATGATATCAAACTCCAGTAGGAGGTATATATCCCATCTACATCACCTACAGTCATTCCCCATGTGTCAATCATCACCTTTATAGCAACCCGTATTTCACGATTACATTTGATGATGTCAAAGTATTCCCAACGACATGTGATGAGTGTAGTGACTTTAGGGTTTAGAACCAAAATCACCACCTTCACTATGAGAGATGACTATGACCACCAATGGTGGTTTCTATCTGTCACTCTCAAGTTGGGTCTGTTTGGTACATTATTTCCTACATGTATTTGTGTTCTTGTATAAAGGAGTGAAATCACCACTTCACTAAAATTTGAAGAATGAAACATCCATTCCAAACATATTCGAAAGGTATGCTGGAATAGGTTTAAATTTTTCAAATTTTTATATGATGGTATACAAAAGACCAATGTGTATAGAAGCAAAATAAAAGTAATGACTATAGTCAATTTTGTAAGAGTACATCATCAACTCCCATATAGGGTTTATAAGGACAGATACAACAAAAGGATGTGGATTGAGGGAAATCTAAACTACACCAACTTTGTCTCCAAGCAAAAACTTCACGAGATAGGTCCATGTTGAAATTTGTGTACTCCTTATCCTATTCCTAGGCTAGTCCTCCATGCTCCTTCTATGCACTCTCATCCTAGGCCTTGATCAGCACCTTGATCAAACCCTGGGTGCTTGGGAAGACACCCAACAAGACAAAAAAGCAAGGTATGTATCAAATATTTAATAAGGACTAAAGATTAAGAAATAACATAGAAATAAAGGCTAAGATTTCATCATAATATGAAGATGGTGAAGTATTTGGTATAATCAAATAGATTCTTGTCATAAAAATAAAACAATAAAAGGTTTGCATGCATGATTAATATTGACTACCTTAACTAAGCAGGGTTGAGGAACCTACCGGACCTCAACCAAATAGGTGAGGGAGAGTAACAAATTCTAGTCACCTATCAAATAATTTATACTGGGGAGAGTAACACATTCCCTTGGGTGAAATAACACATGCCTTGTCTATGGGTGGTTGTACAAGAGTACAACTACATTAGTTAAATAGTCTAATAAAATCAACATGCTAAAAAGGAACTATGGCAAGTATGAGCATCAAGTAGTTGAAATATGGTAGTGGGGTACAAGACCCAAGAAATAGATTATCCATACTGATTTTGAGGAAAATATAGAAAAAGAAATATTAAAAGAGAGATTAGGGTTCAATAAGAGCCTCATTAGGGGTATTAGGTTAGGTTTGCAAATATTCCCAACTTAAGGTGTAAGGTTGCATTTACCTCTCTTACTAATTTAAATTATTCAATTTCACCACTTTAACTAAATCCAAGGTCCACTTTTCCTATTTTCAATGTATACTCATGTATTAGGGTCTATTATGTACATTAATGTAAAGAAACCCTAACTTTTGGACTCTTTGAACAAAACCTCAATTTAGATGCCGAAATCATCATCTTGATCTTATTAGGTTCTCTTGATTAAGAAAACATATAATTTTGTCTATTTTGGAGTTATGATGATTAAAGTGTATTATATATCATTTTTATGTATTAAAATCATTTTCTAGAAAATAAATTTTGACAAAACTCAAAACCAATCCTGGAAAGTACTTTCATCAGAAAGATCACATTTTTTCAATTCTAAAACATATTTATTTCTAATTTTTGGACCAAGGAATCAAAAGATATCATATTTCCAATATGAACGAATTAGAGGATGACGCCTCAGCAAAATAGATAAAGGCGGTGAGAGTAGACCGCATGCACTGAGTTGTACCAATCATGGATGGCCAACACAGCTAGTCCCAAAACCACCTCAGTGCTTTATCTAGCGCATAAGAAAAGAAACAAAGTTGTGCAAATTACTAAAATAACTCTAATCGAAAAAAATAACAAGGAAGAAAACAAGAGAGCATAGTAGAGAAAAAACATTAGTAGTCATCTTCTTCAAAGACAAAACACGAAGAACATCACTAGATACAACAGATTCAACATCGATGGCTAGAATCAAGCTTGCAGATTTGCTAAGTTAGAGCACCACAGGCGACTATCAATCAATACCTAAAAATCGGGAGGACACACAGAGCTTAAGAAAAAGGTAGCGAGGAAAATTGGGACTCTAGAACGGGTCCCCACCAAGTCAAGAAGAAAAGAGGGAAATAGGAAGGCTAACTCAACTAAGTCAATCAATAGAGTAGAAGTCTTTGTGAGGACTACCCAAAGATGCTCAACCACTCTCCTGACTTTTGTTGACCAGAAGGAGACAACAATGGTCTCATCACTGGCGAAGAGACACTGTGGATAACAGAGGCAAATTGGGAAGCAAACGGGCCAAACAAACACCGAAAACTAGAGAAGAGAGATGATACAGAGGTTGTAAGGCGGTCATATTGGGGTCTGAGAGTCTTAGGTGCTGATAAGAAGGAAAAAGGGAATGGGGCAGAGGTGAAATAGGGGGGAAGGGAGGCGGGTACAGATTTTGTTTAAGGTTTTTGGGAACCCTAGCATATATATATTAAATGGATTTGAAATGGGGTAATAGAGGTGAAGGAAAAGAAATCGAAGTAGAAAATGAAAGGGGGAGGGAGAGATCGAGATCGAAAAGAGGTTATTCAACTCTGATGTTCACACGAACACCGCAGAAAATGGGAGGTAGAAGAGAAGTTACTTGTCGCACAATCAACGATCCAACAACCATTAAAGTATCCCAAATTAGGAAACTAGCGTGATCGAGATCAATCGAGAAGCCTTATTTAAATGGGAAACTAAATAAAGTGATATTTAAATATTTAGGCCTTTTGTTCTCAACTTAAATTGAGGTTGTTAAGCATTATCCAAATTAAATGAATTTCGACACCTAAGCTAAATAAGATATGTAGATCCCAATTTTGGTTTTAGTTTTTACCTTTGAAGACTCTAAGAATTTTATTTAATTCTTTCAAAGTAATTCATATTTTCTCTTTCTTGATGTATTTGAGACTTGTAGAATCTATCAATTAATGTAAAACTTCATCCTCAAGCAAAATAAAACACATGGAACATGAATTGACAATTAATTTTATCCTTTGGAATTATTGGATACATTATTTAATATTTTGTCTTTAATTCCACTTTTTCTCTCCTACACATTAAATATTATCAAAATTGCATGACAAATCACCCAAAGGATAGTTTTAACGTGTAGATTACAAATCTAAGATTCCTTTCCACTTTTAGAGTCAATAAGTATTTGATTTCATATTTTGAAGAAAAATCACTTTTTTTTCAAAATAAAAGAGATATAGTCATTATTATTCCAAAATTATGAAACATAGCCTTCAAGCCAAATCATAGCTAAAGAAAATGAATCTTAATTTAGTTTTAACCAATTTGTCTTCCTTTAATGAGTTTTTTCCCATTATCCATTATTAACGTCATTTATCATATTAAATAATCCAATATCACATTAACATGTTTAAATCATTATTATTCATTCCTATTTCTCTTCCTTACTCTAAAAGGCTAAGTAATATTCTAGAACAAATATATTTTATTATTATCCCACTTAAGTGGTAACTTTGCAATTACACCCTTATTAAAAACATTTACTGAGGTACGTGTGCATAAACTCATACATTGACATAAATGGTAATCATATTCACCCCAAACCACTAATAATTTCACAAATTGATGATAGAAAAAGTATGAGAAAAGGGTCAAAATAGAGTATACCTAGATTTCAGTTTGCTACAGTACTCCACCCCTTAAAAAGGATTTCATCCCAGAAAACTCAAGGAAGGGTGAGTGTGAAACATAGAAACTCCATGTTTGTTTCCTACAAACCATAAAAGTTCTACCAAAAGTTCACTAACTCAAACTCCTTATACTTCAACTAATTAACCTAGGAGTTCAGAAACTTCACATGCAACTCCTCATAGGTCAGGTTCTCAAGGATCACTAAGGGTTCCACTATTAAGATTTCTTTTTAACATTTTTAGGATTATTAGCATTATATTCATTAGGATGTCACATGTCCATTATTATTTTTTTAATTGTGTCATATCATGCTCACTTTGTTGCCAAAAGAGTTATATTTCATCATTATGCATTAGCCCTATATATATTTATTTTATTTCATTAAGATGTTTATTATAGTTAGAGGTTACTCAATTATCTCAATATCGATATTTGACCATTATCCATGTTAATTTAGATTTATACTTCGTTTTCCTCATATTATAATCATATTTAATTATAACAAATTATTTTGCATGAAATAGGGCATTTTATCCATTTTCTTCTGAAGTCTACTATTAATCCAGTTAATGTCACATTAATTTCTTATCTATATTAAACATTTTCACATTGCCACGTTTCCTTTCTCTCACAATCATGTTATCATTAATCATTTACTCATGTTTATTCATTTCTTATTACTAATTATGCACATTAGTATGAATCCAATTACTTCTTTTCCATATTTGAGTCATTATATGATTTTAGTGAACAAGGTGGGACATATTACATATTAATGAATTGATTCCCATACCAAGTCATGATTAATTAGGTGTGTATTAGGGGACAAGGTGATATCCATTTCATAGTGATGACTTGATTAATATATTATTAGGTGATTATATAATGTTAATGTGTATCAAAGTATGTTATCTGGTTATGACACCTAATGTCATTAATGTATCATGAATCTCATCAAGGATGTATATATTAAGGTTAGATGATTAAAACTTAGGGTTAAGGTTAATATGCATTATACTTCACATATATCTTCTTAGTATGTATTAAATAAAAAATTAGGTTACAATTATCTTGCTCATCATATCATTAGGGTTTGTTGGTCCATGACATGGTTAGCATCATATGTATCCACAATTAGGATTTATATGTGAGTTACTCTTATATTGTGGATTTAGGTATTCATCAGGGTCCATATATGAATTATTCACTAGATGACCATTATATGTTTCTTAGTATATATACAAGCATGTTAGGTTTCAATTATAATTTTTTTGGTCAATTCTTGGGATCCAAGCATACTAACCTCCTAATCATGGAGTTAAGATTTCTAGAGTCAAAGTAGCTAGAGTTATGTAATAGGACTTCATCCCCTTAAAAAGGATTTCATCCTCGAAATCTAACTGTCCAAACATCAACAACCAACCTATCCACTCCTTAAAGAGGTTGACCTACCAAGCCAAACTAAACTAGAGGTAAATGGGTAAAAATAACTAAACCATGCATAGTATCTATCACTTGATTTCTTGCTAATCACCAAACTTCAAAGTCTAGGTTCCAGTGATAGATTGCCCAAACATGTGATTCTATGGAACATATGGGAACTACATTGGGTATCCAACCTCAATGAAGTCACAAGGTCAACATATTAGTTTACCAGGAGTATCCAACATAGATGTCTAAGGATACTATTGCCTAAAGGTATGCTATTTCAGACAGTCAATATCAACTCAGACCAGGAAGGTATCATGCAAATCTGGGAGTCCTCGTAAACCAAGCTACGGGCGCAGAGGAAAATCTTGCCAGCCCTCAAACCCTGATCCTTTATAGACACCTTTTCTTTCAATTTATGTCCTAGTAGCAACCTAACATGCTCATCACAAAAAGGTTAACTAAACATATTGCTAATGTGGAACTTTTATGATCCTAAATCTACCTTTCATCATCTCATGAAAAACATAGGTCAATTCTAGGGTGACATGTTACTTAAAAGGAAACTATGTAAGGAAAGCTTTCTAATTAGGGAGACAAATTGAAATAGACAAGATTCTGACTACCTTGGGCTCTGATACCATGTTGTAAAAGAGTGAAATCACCCCTTCACTAAAATTTGAAGAATGAAACATCCATTCCAAACATATTCGAAAGGTATGTTGGAACAGTTGTAAAATTTTCAAATCTTTATATAACGGTATACAAAAGACCAATGTGTATAGAAGTGGAATAAAATTAATGACTATATTCAATTTTATAAGAGTACATCATCAACTCCCATATAGGGTTTACAAGGACAAATACAAAAAAAGGATCTAGACATAGGTAAATTGAAACTACACCAACTTTGTCTCCTAGAAATAACTTTATAAGATTTGTCCATTTTGAAAGCCATGTACTCGTTGTCCCATTCCTAGGCTGGTCCTCCATGCTCGTTCTATGCACTTTCACCCTTGCTTAGAACATTGATCAAACCTTGGGTGGTTGGGAAGACACCCAGTAAAAGAAAGAAGCAAGGTATGTGTCAAATATTGAACAAGGGAAAAAGGTAAATAAATAACATGGAAATAAAGGCGTAGATTTCATCATAAGATGAAGATGGTCAAAAGTTTGAGGCATAATCAAATAGATGTTTTCCATAATAAGAAAATAATAAAAGGTTTGCATGCGTGATTAATATTGACTACCTTAATGAAGTAGGGTTGAGGCACCTACCAAACCTCAACTAAATAGGTGTGGGAGAGTAACACATTCCAGTCACCTATAAAATATTTTATATTGGGGTGAGTAACACATTCCCCTAGGAATTATAACACATGCCCTATCTATTGGTGGTTGTACAAAAGTACCACTACACTAGTTAAATAGTCTAATAAAATCAACATGCTAAAAAGGAACTACGACAAGTATAAGCATCAAATAGTTGAAACATGACAGTGAGGTACAAGACCCAAGAAGTAGATTATTACTAATTTTGAGGCAAATATAACAAAAGAAATATCAAAAGAGAGATTAGTATTCAATAAGAGCCTCATTAGGGAAATTATATTTCATTTGCAAATATTCCAAATTAAGGTGTAAGATGCTCATACATATCTTACTGATTTCACTTATTCACTTTCACCACTGTAACCGACTCCAAGGTCCACTTTTCCTATTTTTAATGTATAATCATATATTAGGGTATATCATGTACATTAATGTAAAGAAACCTTAACTTTTGGACTCTTTGAACAAAACCTCGATTTAGACTCAAAAACCATCACCGTTGATCTTATTAGGTTCTCCTGATTAAGAAAACATATAATTTTGTCAATTTTGGAGTTATGATGATTAATGTGTATTTTTGATGAATTTTATTAATTAAAATGAATTTCTAGAAAACATCTTTCGACAAAACTCAAAACCAATCCGCAAAAGTATTTGCATGAGAAAGATCAAATTTTCCAATATTTATTTTTTATTTTTGGACAAAGGAATCAAAAGATAAGATTTTCCCAATATGAACCAATCAGAGGATGACAGCTCAGCAAATAGAGTGAGAGAGGTGAAGAGAGAGCAGACCGCATGCACTGAGTTGGCCTAATCATGGATGGCCAATGTAGTAGGTCCTAGACCCACCTCAGTGTTTTGCAAGTGCAAAAGTAAAGAAAATAGGAAAATACCCCTAATAAAAAAACAATAACAAGGAAGAAAATTGGAGGGCAAAGTAGAGAAATAACATCAGCAGTTGTCTTCTTCAAAGACAAAACATGAAGAACAACACTGGATACAACAACTTCAATGTCGATGGCCAGAATCAAGCTTGGGGATGTGCTAAGTTAGAGCACCAACGGCAACAATCAATCAATACCTAAAGATCAAGCAGACTCACAGGGCTTAAGAAAAAGGCGGCGAAGAAAAGTGGGACTCTAGAACGGGTCCCCACCAAGTCGAGAAGGAAAATAGGGAAACAAGAAGGCTAACTCAGATGAGTTAATCAATAGAGTAGAAGTCCTTGTGAGGAGTACCCATAGATGCTCAACCACTCTCCTAAATTTTACTGAACAGAAGGATACAACAATGGTCTCACTGCTGCCAGAGGAGACACTGTGGATAGGGGAGGTGAATTGGGAAGCCAATGGGCCGAATAAACACTGGAAACCAGAGAAGAGAGATGTGGTGGAGGTTGTAAGGTGTTCATACCAGAGTGCAAGAGTCTAGGGTGCTGATAAAAAGGAAAATGGGAAGGGGGCAGAGGTGAAAAAGGGGAGGAGGGATGTGGTTGTGGCTTTTGTCCAAGGTTTCTGAGAACCCTACCATATATATAGTTAATGGATTCGAAAGGGGGTAACAAAAGTGAAGGAAAAGAAATCAAAGTAGAAACTAAAAGGGAAAGGGAGAGATCAGGATCAGAAAGAGGGGATTCGGTTCTAGTGTTCACATGAACATCGTAGAAAATGAGAGGTAGAAGAGAAGTTAGTAGCCGCACGATCAAAGATCCCATAGCCACAACAGTGCCTGAAATTAGGAAAATAGGCGTGACAAAGATCAAACGAGAAACCTCATTCAAATGGGAAATGAAATAAAGTGATATTTAAATATTTAGGCCTTTTATTCTCAACTTAAATTGAGGGTGTTAAACATTATCCAAATTAAATGAAATTTGACACCTAAGCTAAATAAGATATGTAGATTCCAATTTAGGCATTAGTTTTTACCTTTGAAGACTCTAAGTAATTAATTTAATTCTTTCAAAGTAATTCATATTTTCTCTTTCTTAATGTATTAGAGACTTCAACAATCTATAAATTAATGTAAAACTTCATCCCCAACCAAACTAAAACACATGGAACACGAATTGGCCATTAATTTTATCTTTTGGTAATATTTAATGCATTGTTTAATATTTTGGCTTTAATTCCACTTTCTTTCTCCTACACATTAAAGATTATCTAAATTGCATGAAAAATTCACCCAAAGGCTACTTTTAATGTGTAGATTATGAATCCAAGATTGTTTACAACTTTTGGAGTCAATAAATATTTTATTTCATATTTTGAAGAAAAATCACCTTTTCTTTTTAAAATAAAAGAGATAGTCATTATTATTCTAAAATTATGAAACTTTGCCTCCAAGCCAAAATATATCTAAAGAAAATGAATCTCAAGTTATTTTTAACCAATTAGTTTTCCTTTTATGAGTTTTTTTTCCAATTATCCATTATTACCAGCTGATGAGATATGTCCAATTTGTCATAAGGCGTGCTTGGACACTTTTGGGGAGCATGCGGTTCATTGCAGGGAGCTTCCAGGTTTTAAGTACAGACACGATCTTGTTAGAGATGTTCTATGTAATGTACTCAGACATGCAGGTGTTGCTGCTAAGAAAGAAGCACATGTGAACTTTTTAACTAATCCACAGAGGGGAGATCCACACTAAGATATGTTGATATTTTGATTTTAGGATGGGCATGAGGGAAACATGTGTGTGTAGATTTGACAGGAGTTTCTCTGCTAGTGGTATTGAAGAGTGGGGCCTTTATAGTGGGATGTGCTGATGTCAAAGCTACTTCAAAGTGGTCAAGTATGAGAAAGTGTGTATTGAGAATCAACACGCCTTCAACCCTTTTAAATTTGATACTTTTGGATTTTTAGCATCAAAAGTTGTGGAGATTCTGAAGAGGGACCAAAAAGTTATGAATAGTAATGTTATGGATCCTAAGTGTATGGATGTAGTGTTTCAAAGGATTGATTTTTCCATCCAAAAAGTACTACCGGGGCAACTTGTTGCCCGCTTGTCTTCTATTTCGATGTAAAACTCTCTTGTTTCAATAAGTGATTTTTATTCATTGCTCTCAGTGGTTGTCACTTTAATCATTCATTTACATTTTCTTTTATGCTTTTATTCTATATCACATTAACATTTTTAAATAATTATCATTCCTTTTCTCTTCCTTGCTCCAAAAGTCTAAGGAATATTTTAGAATGAATCTATTTTATTATTATCCCACTTAAGTGGTAACTTTGCAATTAGGCCCTTATTAAAAACATTTACTGAGGTATTTGTGCATAAAACCCATATATTGGCATAAATCACGATCAAAATCACCCCAAACCACTAATAATTCCAAAAATTTAACATCAAGGACAAAAAGGGATAGAAAGGATAGAAAAAGCACGGGAAAAGGGTCAAAAAGAGAATATACCTAGATTTTAGTTCGTTACAACACTCCACCCCTTAAACAGGATTTTGTCCCTGAAATCTCAGGTAAGGGTGAGTGTACAACATCTAAACTCCCAGTTTGTTTCCTACAAACCATAAAACTTCTACCAAAACTTCACTAACTCAAACTCCTTATACTTCAAATGCTTAACCTGGGAGTTCAGAAACTTCACATGCAACTCCTCATAGGTCAGGTTCTTAGAGATCACTAAGGGATCCACTATTAAGATTTCTTATTAATATTTTTAGGCTTATTAGCATTCATTATCATATCACATTATCATTATTATTCTATAATTGTTTCATGTCATATTCACTTTGTTGCCAAAATTGTTACATTTCATTATTATGCACTAGCCCTATATATATTTATTATTTATTTCATTAAGATTTTAGCACAATTAGAGGTTACTCAATTATCTCAATATCTATATTTGACCATTATCCTTAATAATTTGGATTTACACTTTATTATCCACATATTATCATCATATTTAATTATAAAAAATTATTTTGCATGAAATAAGACATTTTATCCAATTTGTTATTAAGTCTACAATTAATCTAATTCATGTCACATTAATTGCTTATATCAATATTAAACATTGTCACATTACTTTTCTATCTCACATTGATGTTATCATTAATCATTTACTCATGTTTATTCATTTCTTAGTATTGATTACGAAATTTGTATGAATCTAATTACTTCTTTTCCATATTCGAGTCATTATATGATTTTAGTGAATAAGGTGGGACATATTACATATTAATGAATTGATTCACATAGCAAGTCATGATTAATTAGGTGTGTAATAGGGAACAAGGTGATATGCATTTCATATTGATGACTTGATTGATATATGATTAGGTGATTATATAACATTAATGTGTATCAAAGTATGTTATCTGATTATGACACCTAATGTCATTAATATATGATGAATGTCATCAAGGATGTATATATTAAGGTTAGATGATTACATCTTAGGGTTCATGTTAATATGATCATTATACCTCATATATATCTTCTTAGTATGTTGTTAAGTCCAAAATTAGGTTACAATTATCTTGCTCATCATATTATTAGGGTTTATTGGTCCATGACATGATTAACATAATGTGTATCCACAATTAGTATTAATATGTGAATTACTCTTATTATGTGCATTTAGGTATTCATCAGGGTTCAGACATATGAATTATTCATTAGATGACCTTGATATGTTTATTAATATATATATAAGCATGTGATGCTTCAATTATAATTTGTTTGTTCAATTCTAAGCATCCTAGCACACTAACCTCCTAATCATGGAGTTAATGTTTCTCACTAGTACATAACCGACCTTTAGTGTCAGTTATTTAAGGCCTTTAGTGTCAGTTTCTAAGAGACACCTATGTGGGCGACGCTAAAAGCCCAACCGTTACGCGTCGGTTCAAAAACCGACGCCAAAACCCTTCACGCGCCACCGAAAACGTGCCAGCAGGGGACTATAGGCGTCGGTTATTAGATAAGAAACCGACGCCATATACCTTCACGCCACAGAAAGGGCGCCATCTGGGGCACTATCAAAATCGGTTTATTAGTAATAACCGACGCCATATCACTCCCAGCACGGCCGTGGTAGCCAGCAAGACCGTGGTGTCTGGTCCGCTGCCACGGTCATGTTGTCCAGCACGGCCGTGGTGTTAAGGAAATAGACGTCGGTTACGAGTAGAAACCGACACTGTAACCGACGCCATATCACTCCCAGCACGGCCGTGGTGTCTGGTCCACTGCCACGACCGTGGTGTTAAGGAAATAGACGTTGGTTACGAGTAGAAACCGACACTGTAACTATGTGGTGTCGGTTTTATACAAATAACCGATGCCTATTGTTTTTTTTCTGTCAGTTTGCAGACCTGCTGTGGCTGGTCGCAGGATGAGAAACCTGCAGTTCAATTATGAACTGTAGGTTTTACGACATCCATTGATATCAGCCAACAACAGGCCAAAAACCTTCAAAATTAACAACAAAAATATTCACACATTTAGCAACCTACAGTTCCATTTGATTTTCACACATTTAGAAACATTCATGTAGCTAGCAATCTATAGTTCCATTGATTTTCACATTCACACATGTAGAAACATTCATATAGCAACCAACAGTTTCATTCATTTTCACTCAGACACATGTAGAAACATCTAGACATGTAGAAACATTCACACATATATTATAATTTAGAAATTCATTTACAAAATATAATTCTTTAGTCATTATTCGTTATCCACATCCCAATTATATGTTAAAACCCCCACTACTTATATGGTTTTTGCCCATTCTTCTCTTACTTCATTTAATTCTCCCATCGTATAGGGAGCATGTACATCTGGTAAGGCATTTCCTGTAGTGTGGTCAGTTTTAAACACCTATAAAGAGAATGATGTATATATATAATTAATGAGCTATAAATAAGATTGATATATTTCATATTATCTAATGAGACTATATAATACCTCAGGAATAGTATCGATGTCCACTGCGGCATATTTGATAATCATGTGCATAAATCGCATCACATAGTATGCACATGCCCATCCGTTGTCTTGTGTAGAACACTAGAAATTCAAACATACAAAATATTAAAAAATACAACTAATTAAGCATTGTTCACATAAATAATATATACATATATTGTAGTCGGGAACTTACTTTCACGTTCTTCCAAATTATTGGCTGGTTCTTTTTCGTGGGGACCTTTCCTCCAGCCTTTTTGAACTCATCTAAACCCCTACATGTTAATGTAACACAATACATTGCATAATTAAATAGTAATGTAATAACATATGTTAACGGATATGAAAATGAAATATTTCTCACAAGAATAATGTCATTTTCATTATGTGTCCATATTTTGAATTCAATTTACTCCCCTTAGGATCTAGATAATAGACAGTGAACGTATTGGGGACAATAACTAGTAACTCCCAATGCATACCACTAGAGATAAAAAAGTTATAAATTAATAACTCAAAATCCACAATAAAAATGTAATTTTCTTAAGTCCAAATTATAATAAGCAAAGTAAACTTACTCTACATTGAATGGAGCTATTATCACTGTCTTCTTATTTTAAGAAAAATTTGTAAAAGCCTCACAACAATATTGTTGAACTGACGGAGGATCTTTAGCTACTAGAATAATCAAAGATGGAATAAAAAATCCTACATGTTCGAATGCAAAATCTGCACATATCTTGTCTAAGTAGTTGCAAAATATGTATTAATTACGCATGAATTAATAAATAAGAAACCAGATCACCAGATCCTACACAAGGTATATGGATGTATAAAGAAGATCTCACCTTATCCATAGCTCTATCACAGATGTATTTAGCCAATCATATCGAAACAACTCTAAAATATCTTGTATAAATAGTTTGCTTTCGTATGATTGACCTACAACATCTGAATCTATAGAAACAGTTATAGGGAAATTTATATCATGTTCGCTTAACCATATTGCCATACCCCTATAGTTAGGACCTAACGGGATAGGTAGGTCCTGTGGAACCCAACTGGGTAATGTAGGAGGTGGAAGTGGAGGCCTAGATGTTGTGGGTGTCTTCTTTTTAACCTATATATATATATATATATATATATATATATATATATATATATATATATATATATATATATAATTTTAGATCAACTGACATCATACACACACACTAACAATTTAACGTAATATAAATTTACCATATAGTTTTAGTAAAGAGGACATCCACTTTTAGCCACAATATTACTCCGCCTTCTGCCTCACCAAGCATTTCACAATCTGGGTGGGCATATGGCAATGGAAGATCCATCCACTTGGAGAATATATGTACCGAGCTCACACGAATCCAACCAGCTGGTAATGGAGACCCGTGAAACATTTCCCTTGGTAGGGATGGGTAAGCTGATGCCTCTGCAACGACATATTCTTTTCTTTTTAGACGGCATGGCTTCAACCCCTACACATTTTTGTGTAAAGAATGTTATATACATATATACATATCATCTTTTTTTGAAATGACTACAATTTCATATATACATATCATCTTGAAAACATATCATCTTGAATTAAAAAACTAGTTACTATGTCATAAAAATACTTACAGCGGATGTGCTAGGTGGTGGGTCTACAGGATTACTCCCAACCTCTACAGTAGGAGTAGAGCGGGATGCCATAATAGGTACTGTCTGCTGAGCGGCAGTCTGAGATGCCTGCCACTTTTTCAGTGCTTCTTTGAGTTTCCTATCAACTCGCTTATCTACCTATACATGGATAAAAGAAATGTTAGCTTATAATTATTGAATTCTCTTTTACAGTAACATTATAAAGAAAGAATATGTTACCTCTTCTTGTGAAAGTCCCACTTTTGGTACATGTTTGCGCTGGGATGGCCCAAAAAAAGCTTTGATGCCCACACCAGCGCATGCAGCCCTAACACGTCCAAGATGCTCTGGGTTACCCAGAGCAACTATCAATTCATCCCTTGTGCCCTCAGGGATGAACTTGCCTTGTTTCCTCAGCTCGTTCAGCTCCCACTAATCACCAAAACAAAAATTTGTAATTAAGTAAACACCACAAATAATCAATATTCGAACGATTGCTGTAAGAGTTCTATTTTACCATTTTTGTAGCCGCCTCAGCAGTTGCGGGCTTCCTTATTTGTCCCTTCTTATTTTGCCTCCCAACTATCCAGACATCATGGCGAGGCAGAGGTGTGCTACCTATAGTAGAGGACTCCTGAGTAGCAGCAGACTGAGCAGTAGCCTCAGACTGTAGTCTTTGGTGAATGCTTGCATACCCCTTTGGACCCATTGTGTGGTCATGCACATTTAGTGCACGCCTTGATTTTTGTGCCTCACTGAGGGCCTAGTTAGTATGCACATTAATGATTTGGTTAGTAATAGTAAATGTTAATCTTGAATAGGTGAATACAACATATATTAATGAGATTGGGACTGACGCCTAATACCTTGAATTCATCAGTTTGTCTTGAAGCAACAAACGCGTCCCATTCTTCTTTGTCTAGGAAGTTCCACTATTCAGTGCCTGTCTTCTTCCTCTTGTCACCTTCTTTTATGTATTCTCGAGTGAGATTTTTCCTATAGTTCCTTAGGACTCTCCCACATCATTTCATCACGCATTTACGATGCAACTTTTCATCCAATTCAAATATACTCTGCAAAATAGAATTGCTATTAACTAGTATCCAAAAAATTAGTAATCTACAAAATAGAATTACAAATTAATAATAAATCACGCATAAATCCTTCCATATTACTTCTTTCTTCTCCTTAGGAACTTTATTCCAAGAATCTATCTTACAACCGCAATGGCTACGGGTAAGATACCCAAGATATGAAACAAACGAATTGTGATTCACACCAGATGCATTTCTTGCATTATCAAAATCCACAACAAGTTTGGGTCCATTGCCCTTTTGCGCTATTAACTTCTTCATCATAGTGATGCCCCTTCTCTTGTCAACTTTTTGGTGCTACTGATCAAGTGCCTCAAGTGCTTCATATGGTACATGTGCATCATCAACCTAAAATTTGACAAAATAAACACATTTACAAGATATAACTATAAATGGACATATAGATATAAATATATGATAAATTTTTAAAACATACATTGTGAGGCGGCACATTGATGTCCTCACCCTCACGGTAATCATCATCATGGTCATCAAGAGAATACTCAGCCATCTGAAAATTCACATTCACATTGTAAAGTTCACATTGTAAAGTAATTCAAATTGTAAAGCTCACATTGTAAAGTTCACATTCACATTGTAAAGTAATTCACATTGTAAAGTTCACGTTATAAAGTAATTCACATTGTAAAATTCACATTGTAAAGTTCACATTCAGAAAAATAAAACATATAAAAAAATATAAACATGCCTCTAATATTGCGATTTTTTATCAATTAACAATCCTTCATTGTGATCTCCGTGCACATACAAGTCATCATTAGCTTCAATATTTGCTGGTGTTGGCAACCTAACTGAGAATGGACTGGAGTCATCATACTTATCATAGTACTATTCTTCATATATAGGATCTTCAATGAACTGTCTTTTACCATGAAGAACAACCGACCATTTATCATTTGCAGGATGATCGATATAAAATACTTATTTCGCCTGTGATGCCAATATGAATTGTTTACCCTTCTCGCCAATCTTTTCAAAGTTCACTAAAGTGAAACCCAATTCATCCACTATAACTCCTTTGGTGTTATCAACCCAATTACATTTGAAGAGCAGAATTCTGAAATCTATGTTGTCAAACTCCCATATGTCTTCAATGACACCGTAATATGAGATTTTAGCTTCACGTGGAATCTTATCCTTTGCACTTGCAAAAAACATAGTCGATGCTTGAAGGGTGACCCCACTATTTTTTAGGACACTCTTATCATCTTGGCACTTTGTGTAATACGTGAATCCATTAATGTCATACCCTTCATAAGAGATAACAGTAAATTTTGGTTTAAAGGCGAGGCATTTGATAGTTTCAGTAATATCATTTGGTGTTTGAGATAGTTGATGTAAGACTTTATCTTCAAACCACTTAATAAATGTCTTGTTATGCTCTCTAGCAATCCACATTGTATTGGCTTGAGGATATTGTCTCTTGATGAAATTGGTATGTTCCTCGATATAAACGTTCACTTCATCCATGTACAAGTGACCTTGTTCCAACTGCTCACAGCTGATTACTTTCACACGTGATCCCAAAATTCCTTTGCCAAATTGCTCATCAATATTCTTGTCATTATCAGGAGTGTCATTACCACTGAGAAAGTCATTGCAAAAATCCATAACCTCTCTTGCCACATAACCCTCGATAATACTCCCTTCAGGCCGATAACGGTTTCAAACATCACTTTTAAAAATGCTCATGTATCGTTCGAAGGGATACATCCAATGCAAGAAAACTGGTCCCAACATTTTCACTTCCCTATTCAAGTGGACAACAAGATGTACCATGATATCAAAGAACGACAGAGGAAAATACATCTCAAGCTGACATAGGGTAACAACCACTTCTCTTTGCAATTTATCGAGAGTATCAAGGTCAATAGCTTTGCTGCATAGACTGTTGAAAAAGTAACAAAGTCTGGTGATTGCAAACCTTACATGCTTCGGGAATATAGATCTAATTGCCACAGGAAATATTTGTTGCATTAGAGTGTGACAATCATGATATTTAAGACCTATCAACTTCAGATCTTTCATTGATACCAATCTACGAATGTTGGATGAGTAACCCTATGGCACCTTAACATTTACCAAACATTCACAACAAGCTTTCTTCTCCTTTCTAGACAATGTGTAACAAGCGGGAGGTAAGTATGTTCTCCGATTTTCCATTTCACGAAATTCTGTTAATTCTGACCTTATTCCCATTTCGCGTAGGTCTAGTCTAGATTTTATCCCATCTTTAGTCTTACCTGGTATATTCAACAAAGTACCAATGACACTATCACAGACATTTTTCTCAACGTGCATGACATCGATACAATGCCTGACTGTCAAAGAACTCCAATAAGGAAGATCCCAAAATATTGACTTCTTCTTGAATAAAGATTTGTCACTCTGTGTGGCCATAGTACATTGTGATCTCTTACTAAATTCATTGACAAAGTGTTTTACTCTTTCATAAACAACCTCCCCTGGTATAGGTTTAGGTGCACTCCGTTCCTCATTCAATCCATTGAATGCTTTGCGCTTCCTATGATACAGATGGAATTTTGTAAGAAACCTTCGATGACCGAGATATACAGTCTTACCGCCATGTTTTAGTCTTGTTGAATCAATGTTCTCTTCACATATAAGACACGCTTTAGCTCCTTTGACACTATATCCAGACAAATTCCCATATGTTGGAAAGTCATTAATAGTGCAAAACAACATAGCATGCAAACGAAATGTCTCTCTTCATGAAGCATCATAGGTCATCACACCTTCACCCCAGAGTTTCTTTAAGTCATCAATCAGAGGTTCAAGATAAACATTGATGTCATTTCCAGGTTATTTAGGGCCCGATATCAACAACGGCAACATTACGTACTTCTTTTTCATACACATCCAGGGAGGAAGATTGTATATAACAAGCATGACTGGCCAAGTGCTATGTTGGTTGTTCAATGTCCCGTACGGATTCATCCCATCTGTACAAAGCCCAAGTCTTAGATTCCTGACTTCTTCACCAAATTCATGGTATAATAGATCAATCTTCTTCCACTGTGGGGAATCACACGCATTTCTTAGGATCCCATTATTATTTTTCTTAACATCCGCATGCCACCTCAAATTCTTCACATCTATCAGATTGGCAAACAAGCGTTGAAACCGTGATATTATAGGTAGATACCACATCACCTTGGCAGGAGAACCAGTTTTGGACTCCCCCGAAGTCGTCAATTTATACCGTGACGCACCACATTTTGGACAATCTTTCAAATCCACATAGTCCTTTTGAAATAATACATAATCATTCAGGCATTCGTGTATCTTCTTGGCATCCATTCCCATTGGGCACAACAATTTCTTTACCTGGTATGTTGAGATTGGCAGCTTGTTTCCTTCAGGAAGCATTTCTTTCAACAAAGACAACAATGACGTGAAGCTTTTGTCGCTCCATCTGTTGTTAGCTTTTAGCTTATACAATCTCAACATAGTGCTAAACTTTGTAAACTTAGTACAACCTGTGTATAATGATATCTCAGCATCATGCACAATGTTTCTAAAAATGGGAGGTGGATCGGTGCGCTCTACCCCACAACTATCCAGCATCGCATCAATGATGTCTACTGGAACAGGTTCATTCACATCTACGTCATCGTATGCAATTTATTCTTCCACACAAGCACTGCTATTGACATCCACTAGTTTTGGGTTTGAAATCTCTCCATGCCAGTGCCATTCTGTATAGCCTTGTATAATCCTGTTGCACATGACATGACTTTTAATATTGTCACTAGTGCTGACTTTCAAGTTGTTACCACAATGCCTACGTGGACAGTAGAACCTAACTCCAGGTTGTTTCCTATGTTCCTTGGCAAATCTAATAAACTGGTCAAGACCAGAAATAAACTCTGGGGTGCAGCGATTGTGAATGGACATCCATGATCTATCCATTCTATGATCAAAGAGAAAACAAGTATATATTACAACACCATAAAAAAAAAAGTATATATTACAACAAGATTAGGCTCTTTGTTAACAAATACATGTGATGTCATTCTTATATATAATAAATGTGTACCACCTATCCCATTCTTGAACACCTAATCTCACTAGTAAGTGTATAATGTGTATTGGGTTTTCAAGAAAATTTCGGCAGCATTTCCCCGCTGTTCTCCAAGTACATATGTACTTAGAGAACAAACGGGGAAATGCTGCCAAAATTTTCTTGAAAACCCAATACACATTATACACTTACATCCTAAGTGAGATCAGGTGTTCAAGAACAATCCCAAACCGGGGACTATCCAAGATTTACTCCTAATGAGTAAATCTTGGACGGGTTTCTAGGCCAACAAATACATGTGTTGTCATTCTTATACCTAAAATCCTAGTTCTTCAAGTTAGGGTGATTATTGATGTCTTTAAAAGCATGATTGGCAATTTAGGGAAAAGTTCATCATTTACATTCCAAGCATGTCACATGTGTACATTACAGTTCATCATTAAGCAAGAAGGGTGATTAGGATTCTCAATATACTCAACAATGAAACAGGTTACCAATTTCATAGTTAGGACGATAGAGATACCCTAAGATCTAGATCTAATGGTTCATAATGAGCTTGTGATAAAGTTACATCACTATAAAGTTACAACACTAGATGATTATACAATTTCAAAATTAGTACATAAATAAATTCAAATGATTAGATAACTAAATAAAAATAGTAGACAAAAAATACAAATAAGTAGATGAATAAATACAAATCTATTGATAAACTAATATAAATCAGTAGATGATCAATTAATTGCTGAATGAGTACATAAATAAATACAAACGTTAGATGAATACATACAGATCAATAAAGTTAAATCAGTTAATAAATAAATTTCATTAAGTAGATGATTAGATCATAACAAAATCAGTACATAAATAAACACAAATAAGTAAATAACTTAATAAAAAAATAAAAAAAAACGCCCAACAACAGCCTAGGCGTGCCTTGGCTCCGCCCAAGCATCTGCCCAGAGGCCTAACTAGGCACGGAACCTGGGCTTGGGACCCTAGGTGAACGCCTGGGCCGCTAGGCGCCGCCTAGGCGAAGGAAGGAAGGAGGAAGAAGGTAGGGTATACCTTGAGGGCAGAGGAAGAAGGCCCGGCCAGGAGAGCAGCGGCCGGAGCAGAGACCTACCAGCAGGCAGTCGGCACTGAAAAGGAGAGCACCAAAGCAGCCACCGACGGGGGCGGCGGCGAGTAGAGGAGCGACGGCGAGGAGAGGAGAGAAGTAGGAGTGTCGACCAGGAGTGGTGTCGGTGCGGGGAAGCAATGGGAGCGTCGACCAGGAGTGGTGGCAGCACGGGGAGCAACGACAACGGGGGCAACGACAGAGGGGAGCACCGGCGGCAACAATCGCTAGACCTAGCAGAGGTTCACAATGAAATAGAGACAATGGGGAAAAGTTCTCTGTTTCACGGGGCTATTAACTGTACCATAGGCGTCAGTTATTCAAACAAATCAACACATAAAATTAAAGGTGTCGGTTCTCCATAAAAACCGACACCTATTCTCAATTATAGTCGTCAGTTTTAACTACAAAACAACCGATGTCTGTATACATATGCCGATTAAAAAAATTGTTCTCGATTAATGACCATAGTCGTCGGTGTCTTCTAAAAACTGACGCTTAAAAGGTGTCAAAAATTCCCCGCGAACATCGCGGGAAAACTCATAAGCATCGGTCATTGTAGTAAAACCGACGACCAAAATGTGTCTCGCGAATAACCTTTAGTCGTCAGTTTATTATTTATCAACCGACGCCATATGTTAAATTTTGGAGGCAATTTTTTTCGCTGGAAATTTTGGATTTGGCGGTTAATTTTAGGCATCAATTTTTTTATTAAGTAACCGACACTGAATAAAAGCGATACCCGTGTGTGGTCGCCCTTCATAGATTGATGTCAGTTTATGTTATCAACCGACGCTGTATAGTTTAGGTGTTGGTGTATTTATACAACTGACGCCTGTAAAAGTGACATTATAAGCCATTTTTGTAGTAGTGTCTAGAGTCAACGTAGCTAGATCTCGGTATGCAACATAACTTCATCCCATTAATAAGGATTTCATCCTCAAAATCTAACTACCCAAACATCAACAACCAACCACTCTCCATCCCTTAAAGAGGTTGACTTACCAAGTCAAACTAAAGTACATGTAAAAGGGTTAAACTAACTAAACCATGCATAGGATCTATCACTTAATTTCTTGCTAATCACCAAACTTTAAAGTCTAGGTTCTAGTAATAGATTTCCCAAACATGTGGTTCTATGGAATATAAGGGAACTACATGGGGTATCCAACCTCAATCAAGTCACAAGGTCAACATATTAGTTTACCAAGAGTATCCAACGTAGATGTCTAAGGATACTATTTCCTAAAGCTATGTGATTTTGGACAGTCAGTATCAGCTCAGGCCTGGAAGGTATCATGTGGATCTGGGAGTCCTCATAAACCAAGCTAGTGGCATGGAGGAAAATCTTGCCATCCCCCGAACCTTGATCCTTTCTAGACATCTTCACTTTCAACTTATGTCCTAGTAGCAGCCTAACAAGCTCATCACCTAAAGGTTAACTAAACATAATTCGAATGTTGAACTATTATGATCCTAAATCTACCTTTCATCGTCTCATGAAAAACATAGGTGAATTCTAGGGTGAACATGTTACTTAAAGGGAAACTATGTAAGGTAATGTTTCTAATTAAGGAGACAAATTGAAATAATCAAGATTTCAATACCATCAAATCTAATGCCATGCTGTAAAGGAGTGAAATTACCCCTTCACTAAAATTTGAAGACAGAAACATCCATTCCAAACATATCTGAAAGGTATGTTGGAATAGGTGTAAAATTTTGAAATCTTTATAAAAAGGTATAAAAAGACAAATGTTATGGCAGTGGAATAAAAATATTGACTATATTCAATTTTAAAGGAGTGCATAATCAACTCCCATATTGGGTTTATAAGGAAAGATACAACAAAAGGATCTAAATAGAGGGAAATCTAAACCACACCAACTTTATCTCCAAGCAACAACTTCACGAGATAGGTCCATGCTGAAAGCCATATACTCCTTATCGTATTCCTAGGATGGTCCTCCATGCTCCTGTTGTGCACTCACATCCTAGGCCTTGCTCAACACCTTGATCAAAACCTGAGTGGTTGGGAAGACACCCAGAAAGAGAAAGAATCAAGGTGTGTGTCAAATATTGAAAAACAACCAAAGGTAAAGAAATAACTTGGAATTAAAGGCTAAAATCTCATAATAAGATGAAGATTGTCCAAAGTATGAGGCGTAATCAAATTGATACTTGCCATAACAAGAAAATAATAAAAGGTTTGCATGCATGATTAATATTGACTACCTTAACTAAGCAGGGTTGAGACACCTACCAGACATCAACCATAAAGGTGAGAGAGATTAACACATTCCAATCACCTATCAAAAATTTTATGTTGGGGAGAGTAACACATTCCCCTGGGCAAAATAACACATGCCCTATTTATGGGTGGTTATACAAAAGTACCAGTACACTAGTTAAATAGTCTAATAAAATTAGCATGCTAAAATGGAAGTATGCCAAGTATAAGCATCAAATAGTTGAAACATGACAGTGGGGTATAAGACCCAAGAAATAGATTATCAATATTGATTTTGAGGCAAATATAACAAAAGAAATATCAAAAGAGAGAGGGTTCAATAAGATCCTCTTTTGGGAAATTAGGTTAGGTTTGCAAATATTCCCAACTTAAGGTGTAAGGATGTGCATACCTCTCTTACTGATTTCAATTATTCACTTTCACCACTTTAAATGAGTTCAAGGTCCACTTTTCCTATTTTCAATGTATAATCATGTATTCGGGTATATCATGTACATTAATGTAAAGAAACCCTGACTTTTGGACTCTTTGAACAAAACTACGATTTAGACTCTAAAATCATCACATGTGATCTTATTAGGTTCTCTTGATTAATAAAACAAATAATTTTGTAAATTTTAGAGTTATGATGATCAAAGTGTATTTTTGATGATTTTTATGTATTAAAATCATTTTCTGGAAAACATTTTTTGAAAAAACACAAAATTGATCCTAGAAAGTATTTTCATCATAAGGATCACATTATTCAAATTCCAAAACATATTTATTTTTAATTTTTGGACAAAGGAATCAAAAGATATAATTTTTCCAATATCAAACAATCAGAGGATGACACCTCAGCAAATCAGAGAGAGAGGTGAAGAGAGAACGTACCGCATGCAATGAGTTGGCCGAATCATGGATGGCCAATGAAGTCGTTCCCACAACCACCTCAGGGATTTAGCAAGAGCAAAAGCAAAGAAACAAAGATGGGCAAATTATGAAAATACCCTTAATAAAAAAACAATAACAATGAAGAAAATAGGAGGGCAAAGTAAAGAAATCACATCAGCAGTCATCTTCTTCCAAGATAAAACATGAAGAACAACAATGGATACAACAACTTCATCGTCAATGGCCAAAATTAAGCTAGCAGATGTGCTAAATTAGAGCACCAAGGGAGACTATCAATCAATACCTAATGATCGGGTAGACTCACAGAGCTTAAGAAAAAAGTGGCGAGGAAAAATGGGACTCTAGAATGGGTCCCCGCAAAGTCAAGAAGGAAAAGAGGGAAACAGAAAGGCTAACTCACTTGAGTCAATCACCTAAGTAGAAGTCTTTTTTAGGACTACCCAAAGACTCTAAGCCACTCTCCTGACTTTTGTTGACCAGAAGGAGATAACAATGGTTTCACCGCCGCTAGAGGAGAGATTGTGGATAGGGGAGGAAAACTGGGAAGAAAACGGGCTAAACAAACACCGAAAACTAGAGAAGAGAGATGGCGCGAAGGTGGTCATTCTGGAGTCTGAGAGTCTAGGGAACTGACAAGAAGGAAAAAGGGTAGAGGGCAGAGGTGAAACAACAAAGAAGGGAGGAGGGTGCGGATTTTATCTGAGATATATAAAACCCGAGCATATATATAGGTGATGCATTCAAAAGGGGAAATGTAGGTGAAGGAAAAGAAATTGGAGTAGAAACTAAAAGGGAGAGGGAGAGATCGGGATCAAATTTAGGGAATTTAGGTCTATTGTTCACATGAACACCGTAGAAAATGGGCGGTAGAAGAGAAGTTAATAGTCACACGATCAAAGATCCAACAACAACTAAAGCGCCCCAAATCAGGAAACCAGACATGACAAAGATCAAATGAGAAACTTTATTCAAATGGGAAACTAAATAAAGTGATGTTTTATTGTTTAGGCCTTTTGTTCTCAACTTAAATTGAGGGTGCAAGCTTTATCCAAATTAAATGAAATTTGACACCTACGCTAAATAAGATATGTAGATTCCAATTTTGGCATTACTTTTTACCTTTGAAGACTCCAAGCCTTTTATTTAATTCTTTCAAAGTGATTCGTATTTTCTCTTTCTTAATGTATTAGATACTTCTAAAATATATCAATTAATGTGAAAATTAAACACATGGAACACAAATTGGCCATTAATTTTAGCCTTTGGCATTATTTGATACATTATTTAATATTTTGGCTTTAATTTCACTTTCTCTTTCCTACACATTAAAGATTATCCAAATTGCATGAAAATTCACCCAAAGGCTAGTTTTAATGTGTAGATTATGAATCCAAGATTGTTTTCTACTTTTGGATTCAAAAAATATTTTATTTCATATTTTGAAGGAAAATCATATTTTCTTTTCAAAATAAAAGAGATATAGTCATTATTATTCTAAAATTATGAAACTTGTCCTCCAAGCCAAAACATATCTAAAGAAAACGAATCTCAAGTTATTTTGAATCAATTATTCTTCCTTTTTATGAGATTTTTCCCATTATCCGTTATTACCATCATTTCTCATATTAAATTATTCAATATCACATTAATATGTTTAAAGCATTATTATTCATTCCTTTTTCTCTTCCTTGATCCAAAAGGCTAAGTAATATTTTAGAACAAATCTATTTTATTATTATCCCACTTAAGTGGCAACTCTGCAATTAGGCCCTTATTAAAAACATTCACTGAGGTATTTGTGCATAAACACATACTTTGGCATACATGGTGATCACATTCACCCCAAACCAGTAATAACCCACAAATTTAACATCAGGAACAAAAAAGGATAGAAAGGATAGAAAAAGCATGGGAAAATGGTTAAAAAGAGAGTATACCTAGATTTCTATTTGTTATAGCTTGGTTTTATATTCCATATCATGACTAATGTGATTTTGTCATCAACAAACTCACACTCTGGACTTATGTGTTGTTGGTATCTATTTTCTTTCCATAGTAAAAACCGACAAGGGACATAATAAGAATGTACATACTAGTAACATTCATATGATCCCATTGTTCAAGTCTTGTACTTCAAAACAAATGTCATTGAGTATTGCCATTCTTTAGACATTCATAATGTTTCCTCATTATCTCATAATGGAATGGGACAGAACGAATTGGAAGCTTTCCTTTATGATTGTTAATCAAATCCTTTATATTATATGTCATGTCAATCATCATATTATTGGCTCTCTAGGAATACCTTACCAATAGACTTCCACTTGTACTTAGAGCCAATCACCCACGAATCTCATTCTTAGATATTTGGACATATCCACCATGTTTAAGTTACACAAGTGCTAATCTAGTGGGTTAGTAACATTTTTCTATCAGTCAGTATATTGAATGGTTCTTATGTCTTTTCTATGAGATGAAACTACCGTAATATGGCATGTGATATTTCTTGCCAAACAAGAAGCTACATTGTCATCACAACATCAACACTGAGTTATCAATGGTTGGAACATCTATAAGTTCATCATATGAACTTCTAGATTCATATAGTATCGCTCTATTTTTATAACACAAGTATATTCAACTTCTTTTTTACAATAGAATTAATGCTATTAGTTTGGAACCCTTCCAACTATCAACATTTTTCTTTAAATCAAGCATATTTTATTGCGATCACTCTTGTCATTTTAGAATCTTGCATCGATGTAACCCTTTACACCCTACTCTTCCTTTATTTCTATCTTTAATTACTAGTAATCTATTCTTAAGTACTTCTCAAGTACTAATGGATATCTTTACTTACATTCCAATAACCGTTATTGGATTCTAATATCATCTTGTCATGTCCAATACATACATGATCATATGGTATAATCACATTTATAGCATTCATGATAGATTCATTATTATAAAATATGGCATCTTATTCATGATATTTACATTCCTCACAAGAATTTGAATGTACGGTTCATGATAGACTAGTCCAGATTGTCTCTCATTGAATCCTTTCGTGCTGAAATATTTCAACATCTTGCTATTTTATGTTCTCAAACTTATGTTGTGAAACTTTTAAGAACTATCTCTATAGATTTTGATCCCTATCTCATAGGATATTTCACACGATCCTTCATTTTTAAGGGGTTTTCATGCTAGTTCTCAATATTCACAATATTGGGGTGTTATTCCTCATCGTCTGTGGAATATTCATATATGCTCCCACTAAATCTTTCATAATCAAAGATTTCATCTTTTATCTTGATTCAAGTCAAACTCTTTGACCATCTTATCAAGTCAAAAGATCCCATTTCTGAGATACTTATTTCAATTCCAAATTGTACTTTGTATTTATTAGACGTTATTTTCATTCATTAAGTTATAAAACCTTTAAGGTTGTATCATGCACACAACCTCTCATATATATTTCCTATAAGGAATCTGGTTTCAATCTTCATATGCCAAATCTCATAGTCAAATTTTAACTACAACAACTAGCATGACAATTAGGAAATGAATATCTATCATGTTCATCTACTTGAACTGATTTGAAAACCATTTCAAACAAGTTGTCCTTTTATGTTACACCCTCTAGGTATGACCCCTTTAGGTGGCACTACCAAGGTCCTACCTTACTAGCTTACATGGACTTAAAAATGGCTTTGCGCCATTACTCAGATTATGGTTCTTAATAATTTCAAGTTGATGAGTTGGTTCATCCTATTGTAGCCAACCTAGATGATTTGTTGGATTCACAATCCTCCAATTTTAGACATGACTTACTAAAACTATTTTGTCCTGTGTCATATGATGAACTTGAGATTCCACAACAAATTGTGATTCTCTTTAGTTCTAATTGTACCTATTTGTTGACCTCAAACATTCAAGCTCTACTTTTACTCCCACTGATTCTTGGGAACTCATTTATCCTATCAACAAAACAGTTTTGTTATTGGATTGGAATTAATAGAAACATTCAACTATTATGGTTTGTTGATAAACCTTTTCAAGAAACAACTTTCTCAATGTAGGTTTCAATCCTTTAGACATATTGGGACATCCTCATATCATATCACATATGATGTCTTGCTAACCATTCAGATGGTGCATCATTTAGTGATTGGTATATATTTATGAGGATATAAGAAGATTAGATTAATTTATAACTATATCATGAATCATCATGGTATAATTCCTTCATTCTGACACATCATCATCTTCAGATGGATTTGACTTGTGATACATTATCAAAATTCTTTTTTAATGGTTCTCAGGTAAAGTATATCAATATTTGATCTCATCAACGTTTCTTAATACTTTTATCAAAGTTATACTTCATTTATAATCTCTTCAAACACTTCAAGAGATTTATGTTTCTATTTTACTGAGTACATATTATCATATTACCAGTGAATGAAATTAGGTATAAGTAATTATGTATAGCATTCATGTCATAAGATATTCATGCATCATATGTATAATGTATATTGGAAAGCTTATCCTCCCACTACATCTAGTGAAGGATGTTATGTCACGTTGTGTGTAAGTAATACTTGCATATTTCCTCAGGTTCATTATCAAAGGAAATTTAGATTAACGTCAATATGTATTTTAGATATGCATTTCTTATATATACGTACAAAGTGACTATTGTTAATGATAGTTTTTAGTTATAAATTATAATCCTTTAGTATAAAAAGTATAAACATTCATCTTAAGATTATTTCATTCAAAGACCATTAGATGTTTGGTCATTATCATACAAGATTATATCTTTTGAAACAGAAACATCAATAACTCACTTTATTGATTTAGCACCATTGTCATACAAGATGCGTAAAGTAAATGTTTCTATATATTTGGCATGATGAAATAGCAGTTCAACTAACTCTATTACATGCCCGTTGGGCTAAGATAAACTTAAATATTAGACTAAAGATTTAGTAGCTCTTGCTCTGCCTTGTCCATCTTTGTCCTTCCATGAGGGATTTTACTTCTTATCAGATCCTGCACATCAAGTATGTTAGATCTCTATTTGGTATCACATACCAAGATGAAGAAGTAATCAAATTTATCTTATAATATTTATACCTAAAGTGAGAGGCCTCAGTGCCTTCCTTCTTCTTCTTTAGTTCTTCTAATTAGAGTGGGAAGTTCTTTTCCAATGTCTAGGCTGGTGACAATGATGACAATCACCTCTTTTGTTTACTCCTCCCTTTGCTTTGAGATATGAAGACTTGGGCTTCTGGATAGTTTTGGAACTCTTCTTAGTTTTACTTTTATTTTTGGACTTCCCCTTTGTCTTGCTGATCACCATCACAAACTTGGTCTTGGCTTTCTTCATTTGTGTCTCAGTTGTTCTCA
The DNA here is from genome assembly GCA_963693085.1 of Alisma plantago-aquatica. Lineage (NCBI taxonomy): Eukaryota > Viridiplantae > Streptophyta > Magnoliopsida > Alismatales > Alismataceae > Alisma > Alisma plantago-aquatica. Next base: position 385,704,849 of record OY856411.1, on the reverse strand, counting down.
ACATGACCAACAACTCTGTCAATGGCTTGTTAAAGTTGTTCATTTTGTAGTTCATGAAAAATTGAATATACGACTCTAGTTGGCACTACAAAATCACGTCAGTGGCCAACTATTGACCCAAGGGGAATCCCAATCTATCTAGGTTCTCTACATACCCAACGAGCTTGAGTACATGAGGACCTATTGGGTCTCCTTTCGCCATGTTGCACTTGAACAATGCCTTGGAGACATCGTATCTATAAGGACCCTGACCTGTGTTTTGGGATAACCCTATTTGTTTTGCTTAAGTAAGTTTCTTAGAACTTTAATCTAATCCATTGAGGTGTTTGTAATCATGTGACACGCTTATATTCCAAGTTTGGTCCTGGTTGAATGATGTTTGAGCAATGTTTGCTTGTTTTGGACCAAAGTGCAATTTACCCAAGACTGATTATCTTGCAATATGTCACATGATGAGTGTTCCCTTTGTTCTTTAGCATCATAAGAAAGAGAATGATTCTATGGGGCACCTTGTGGAGAGTTCAAATATCAAGTTGAGCATGTATGGATGATGCTTGTACTTTATGTGCTAATTTTGGTGTAAATTGCAGTTTACCCAAAGTGAAGGGTTAACATGCAATTTAGCATCTCTAGAATGTTCCTTCCCTCTTTTGACATCATCTATAGGAGAGAGGAAGACATGGGTGCCTTTTTTGGATCTCAGTTGTGTGTAAGCATCTTTGGTGATGAATGGGACCCATGAGTGATGTGTTTTGCTCTTAGATGGGTTATCTCGCGTTAGAGAGCCTTGAGAGGCTACCTATCAGTTTGTGAGTGTGTAGGGTTGTTTCCTATCAGTTTGTGAGTGTGTAGGGTTGTGCCCTATTCATTTGTGAGTGTGTAGGGTTGTTCCCTATTAGTTTGTGAGTGTTCAGGGTTTTGCCATATCAGATTGTAGGTGTGTAGGGTTTTGGCATATTGCCATGATCTTGGTAGGAGACCAAGTGGACAAGATCTACCCTAGACCATATCACCATGTCTTTCATGTTGTTGCATGTGGACCCTTTTCTCGTGGACAAGTGTCACGTAAGCTCGTAAGGTGATGACACCTCTCTTTTGATCTCTCTTCCTTCCCTTAAGTATATAACCCCCTCCTTCTTCACACATGTGAACCCTTTCATCCATCCTTGTTCCTCTCCTCTTGGTGGACGATCTTGGGAGCTTAATGAGCTAGAAGAAGACTCCATGGATCTTGAGAGGTTGAGTTCCTTGCTCATAGAGATTCCTTGATCAACTTCCATCTTGGTGAGTTATATTTCGTTGATGGCCATTTCTTTGAGCAGTCTTCCTCATCTTCTTCTTCCTCTCTTAGACATGGATCATACCTTGGATGAAGGTTTACTAGGACCTAGTTATCTCTCCTTCTTTCCTTACTTATTGAGCTATCATAACCATGGTATCTTCTTCTTCTCTTTTGAGGTGATGTTGAGATCGAGTTGGGACTCTTGATGGATCATCTTCAAGTTGAGGAACATATGCTATCGAGCTTTGATCGTGGAGCTTTAACCCTTGATGGATATTTTCTTGAGGCAGGTTATATAACTATTAGCCTTCTTTATTATTTTCACTCTTTCATATTCTTATGTTGTTCTTGACCTCTAGATCATTTATCTCATATATGTTAGTAGTTGGTGATGGTTTGAGAACTATTTTGATGAAGGAAATTCATTTGATTTGATGTCCATACCTTGCACCTTCTTTAAATGATAGTACATGGACTAGTGGCTGAGATTCCTAAGGTTGAATATGACAAAGTTGACAGATAAGTGGTGAATGGTCGTCATGAGTCATCGTGCCTAAACCGACACACCAGGTGATAAGTTGTCATGACTTGGAGAGGCTTAGGTCATCATGCTTTGTGGGTGCTAAACTGATATGATGACTAGACCAACATGCCTTGATGAGATTAACCCATTATGCCCTATAAGGTTCCTAAATTGATATGCTTTGAGGAGCTAACTCATCATGCCCTAGAGGTGCTTAGACCTATATGTTGCTAAACTGATAGGCTTTGATGGTGTTGCCCAACATGCCCTAGATGGGGTTAGGCCAATATGACTTGCTATCCCATCATGAGCATGAGGACATCTTGTGTGAATTGGTCTATTTTGAGTGCTAAATTGTGACACCCTTGTTTGTGCAAGTGGCTGACATGTCCTAACCCTAACCCTAACAACTTGTCACCCTTAGTGTTGCCTGTCACACCTAGTGTTGCCCTTTACACTTCAAGTAGGGTTGCCCGATACACTAATGTGAGCTTGCCCAGCACATCTTGATGTGGTCAGGCTGATATATGAGGATGATGAGACCAGGATCCTCCTAGCCATGAGAAACCAATATACCAAAGTTGACCCAAGAGGTTGCAACTGATACTTACCATTAGTGATAAACTGATACACCATAAGAGATTCTAAATCAATACCTTGGATGATCTCACTTGGCATACCTAGATGTGTGACTAGCCTAAAACGTTCATCTAAAATGGAGCAGATCCAAAGTGGTCGGACTCTTAAGATGTAACCTGACACTCAAGCCCCCACAACTATTATATGAGGTCAGACGTAGTAATCGGGGTCAAACCATAGGGATAAGGTTAGCAAGTGTTAAGTACGTAGGGTCTCACACTCATGTACTCCTGACAAACATATGGTTTAAAAAAAGTTGTTCCCTAAGGAACGAAGGTGCTCAAACCAAAACAAAGAAAGATAAAATAAAGAAATAAAATAACAACAAGAGAAAACTAGGACAAATGGTAAGAAACCACGATATGGAATGGAACTCAGATCAGGTTTCACCTACTAAGGTCTCTCACAAACATGCAACACTCACTCCCCCTTTGTATACTCCTATCAAGATTACAAGAAGTCATAGAAGTGTCTATTCCCTCCCCTCTTGAGATAAGGATAGATCTAGGATGTAAGGTGGCCTCCCTCTCGAGATGGCAACCTTACACCCACAAAGCAAAACATATGACCATAAGCCTTAGCAATCCAACATTTCCATGCATTAATACTACTCCATAACACCAGATAAAGAAGATACTACTCTTTCAAGGTACCAACGATCAAACATCACAAGATGGTAGCTAAGCATACAAGTGAAGCATTAATAACAAACGTATGGAGATCAACTTGATATGAGCATATATATATTCAAAAGGAAAGCAAGAATATACATGTTGAGAGCCTTAGTGGATACTCCCAACCCAAGTTAAGTGTTTAGCCACACATGTTAACGGGCAACATAACTGCATTACAAAATGATAGATACATCATAACCACTAAGAGGAAAGGGGTACATCTTAGCGGGGATGACATATTTAAAAAGAGAGAGAGAATATGACGAAACACCAAAGTACTTCTTCAACTCTTGATGTGGGATGGATGGTGCAGATGCTATCCTTCTTTCGAAGGAGAAAGGTCTTCGATCTTCTCTCTCCTCAGCTTCTTCCTTTAGAGTTCAAAGATTGATTGGATGGATGAGAGTGGGCTTGGAATTGGGCAACACTTTTTGGTCCTAGATGATCTGATGATGTGACAAATCAAGGTGGGTGGCCTATTTATAGGTGTTTCCCACCGACTTAACCACCCACACTTTGGTCGACGTTTGGTATCAGTCGAGGTTTGATTGTGGTCGATTGAGACCCCTCCTTGGTCGAGGTCAACACAGCGGTTGGTCGAGTCCCCACCTCGATCGAGGTATGGCTCTGCCTCGGTCGCGGGTTGGCATTGCCTCATTCAGTGTGCTACCTCAGTTGAGGTCGATAGAGGTTGAAATGAATTGGTTGTAGGTTGTGACTGAGAAGGGGTGCACTGCACTGAGGTCAAACAACATTGGTGTGATTGGTGGCATCAGTCATGGTGTGAGGGTCTTGAATGGTCGATGAGCTGCGGTCGACCATGGCTTGATGTGACCCTGCAAGGATGGACAAAGTGTGCAATTGAGATTCTCATCATAAAAGTGCTAAAATAAGTGGAAATGTCTATAAAAGATATGTTTGGAGAGGTATAAAATAAGTTTGAAGAGTGTATAAAATTAGGTGTTATCAACTCCCCTAAACATAGAATCAAGCATGTCCTCAGGCTAAGGGTAGGTTTGAAATCATAGAGTGAAGAGCAATTTTGTGACAAAATTTTGTGGAACTTAACATTACATAGTTATATCATTCTTACACCAAAACACTTGTGGTATGTTTGCTCAATCCTAAAATATCATTCCTCCCCCTTCATAACTACAGTTGCACAACTTCAAGTTCTTGCCATAGCCTTTGGTAGTAAAAGGTCTCTTCGTCTCAACATATCACCCTTCCCTACGTTAGGTTACTAGCCATACTAATACAACATCTCCTAGAGGGGTAGCTTTCACACTCTTCCTTTATTTTTAGTTGGTTGTATGCTGATGTGTTCGGGTAGGCTTTAGGCTTAAAGTCTTTTCCTTTTTCCCTAAACTTCCTTCACCCACTTATGTCGTAAGGATAGTGTTACCCTTAGGGGCTTCTAACATTTAAGTTAGGTGGTTTTGTGTGGTTTGTTCGGGATTGAAGGAGGGTAAGTTTGGCTTCAAGGTTCCACATATGGGCATGACATATCTACATTCATGAGTGCAGTAATACACCAGCCTAGTGGAACCCATTGGCATCTTTTGGGCACAACTCTCATTATATATATATATATATATATATATATATATATATATATATATATATATATATATATATATAATTTTTGGTTTTTTATACCTCCTCTATGGTTTGGGTGAGTGGGTTTTTTTTTACTTGATCTTCTGGGCAGCCAAACCTCTTTTCATCCCAAAGTGGGGATACTTACACTTGAAAGGGGTAGTTGTTTTCTTCTCGGGGAAATTGAGGATTTTTAGGCTGGAACCATCAGGTTAGGGTGGTTCGTCAGGAGTATGGCTTGGTGAATTTCTCCAGTTTCCATGGGTTTCGTAAGTTTAGGTTTGTTACACACACAACATCTTATTGTAAGAATGAGATAAAATTGTATTGTTATGCTTCTTGTTTTACTTTTATATGCATTAGTTTCTCGTACATTCCTCTCTAGAAATGATAGCACTATAGCATTTAGTAAGGGAGTAGAGAAACTAGAAGGTAACTATGCAAAACTATGACTTATAACAAAATTCCTTAAAGCATAAATTTTTTGCTAAATCAGTTTGGCGGGAACTAAAATATGTACAAGTGCGCTAAAGTATGTATTAGTAAAAAAAAATTAAATTTTTGTGATGGGATTGTACCTCTCACGCATGTTTATAACCCCTCCCCCAAACTTATCATTCACCCCGACTCGAGGTGTCAAAATAAGATTTAGGTGTATAAACGGGCTTTCTTTATTTCTATTGGCTGGTCTTGGTGGCCCACTTTGACTCGAGGAGCATGCTAGTGTACACTCCACATAGTGGGTTGTACTTCTTATACTGCATTCCTTCCACCTTTGTATTCAAAGTGGCTAGGGCCATCATCCACGCTAGACAGTAGAAGCCACAGTCATTCAATAGAGGCACCTACTAAGGGCTCTTGTGGCAGAACTACATCTTCTTCAAGTCTTTGCCTTCTTTATGTTTGTACCCTTTGTCTTGACTCTTCAGCATCTCAACAATCACGTCCGCACATGTGACTACCTTTTCTTCAGTAGGTGTCTTTGCGGTATTCATATTTGTTTCCTTGTTAAGAGCGAAGGTTGTGTCTGAGTTGTTATACAATATTGTAGTCATTTTGATTACATTGACTACTAGTAAAGTCCAATGGCTATCATTAAATATTGGCAGGAATATGTAGTCTAGGAGAGACATCGCCAGGCATTGTTGTAGGCATTCCTTTTCGCCTGATCTTTTATCTCATAGGATGTCATCTACCAATAGAAAATATTCCATGTGCACATTTGGCATATTGTCATTTCGTAGAGCTTGCTAAGAAGACATTGTGCTGATTGAGAGGTACCCTCATGTTTTCAATGTATCTCAGAGGTCGTCCTTCAACACGCATATGCCATTCCTTTTGAAGACTGCCTTTTGTGGTGCATCATCTTCCTTCAAGGATTTCATTAATGCATTGAGGGCTTCTAAAGATAGAATCATCCAACCATCTATCAAAATACTTGAAGGTTGTCATTATTTCTCCAGCCGACCCGTCTGGTTTATCCTCGGGAAGATCTTCTTCTGGTTGGCCCGATAGAGGTTGTTCTTCTTTGTCTTCTACCACTAGAGGCTGCTCTGGATTAGATTCTGGTATTCTTTCTGTAGTCACTCTAGTATTAACTATCCATCCTTCCTTCCAGGCTACTACTCTAGTTGGCTCTGTAGGATCAATCCATAGTGTCTTGAGTTCCTCCCTCCATGTGTTTGGAGGCATCACTGGGTCATTGAAGAAGCAACGGGCATAGATGACCTCCATTGCATACATACAACACAGTCCATGTAGATCCACCGTGCAGAGATCTTCTAGAGGGACACCCTTATCGATGGCTTCCGTCATTCTTAGTATGATCAAGACACAGTCCCCTGTTCCAGCCTTCTCTTGGGAGACCTTCTTACAAATTGAGAGTTGCTTCCACATTCCCTTGTGTCTGTTGTCTGTTGATTGTATAATTCTTTGTAGACGTAATGACGCCTTAAGGATATCTCTCACTTCTTTGTTCTTGTAAATCAGGGATGTGTGGTCCAGTTCGGCTATGCAGCAGTTGAACACCATTGTTTGTCTTTCATACAGGTTGACGACAATTAGAGCCCAATGATTTACAGTCCTTATGGGAAGCACTACAATTCTGGTTTCTTCCCTACTTACTACGTGTTGTAGCTTGATCACATCAGCAACTTTGTCGTTATGTTCATAAAGGAGTCATGCTAGATGTGTGGTGTCATTGAATACTAGTTGTACTTTATCTAGATGTAGGATTTCTTCCAGGAGGGAGGCACATAACACTTTAAATAGTTTCTTATGCTGCGTGCTCTTGTCTAGAACATTCCCTGAAGTGGTCTCTATTGAGTGACCTGCCCTTGTTGTGGTAGATGATGTCAGCTCTGGGTAGGTTTTCATCCACTACGTCGGTGAGGATATGACATATCTGCATGTTATCCTTGAAAATGTAGTCATATCCATACCCACCATCCTATAGGGTAGAGGAGGAGCCACACCTAATTATACTTCACTGACTGGTGTGCTCCGTTTTCTGGTCGGCTCATTCGCAAAGAAAGAAATGAGCCCACCTTCCTCATCTTCTGAGGTGCTTTCTTCTACTGCTTGTACCTCTTCTGGTGGTTCTTCTGTTGTCGGAGGTTGAACCCTTGTTTCTATCGGTATCTGGGTTATCACCTCGTCTTTGCCTTTAGTGGATATATCTAAAACTAAGCCTTCTGTTGGGTGACTCACTTCATATGGTTGTTCCATTTCTACATCATTTAGAGTAGCTAGTGTCGCGGCCATCTTTTCGTCGTAGAAGAACTCATCTTAATCATAATGTTCAGAGTCTTTTATGAAGATGTTGCAGATGTCCATCCCGTACGTCATGTCATCTAGGAACTTGTTTAGATCTCTAATTTCTCTTGATGTGAGATATTCTGTCACTATGCTCTCTTCTCTGGTGATGACGTACTATCTTCTGGTGCATCCTCATCTTCATTCGGGCTGCAGTTCAGATCAAAACCCTTCGACAACATGTTGCTCTTCTTTTTCTCATTATCTTGACGAGCATCTGACTGTGGCAATGCTTCTTTTGCTTATGGTTCAGCCATCAGAGAGGCTTTCAAATTGGTGCTCTCTTCCTGCTCCTGTACTGGTTCCCCCCATGTCATCATCATCTTTGTCGGGGCTTGAGGGGCTCGAGGAAGTGTGTGATGTGGAGGGACTCGTCGGGTGCTTGGTCTTCTTTCTTTGACGCCAACCAACAATTTCATGGCATTCAACTTCTAGCTGACAACATTATTCGTCTAAGTATTGATGCTCCATCTTTAGATTATCCAGTGCTACCTCATACCCTTTCCTCATCAGTTCCTGATCTGCCCGCATGGCATCCCTCTCCTTCCTGAGGTCCACCATCTCCTCAGTGAGATCCTTTAGCACCCCCATTAGTGCATTCTGGGTGTTGATCACCCCTTGCATGAATTGGGGAAACGCTTCGGGTCCTCTCATTAACACTTTTACCTACGTGATTAGCATACACAGGGTGGAGGTAATATTTTCATTTAAATTATAAGTTTGATGCATGTGTTGCCATATGACATCAAACTTATTGCCCAATATATCACTGAAGGTGTGCGGGCGATGTTGTTGCCACTCCACAGGTGTCATGGATGCTCTTGGCTTCTGTGGTTGTGGAGCTGGTATGGCGGGGTTGGTAATGCTCACCTCTAGCTATATTGACCTTTGCAGGATGACATCTGGGATTGTTGGGTCGGGTACAGTCTCGGGTTCCTTACGAGCCTGGTTGATTTCTTGTTCAGCTTCTAAATGTTGAACTATTGTTGTAGCTTCAAGTCTTGCATGTTCAGCCTTTTCTATGACTATGGCTTTAGGTTGACGCCCCTCATTTGTTGCCTTCTTGGTTGTGAAGCGCATTGAGGGCAGGCTTGGGGCGACAATCTTTTTAGTATTCTTCTTCCTTATAGCCAACTTCTTTCTTTCCTCTGGCTTCTTTATCTCTATCTCTAGAGATTTAGCTTTGTCGCCCTCAGCAGATGATGGGTCCACTATAGTGTGGATAGCCTCAATTAGATTTTATCCACATCTTCTTGAGAGCGCCACAACTTGTGGGTAAAGACGCCATTTCTGGGAGGGGCAGGAGCGTCGTCGAGCAACTTTGATTGTAGAAGAGCTTGTTTCTCTTCTGCACCAAGACCCCCATCTTGATGAGGGACCTTATGTCAATCTTCATGTGCCACTTCATCTTTTTGTACCTCATCAACAGGTCTGCATCCATGAAATGATATACAATCTTTGTGATTTGACTTCCCATGTTGAACTCCTTGGTATGCTTTGCTTCCCCTCCCACTATTGCTGATAGGCGTTCAATGAGAATCCTACCTATGTTTACCAGCCTCTTATTTAGGATGGACCAGATGATGAAGAGGTCTCCTTTTGTCACACCCCTGGTCTCTGACCTCATGAATATTGTGGTTGCAATGATATTACGCATCACCCAGATGAAACACAATGTGATGAGGGTCACCTTGGAGTTTTTAGAGTTGTGCTCTTGCTCCCTTGTCAACTTTTCCCACATCGTGTGGCTATTGTACCTGATCGTGTCCTTAGTTCTGGGTGCGGTATTGTAGGCATGTGCTTCCTTAGTTTTTCTCATGAATATGGTGTTCAACATTGCCTCTGTTATTGTGTGAGTCTTCCCCCCAGTCTCACTTCTAGCTTAAAGTCACCGCCTCACTTCTTGCGTTATCCGTCACTGACTGAGAAATTTTTCTAGGAATGACAAAACTCTTATGTTAGTTTTGTTAGTGAGGGGGCTTCAGAGGTGCATAGGGTATGAAGTTTCACACCCTCTAAGAAGTTGGCTACCCAATTGTAGACTCACATCTTCTTGAAGTCTTCTACGTCCATGTATCTAGTAGGCTTGAAACCTTTTGTTTGCAGCAGCCAGTCGAACTGGGACTGGAGTATGGAGTCTCTAGGCATGAAAGTGAAAAACACTAGAGGGGGGTGAGTAGGGTTTTATGATATTTTTAAAATTAATACAACCAAGAAACCACAAAAATATTGGAGAAGTAGACACGCGTTTAGAGTGGTTCCACCCTTAGCAAAAACTAAGGGAGTTAGTCTACTACCCAATTGTTTCCAATTGGGATTTTGAAAGTATTTGAATTTTATTAGCTTGCAAGGATGTTACATAAAATTACAAACACCTTCACCACCCTTTGGACATCCTTCACCCCGAAGTCGTCTCACCAACCTTGAAGTAGCCTTCACTTGAAGTAACTTCAAGCTCCCCCTTGAAGTAGCCTTCCTCCTTGAATTAGCTTCCCTTTGAGACCTTTTAGAAATAATCCAAAGTGCACTGAGCTACCTTCACCACTAGAAGAATCTCCAACAACCTCCTTTCCGCAGCCTCCAACCTAGGAGTAGTAAAGGAGAACAAAATACAATAAAAGGAACAAGATTGGAAGATAGAAACAATGTTACCAATTGAGTACAACACTTCGATCCTATATCAAGCATTTGATCTCCTAACTAAAGTGGATGGACGTGGATGTATAGTGGATAGGAGATATCAGCCTATAGGACACTAATGTAGAGCTCAAAGAAAATAGATTGCATGTGTAGCTCAGCTTGTTTGCTCACAAGGATTTAATCTCAAGTGTAATTGTGTATGCAAGTTGTGTTTTGAGGTGTCCTATGGCTGTCCTATTTATTCGAATGGTTTGTTAATGCTTGGGGATGTTCAAGACACCTTCTAGGGTGTTCTTAGTGCTCAACTAGCCATTAAGTGTCCACTAATTGCATTTGTAATGGCTAGTTAATTAATCCTGAAAAGTGCAGACATAACCATTTTCGATCAAAGTATTTGTCGACCGAGAGTTTCTCGGTCAAGGATTTAGTCGACCGAGTGAGAGTCTGATTCAATATGTTGTAACATTCAATTCCAACTCCCAACTACTTTTCTAACTCATTCTAATGGCTAGGAGGGTCTATTCTTGATCGAGGAGTTTGTCGACTGAGAGTGTCTCGGTCGATGTATTTGTCGACCGAGAATATCATTGATTCAATGTATTCATTTACTAAGTGTGTGTATTAATGTGCAATTGTGATACTATCTTGGGGATGACCTATCTAAGTGTTGTGAGTGGATAGGGAAGATCTAAACGCTTGATTTACATGATATCTAAGTACTTGTACATTATAGACTTGTACAAGTTTTTACATTTGATTATAATCATGAAAATAAAGCAATTTTAGCAAATTAATCTTCTAAGTTTTTGCTATCCACCACCTTATATGCTTGTCCCTGAAACACTTCAAGTAGCAATTTAATACCACAAGAAAGAAATGTTTGTCATCATCAAAACAAAGGAATTATAATAATGTCCAATTTAGCCAACAATCTCCCCCTTTTTGAAGATGACAAACATTTCCAAAATATAAATCAAGGAAATATAAATCATATGAGTTTCATACATGAAGTTTACCTTTTGTAGCCATTATCTTGTTTGCAAGTATGATGCTAGATGAAATATTATGAAACTCATTTTACTTTATGTTATTGATTTTATATTATTTCTCCCCCTTTGTCATTTCAAAAATATAACCAAGCTAAACATTAATTATGACTTTTATTTCTCCCCCTTAATTTGATAATTTGATACTCAATGCAAACCACTTATTTTTATGTCAAATTTAGCCACAATTTATTTCTCAATCATTGCAAAGGATGTTAAGCCTCGAAATGATATGAGATCCTTTTAGATTCATGGTATATGTGTTTTGATTTCTCATCCATTTTAAAAAGGATGTTAAGCCCTGAAAATGATATGAGATCCATTTAGGCTCATGATGGATACATATATTGATTTCTCATCCATTTTACAAGGGATACTAAGCCCTAAAATGACATGAGAATCCTTTAAGATCATGAATATATTTAATAGTTTCTCAACCATTTACATGGGATGTTAAGCCCTGAAATGATATGGGATTCTTTTAAGCTTATAGTAGAGTCAATGAATGTATATATAACCAAATGCATGGGATGTTAATCCCTAATTTGTTTAGATAATTCCATTAAGTACAAGATATACATTATATTCATAAATATTGTAGGCTCCTTTATTTTCATAACCAAGATTACTATAAAGATACTAAGGTCATGACTAGTTTCAAATTTTCTTTATGATGTTTACAAAATTTTGTGAACTCCTTAATCTTATAGTCAAGATAGTTTTTGTGTGCTCCCCCTTAATCTTATATCAAGATAATTTAAGGATTCTAAGGTCATAATAAGCATTAGATCATAATAAGTTAACCTTTTATGAGAGCTATGCACTAAAATCTTGTTTTCAATATACTAAGATTGGGTGCAAGGAAATGAATTACAATTAAGCATTTTGTCAAGCTTATTTCAAGTCGACCTTGACTTCGACCTGGGCACCCCTTGGTTGATTTTATATTTTGACCGAGAGGCAATTTCTACAGATTTCAAGTTCAAGCATTTACAATGATCTACTGGATTGAATATTTGAAACATAGCTTATAGAGTATCATACAAAAAGTATTCATGTATAACAAGGATGATATCATTTTCCATAATCGAAGGACATGATAATCATTTAACTAATATGTAAAGATGCATTTGTTCCATAGAGATCTATCTTAATGAAAAAATTGCATTTTCAATGATAACATCATCTTTATGTGTAATGAGTTGAATCACTATGATCATTTTGAAAACAATATCCATTCATGGTTTATATACATATAGATCAAAGATTATTTTAGGCAAACCAAGTAAAGTATGAAACACAATGATCATGGTGAAACAGTAAAGCCATATCCATAATTACATGATTATGATCATTTAAAGGCAAATTTCATGACACATGATTTCTATATAGATAAACCAAGGAATACTTAGGACAAACCATGTGTATTATGATAAAATAGTAATTTTCTTGATTAAATCAACATGGTTCATAATTTTCAGTTTTAAGCCAAACCATGTTGGAGATGAACCAAGATAATCTCATGAGAAGGAAATCCATGATTTGAGTAAAATCAATCTTTTCTTATTAGATACAATTTAATCATGAAAAGTATAAAGTTTTGATGCTCATATGCTCTACCTTTTAATTATGATTATTCAAATATGTAGTATATAAAGTTTATTACATACTTAAGTTAATTGTAATTGAAGTATCTTTGTTTTTTCTAAATAATTCTGTCAGAGTTTCCCTCGGTCGACAAATTTCTCGATCGAGTGAGGTTCGGTCAAAATATTTATCAATCGGTCATTTATTAGGTTTTTGCAGGTTTAAGACAGTAACTCTGTCGGTCGACTGATTTCTCGGCCAACATTGTCTCGGTCGACAACTTTCTCGACCAAGATTTTTTTTGTACTACTTTTATTAGTTGTTTCCAATTAAAAACATTGATCAGTTTTACAGAATTATGCAAGTTAATGCTCAGTTAAGTTGAGATAAGACATTTGAATATCAAAGTAACATTTTAGGTCAAATCTCAACTAACCATATTCAAATCTCTAGGTTTTGGGAACCCAAACTAGATCAACATCCTTGTTCCTGTATGGGCAAGAAAAAAAATAATGTCCAAGATGTAAACAATAATGACAACAAATGAAATCAATTTCATTTCTCTTTGAGTTGTTATTGGGTACATACATGGTCTTGGGTGCTTGTGTTCTTCTAGGTTTAGGTTGATATGATTTCTCTTTTGGAACATATCATAAACCTTTCCTTTCATTATAACTAGAAGATTTTTTTAGAATGTTATCAAGAACATCATTGTTTCTCAAGCTATTAATTTCTCTTTGTAACTTGCCAATCTCATTTATTTTCTTTTTGATATCTAACTTTGTTTGATCTAGATCAGATGATAAAGTATCTCTTTCTTTAACAATAGAATCATAATCTAGATGAGTACATAGGATAGGTTGAGTCTGAAAATTATTTAGTTTTGCAAGCAATTCAACCTTTTCTTGAGAAAGAAGATCATAGTTTATTTCTAAAGTAAGCAACCTCATATTGCAATCATTGAAATAAGATTTCAAAGGTTTTCAGAAATTATTTTGTCCTTTTCAAAAGAAATATTATTGAATTCTTTACTTGAACAGTTCCTTCATAAGTAATAGAGAGTCTACGCCATATTTCATATGTAGTTTCCCAATTTGATATTCTATTAAACTCACCTACGGAAATTGAACAATAAAGAATACTTACAGCCTTTGCATTCAATTGGCCTAATCTCACCGTATTAGCATCCCATGTAGCATTTTTAGTTTGAGGAAGATCATATGCATTTGAAACCATTCTCCAAAGATCCCAGTTGATTCCTTGAAATAAGAATTGCATCCTCCTCTTCCAATAGGTGTAGTTGGTGCCATCAAATGGTGGAGGTCGAGCCATAAGTGTTCCTTCCAAGTTGAGGTTTTTTAGTACCCCATCACCCATTTTCTTCAAGACTCGATTAGAGCTCCTTGAAGCCTACTCTGATACCAATTGAAAAACACTAGAGGGGGGGTGAATATGGTTTTATGATATTTTTAAAATTAATACAACCAAGCAACCACAAAAATATTGGAGAAGTAGACACGATGTATAGAGTGGTTCCTCCCTTAGCAAAAACTAAGGGAGTCAATCCACTACCCAATTGTTTCCAATTGGGATTTTGAAAGTATTTGATTTTATTACCTCACAAGGATGTTACATAAAATTACAAACACCTTCACCACCCTTTGGACAGCCTTCACCCCGAAGTCGTCTCACCAACCTTGAAGCAGCCTTCACTTGAAGTAACTTCAAGCTCCCCTTGAAGTAGCCTTCCTCATTGAAGTAGCTTCCTGTTCAGACCTTCTAGAAGTAGTCCAAAGTCCGCCGAGCTACCTTTACCACCGGAAGAAGCTCCAACAACCTCCTTTCCGTAGCCTCCAACCTAAGACTAGAAAAAGAGAACAAAATACAATAAAAGGAACAAGATTGGATGAAAGAAACAATGTTACCAACTGAGTACAGTGCTTTGATCCTATATCAAGCGTTTGATCTCCTAACTAAAGTGGATGGACATGGATGTATAGCGGATAGGAGATACCAGCCTATAGTACTCTAATGTAGAGCTCAAAGAAAATAGATTGCAAGTGTAGCTCATCGTGTTTGCTCACAAGGATTGAATCTCAAGTGTAATTGTGTATGCAAGTTGTGTTTTGAGGTGTCCTATGGCTTTCCTATTTATAGGAGTGGTTTGCTAATGCTTGGGGACGTTCTAGACACCATCTAGGGTGTTCTTAGTACTCAACTATCTGTTAAGTGTCCACTAATTGCATTTGTAATGTCTAGTTAATTAATCCTGAAAAGTGCAGACAGAACCATTTTCGGTCGAAGTATTTGTCGACCGAGAGTTTCTCGGTCGAGGATTTTGTCGACCGAGTGGGAGTCTGAGTCAATATGTTGTAACGTTCGATTCCAACTCCCAACTACTTTTCTAACTCAATCTAATGGTTAGGAGGGTCTATTCTCGGTCGAGGAGTTTGTCAACCGAGAGTGTCTTGGTCAAAGTATTTGTCGACCGAGAATATCATTGATTCAATGTATTCATTTACTAAGTGTGTGTGTCAATGTGTAATTGTGATAATATCTTAGGGATGACCTATCTAAGTGTTGTGAGTGGATAGGGATCTAAACGCTTGATTTATATGATATCTAAGTACTTGTACATTATAAACTTATACAAGTTTTTACATTTTATTATAATCATGAAAATAAAGCAATTTTAGCAAATTGATCTTCTAAGTCTTCGCTATCCACCACCTTATATGCTTGTCCCTGAAACACTTCAAATAGCAATTTAAAACCACATGAAAGATATGTTTGTCATCATCAAAATAAAGAAATTATAATAATGTCCAATTTAGCCAACAGAAAGATAGTCTTTTCCCATCCAGGGCCACCTCCTCATTCTCTTCCACCTCTTCATAGGTTGTTTCTTTCTCCTGCCCCTTCATTTCTCTGTAGCAGTCACCTTTCTCTTTTTGTTTCCCTCGACTTCCTTGGGTTCAGCCTTCCTCTCTCCAATTTCTTCAGTTTAGATGGTGAAGGCAGATATACTGAGGTCTCTATCTTGGATGTACTAGGAGACTCCTTCAACTCTTTTAGCATCTTGTAGGCCAAGATATAGTTGTACTTTTTCTGTAGTAGTTGTAGCTAGAGTTTCTTTAACGGAGAGAAGTCTTGATTGTCATTCAGTGCATTGGTGATCTTCTCAAGGATTTATTCAACCCCCCTTAGTGAAGTCGCTCTCTACATTAAGGTATCTTTAGTTGAGGTCAACATTCTGCAAGTTTCACATTAATTTTGTTGTTAGCACAATTGAATTATCTTTTAGTTAATCATCATCAATTTTAATTTATTATTATGTATATGTATATGTTCATATATATATTTCAAGTTCAAAAATTTATTCTCTTTTCATAGGATCGCGACCGCGGCTATAAGCAAGACTTCAGTCACACGGCGACATGTGTCATGACCTCATAGAGCATGAATGTCCAACCAATAAAAGGATAGGCTGCAACCGTGGCATGGGTGCCACAACCACTATCGTTTACACTTAAAAACTAGGGAACTCGCGATCGTGGCCAGAAAACACCGCGACCGTGATGAGTGTTGTGACCGCAGTCGATACTCGACTGATTCAATCTCTTGATGCTCAAGAAACACCATGACCACATCCAATGGTAGGCAGTCACGACCGTGGCTCAAGATAGACTATTTGATTGGGGAAGATGAAGGTCAAGGTGAAGGTCCAAAACCTAAATCGAGAAACCATCGACCGAGGCCAAGGCGGCAGTTTCCGCATTTGAATCACATTCCAAAATGCAACCTAGGTCAAATCAATGTAGTAAAGGTCACAAAAGAGGGTGAGGTGTCGGCGAACATCATTTGGCCAAAGGAGGCAGAGCCACGGCAGTTGTTTCTGCATTCACTAACGAACAATTTGCCGAAACCAAGGAAAGGTGGCGAGGTATGAGAAAAATGCCAAAATGCAATCAATGATAGTTAAGAAAGCAATGGTAGAATACCTTGGTTAGGGTAAACGACGCCAAAATTTCGTCTAAGGTGGGGGTAGGGGCTAGACGCGGCGGAGGTGTAGCTTCAACAATGGGGGATAAAATTGGAGTAGGTTATCTTCTCGCACATTTACATGGAGTATCTCCTATGAACATTTCATGAATTCTCAAAGATTGAAGGAAAGAAAAATTCTATTTTGAAGGGTTTAAGATTTTATACCCTAGGGGTGCCGCGATCACGGCATAATGGTCGCCGTGACTGCGATCGAAATTCTCATTTGCATAGTATGTGACTACGGTCTTTTGCTGCAAGGAGGGGGTACCGCGACCGCAGTGTACCCCTCCTCAACTGTGATTCAAGACGCGATCGCAGTCTAGGCCACGATCGCGGTCCTTCTAAACCAACATAACATGAAACCAAATAAAGAAAAACTTGTTTTTCCAAACAACCCTCATAGGTAGAGGAATATTAAACACCAAGAAATAATTACATCATACTAGAAAAAGGGAAACTAATATATCAGAAAAATGAGAGGTACATATACACGATAAAGAAAAACATGAACTAAAGAAAACAACAAAGACTTGGGTTGCCTCTCAAGAAGCACTTGTTTAAATTCTTTAGCTCGACTTTCTCTCTCATATTGTCTTCATTCTCCTTTCACTGGTACAATTGCTTCCTCATTCATTCCATTTGTTTCTGAGTTGGGTTCCCCCAAATTGAGTTCTATTATGCTTACAAAGGCTTGGTCTTCATAGTATCTTTTCACTCTTTGTCCAATTACCTTGAAAGCACCCGTCTTTTCTCCTACTATCTCCATTACTCTCGATGGATATATTTTTACTACAAAAAAGGGGCCTAAACACTTGGTTATCAACTTTCCCAAAAATAACCTGATGCTGGAGTTGAAAAAAAGGACCTTGTCTCCTTCATGCACATCTTTGTTCTTTAGGTGAGCATCATGCCAAACCTTTGTCCTCTGATTATATATTCTTGCATTTTCATAGGCATGTAACCGCAACTCTTTGAGCTGCTAGTGCTGAAGGAACGTTTTCTGACTAGCTTTGTCAAGATTCATGTTCAAAAACTTTATGGCCCATAGGGATTTGTGTTTGAGTTCCACCAGTAGATGACAAGACTTTCCATAGATCAACCAATAGGGTGTCGTATCTATCGGTGTCTTGCATGCAATGCAGTATGACTAGAGTGCATCATCTAATTTCATGGACCAGTCCTTTCTTGTGCGACTGACAATCTTTTCTAAGATTTTGTTTGATCTGCCTATTTGATACCTCTACTTGTCACGGTGTCTGGGGGTGGTATGGTGTTTCGAACTTATGCTTCACTCCATACTTCCTTAGCAGATCTTCAAACTGTTTCTCACTGAAATGCGACCCTCCGTGACTTATGACAGTGTGTGGCTCTCAGAAACGCAGTAAGTGTAATACCTCTAACCTGGGTTATGGCTTAACCCTAGATGTTTTACCTAAGAAAGATACTTAGAAACTGATTCTAATCTTTTGAAAAGTAATTAAGGATTCTTGTGAAGCTTATTTTAAAGTTTGAGCTTAATTAGAAACTATGTGTGCATTATATGAAAGTCTGAATGAAAAGTGCAATTTACCCAAGATGAAGGGTTACATTGAAAATGACACATGTGGAATGTGTTCTAAGTGTTTTGGTATCATAAGGAAGAGAGTGGTTCTAAGTGGTGGCTTGTGGAAAGCCTAAATCCCAAGTTACAACTCGTTTGAACAATGTTAGTACCTTGTACACCAATTTTGGTACAATTTGTAATTTACCCAATATGTGGGGT
The DNA here is from genome assembly GCA_963693085.1 of Alisma plantago-aquatica. NCBI lineage: Eukaryota > Viridiplantae > Streptophyta > Magnoliopsida > Alismatales > Alismataceae > Alisma > Alisma plantago-aquatica. The sequence continues at coordinate 385,686,239 of OY856411.1, read as the reverse complement.
TGAAATGTAAACAACCACCTCTAGAGTGTCCCTACTCCCTCTATGTATCTTTTAGATGAAAGATAAATAAGGATACACTATGTTTGAATCACATTTGAGTGGTGATACACTTGGTAATGAAGGACCAAGAATGAGTTGAAGGCAAGAGCCTTATATGTGTTGTATCGAGTTGTAGACTTGGTATAAGGAGCCCTATCGCCCAAGGAGCCAAATTAGGAGCCTCCTATCAGTTTTTTGAGCCTTGGAAAAGGCCTTTATGGGAATAGCACCTCAGGGAGGTGGCCCATGACGAGTTGCAAAGTTCCTTACAAAAAGTGTATCGGGTTGCTTATTTAATGAGATAAAGATGAGATAACTTGCCCAATAAGATAAGTGAGGGCCGAGATATTGTATCTAGGATATCCCTAAGACTCTTTCTGACAAGATATACATGTGTGCATGCATGTCCATTTTTCAACTAGTAGCATGAGGGGAAGACACCTCATATATGCATTATCTCATGAAATCAAGTATATATACTTCACCTTTCACCAACTTATGAACGTTTACGATCCTCATAACCATTACCCTTGGAGATATCGTGTAAAGACCTTAGGTATCATGCAAAGAAGCTCAAGGAACTAGTATAGCTCGAGCACCGAGCTTTAGGTAAGGCTTTGGTCACCTTCAACCTTGGTTGAAGTAGGATATCGGGTTATGGATATTCTTTTCTTTCCTCCTTCACCAAGTGCTTAACTATGGTGATATCTTGTCCATTGAGGAGTTGTAAATGAGACATGGACCTTGGAGAAGTTCTTCTTCAAACCTTAGGACATGGATCTTTGGAGAGATTTTAAGCTGTTCACAAGGCGGGTTATGTAAATTGAACTCTATCATGTTATTATTCATCACCTAAATTGCTATACTTAATGAACTACTATTAATTCTGAAAATCTTATGAAATAGTTGATGAATTTATGAGTTCTAGTAGCTTATTAGACCTGTTTCCACGAACTAGAATAGATATAATGAAGGTCTAGATCTTGAATAAGATGGTATCACTTGATACAGTGATATCGAGTTCAAGCACCCAAACAAGTAGCTCTTACACGATATAATAACATGCATGCACTAGTTGCACGATATGCTTGTGAGATTATATCTCCTTTCATGATATGGAATGAAGTTCCTACCTTGGAACACAATATGGTGTTAACCATAAACCTTTGCATGATAGGAAGTCAAGTATAGACTCCTTGCACGATACAAGAACAAGTGTGTACTTGTGAGACAATATGAAACCCTAGATGGGCACGCGATATGCGTAAGTTAAACAAGTATTCCTTGCCCAATATGATCATGTAATATAACCATGTTACATGATACCTTGAAGCACACATTTGGTGCATGATATGAATAAATAGGTAAACCCTTATGTACAATATAAGGCATGGATTCTAAGAGTAATCTAATATGGTTGAAACACCTCAACCCGATATGAAACTCAAGATAGGGTTAACCCGATATGGGGATAATGGATAGCTCATACATGATCTGAGCCATGCCCTTTGCATGATATGGGAGATACCCATTTACCCTTATACAAAATACAAATCTAAAACTACATCTCTTGCACAATAAGAAATAGTGAACACTCTAAACGATATAGAGTTGGATAATTCCTAATTGATGGGAAGCCAATATAAGTGGTGAGTGATACCACATGGATGATATGAATGATTTCCCTTGAAGGATAGGGAAAGTACCTACTCCTACCTTGTGAACAATATCATCCTCAACTCATACTTCATGCACGATATGGCATAATTTACCTAAGTTAGTGGGAAACCCTAGATGAGGGATTGAACCTGATACACCCTACCCTTTGTTTGATGGTTTGTGGTATGAGAATATAATAAGACACCTAGCTTGTCAATTAACTATATGATAAGGTTGATCCTTGAAAGAATAAAGTAGTTATAATTTTAAGGGTCTACCTAACATGGTAACCCGATATGTCACCCGATATATCATCTGATATGTCACCCGATATATCACCTGATATGTCACCTGATATGTAACCTGATATGTTGTCAGATATGGATACCTAACATGACAATCCTAAAGGGAAACTTATATGGTATCTTATGTATATCACCCAAAGGATATATGATGAGACATATGTTGTATGCCTGATATGGGACACATCTTGTTCATGATATGGCACCAAGCACATAACTTATGCCCGATATGGGGTCAAGCACCTAGTTCATACCCGATACAAAGCTAATTTTAAATGATAAGATCTAAGTCATAGTCCATCCGATATGGGTACATGAGATGTTAATTAGGGGATACACCCTAAAACATGACATGGTGATGTGGTTATACCACATGCCCGATATGGATACATGATATGAAGTAAAGAATGTGGTTCAAAGTATATCATGATAATACACACATCTTGATACCCAATATGATAGAGACACTCCAATCATGGGTAATTGACTGAGTGACATATGTTGAGTGTGGTGTTAATCAAAAGATGATGTGAATTGTTAATGATGGACTAATATTCCTCAAGAGGAGGATTGAACCAAAAGTAAGATGTAATCAATATCCTAGTGAAGATGGGAGAGAAACTCATACTTTGTGTTGATAATCATTTAATGATAAATGATGAAAATAGATAAGTATGATTGCATACTTACGATATCAATATATTCTCCTAGATGTATGGAGGAGCAATGAATTAGGGTTGCACTGATAATATGAACTTGAAACCCTATTTGGCTATAAAGGGAAACCCTAACCCTAATAATGGGAAGGTTGTATTTCTCTAATTGCATAAGCCTTGTGAGCCATGTGTATATTTGTTTCCCAGTGAGAGGTGACAAGATGTTTAATGGGCCTTGTGAGCCATGTGTATAGTTGTTTCCTAGTGAGAGGTGACAAGATGTTTAATGGGCCTTGTGAGCCATGTGTATAGGTGTTGCCTAGTGAGAGGTGACAAGATGCTTAATGGGCCTCGTGAGCCATGTGTATAGTTCTTGCCTAATGAGAGGTGACAAGATACTTAATCAAACCATGTGAACTATGTGATATACTTGTACAACAAGTAAAATGAATACCTTGGTCTGAGGACCTAGAGGTAATAGTTACATGTTACAGAGGTAACAATGTTATGTGATGATCTAGGGGTTTGAATACCCAGATCTAGTAATGATGATTATAATGATATGAAGGGATGAGGATCCCTAGTAATGTGATAATGGTTGAGATCCCAAGTACCAAGTATCTAAATGTGTTTTAAAGACTTGAATAGATGTATTACACCTTTCTTTGTAGTATTTGTTGTGATTAATAATGATGACTTGTTTGATACTAAAAGAATGTAGTAATACATGTAATACATAGATCTATCAGCGTCAGAACTTGCTGAATGGTGAAACGGGTTTCCCGCAGCATAACCTGGAATGCATATTTTTGAATATGTGGGGGCATTGTTATAACCTCGATTTTGCCTACATAAATGTATTTTTCAATTATTTGAAAAGGGGTGTACTTGTTTGCAAAATTGTATGACTTGTTATGAATATGTGGTTTCTTTTACAAATGTTCCTTGAACTTGGTTTTTCGTGGACCCCTTTGGCAATTGTGGGTCCAAGGTCTTAAAAGAGAGAGATAAAGCAAAAGAAAACAAGAAATAAATAATTAAACATGAATATTTGAGATAATGTAAGAAATTCAGGAATAAGTGAGGATTTGGTCATAATGGATGGCTTTTTAACCCCACTTGCTTTCTTGGATTGCAAGGAATAGAAATAAAGGGAAATAAGAAAGTAAGAAAGAGAAAATAGGTGAGAAATATGCATAATTGAGTAATAAATTGTACTTAAAGAAAAGGAATGATTTATTTTGTATAATGGTCACAAACTTGGCAGTGACGTAGATTATGCCATTGCTAAGTTTCCCTCAAAATTTGGGATTAATTGGACACTCTGTTTGAGAGTTATGGCTTTTACAAGTTTCCCTAAAGTGATGTTGTTATAATTAAATTTCACACATTTTTTTTATTAAATGAAAAAGGAAATAATGCCAACTGACGGATCGGGATCTAACAGAAGTTGGGCGTCTTCTTCCCTGAGTCGAAGAAGGAAACCGACTGCAAACAAGGGGTTCTTTCCACCAGATTTCCTCATGAATCTTCACGTGGGAAAATAAGAAAATAGCTTAGTTAGATTCAGGAGAGGATCTGAACCAAGAAAGCCCTAGTTTGTTGAGGATTAGAGGCTTCTAGAGGAAATTCCCAATTAGGCGAGGAACTACGACGGAAGTGAGGTGAGGGAACCCTGGAAGAGCCCCTAAAACCTATAAATAGTACCCCCTCTCAACTCCTCTCACCCTCGCACACCTGAATGGTGCTTACTTTTGTCCTCTCATGCCCTGACCTGCCAGGGAGACCTTGCTCCGACGAGCTTCCGTCGTGGCACCGCCACGGGAATGGGATACTGGATTGGAAGAATGCAAGCTCCAGCCAGCGTCGGATCAAGGTCAGTGGTTGACTAAGGGTGGTGATCAACGACGCTGGTTCGCCGAGTTCCTCAACACACGCTATTGGGTGCGCGGGTTGTGAGCAGTTCGATCATGCTCAGTCAAAGGAGACCAAGAATCTGACGGCCCAAATATTTCTGAAAAACCCAAGTAAGTTGCCTCTCTAGTAAAAAATTCAAGAAAAGATGGAATCTTGTTTAATTCGTTAAAAATTGCTCCTTTGGCCGAAAAATACAAATGAGTAGTGCTTTTTTTATCACAAAAATGGGTAGAACATGATAAAAATGATATTCGGGTCTGATAGTAGATGTAATTCAAAAAGTATAGGGTTTTACATCTTTTAATGAATTAAATGATAGAGAACCCCTAGAAAGAAATAAAAACAACTATGATGAATCTTTAGGTGATTTTTATCAATGTTAACTTGTTAAGAGTAAAAGAAAAGGAAAATTCATAAAAGGATGTTAATATGTTTGTTTTAGGGTTTTTATGCACATGTTCATGTCTTAATGAATTAAAACCCTATTTTGAGAAAATATGAGTTCTAATGGTTGAAATCAAAATTGATAGAATATAACAGAGATATAATGATTCTTGAACTTAGTTTAGATTAGAGAATTCTTAATGAAGATAATTGGGACGATTAGGGTTTTGTGAATAAGGAACCTATTTAGGGTTGCTAGTCTATAATTGGCAATAAAGTTGGATAAAGAAACCTAAGAAACCCTAATGAACCCTATGGGCTTGGAAGCCTTAGAAAGTATCCTCATGTCATTAGGAAGGTGTTTTGACATTAGGTAATCTATATGTTTTAGGAATTAAGGGTGGTTTTCTTTAAAGTTCTTGCTTGGATATTCTGTTGAACTTGGATTCTATTGCTCAAGAACAGGTATTGGTTACGCTTATGATTAAATCTCTTTAGTTTCACGGTGATTCCCAGATGTTTTATCGGTTGCTAAATATAACTACTTGGATGACTTTTATTTCATGCAACTATAAAGCGACTATGACTATCACTATAAATAAGTGCACATGACTAGCTTAGATCTTGGTCCTCCTCTGTAGCTTTGATAATAATAAGGATGACCTAGTACATGGTCTACCTATTAGGTAGGACCATTAGGTTATCATGAGTCAGTGATTGGGCTATCTATGGGTAGTACCATGCGACTCTTTAGCATATTATGTTAGGGATTGGGCTACCTATGGGTTGTCCCATGCGACTGTTCAACCCTAGGTATTAATCTACCTATTAGGTAGGATCATGGGGGTTAATTGGGATCTACCATATGAGAGGTAGTATCCAGGTCCACTGTAGGGACAGTGCAGAGGCTAGGGTATGTATGGATTGAGTAGTTATGTTTAAAGCGTAAAGTTTTCTTGCTAAACCATATTTGCTTGCAATATGTTGTTATAGTTAACTACACGATTATTATTTCCCCCACATACCAGTGTGATTCATTATACTGACTGCCGTTTTGCTTGTCGGCATTTTAGGTTATCAAGAAAATGGATAATCCTTTAAAGTGGCATTGATGAAATAAATCTTAATAAAGAATTGGAGGATTATAGATAGATATGTTCCTTCTTGGGTAATGAATTCCACATCCCATATTTTGCAAGGTATAAAAAAAAATTATTCCATTAAATGTTTAGTTGCAGTAGAATTTATTAATTATTGTTGATTATTTGCAGAACCATTGATCCTATTTTGAGATAACGCCTCTGACCTCTTGGTCTCCCTTAACTGGGGGTTACCAGGAGGTGAGGTCATTACATTTGGTATCAGCCCATGATTTTCCATTTTATCTTGCATAATTATTAAATTTTACAAACTCTTTAGAGCCCAAGGGAGTTATTAGAGAATTTTCTGAGGATGGAGGTGTCTAGAAAAGGATCACGGTCCGGGGGCTGGCAATATTTTCCTCTGCCCCGCTATTTGGTCATGAGGACCCCCGGTTGCAGTGTGATTGCCTGATCGAAATCCAAAGAAATGACTCAAAATAAGATACCTCTAGGCATTCTCATCTATCTTCATCCCTTCTTTACCTCTTATCTCTGGAAAAGCATTAAGAGCTTAGGGTTTTCTCTCTCCTCACCACCCTCCTGAGTTTTGGCAATTAAGGATGATAAGGATTAAGGAATCCTCCACCAAATAATAAAAAGCATGTAAGAAAGATGTCATGGACATAAGTTTTGATAAATAGAAACTCGGTCTGAGTTTAGTTACATGCTTAGGTTATATGGTCATGTTGCTATGCTCTTGGTTACCCCACAAGAGAACGTTAAGGTTATACCATCTTGTATGAATAGGAGGAGAGAGTTAGACTTGGAGGAAGAAGCCTCCATGAGGAGGAAGAGACATGGTGCATCCTCTAAGGACAATGTTGACCCAAACCCTAAACGATGGATGAAGAGAGAGAGGATATGATGAGTTGGATATGATAGTCGACCATGTATGTATGTGGGATAGACATGTTGTACATAGGTTTTGAGTATCCATAAGGAGCATGGACGGTGTGTAGTTGGTTAACCCTAGTCCCTTGAGGCAACCCGACCTTAGAGGGGTCGTGCCTATTAGGGTGAGGGATAATTCCCTCATTACAAAGGTTAGTGGTAACCATTTAAAGAACCCTAACTACCATATATGAGTAGAAGACGAGGTGTACACCTACCTAGAAGAACTAAGGCTGACAACATGTTTTAGACCTAGATCTGAAGGGTTATGCCTGATGCTCATGAGAGGAGCATGCATAGAATTAGATTATCTTGGTCGGACATAGGTTTTAGATCACAACTTTCACCCAGGTAAGTGTAGACATGTAACCTTAAGAGCTTGAACCATCTTCAAAGAGAGAGCCTCCAATGGTAGGATCCGTTGTAGGGTTAGCTCTAGAGAAAAAGGGTGAGACCCAATGAACAAGGTTGGAGACCTTGATTCTGAGACATATGGAACCATGTTGGATATGATATGACCTGGGTTGGATGACCCAGAATGGATGATTGTGGTAGCCTCATGCGGGATCCTTAGAGGCTTGTTGCACCTTGGATGCCTTTTGAGGAACCAAGCCCTAGAATGCGAGAGAGGTGAGGAGTACCTACCTTTTAAGATCATAAAGAAGTTTTCCTTAGACCCTAAAAAGGGTATGGTAACAAGTTGTAAGACATCATAACCAGCTGACTCTAAAGGTTGTTCACGTAGAAGAGTGTTACGAAGTGTAGTCTATACCTGGCATAGGTCTAGTTTATGTTGGAACAACCGAGCATGCAGCTAGATAGCTGATGCATAAGAGGTGAACCTCAGTTTTTGGACCAAAGAGGGGAAGCAGCAGTACCTGGTGCACATGATGTCTGCAAAGCTGATTGAATTTGAGTATGGCACCCCTCATTTTCTACAACAAAAGGAAATCCACTCGAGTTGAGATTTATGCTTGATGAACCCCTCACATATGATTTTGACATAGACATATATGGTTTTGGCACAACCTTGAGGAATGGTGGATATGTACGACATACCAAGGAGCTTAACATGGTTTAGTAGGTTGTCTTATTACTAGATATGTGCATAAGTATCATGTTAGGAGCGAAGCATATATATGATGAGGTTAGGACGTTGGTGACCCTTTGTTACTATCAAGATATAGTTTTCTCCCATCCTGGGAAGGGACCCTTAATGAAGGATGAGTATCACCTTTTGGTCTAGGTTTGTGGTAACCTAAAGAGATCTCTGGTAAGAGTTTGAAGAAGTTAGTGAAGAGCACGTAGAATGATCATGAATATATATAGACCCATGTGTGACCATCTCTAAAGGGGTAGGAAGATATGTTGTCATGAAGGTAACATGTATGGGGCTAGACCGAGATGGATAAGTCACCATGATTCCTTTGAGGGATGAAAAGTTAGCCCTGTATGCCCAGAGAGAGGATGGAACTCCGGATGAGAATTCAAGGATGAGTTGTGCTTAAGTATCAAGTCACAAAATATGAACTACCATAGAACCCTAAGCCAACACTAAGGTCAAGTAGGGATAAGACCGATGGGAATAGGGGTTGTCTGTTCCCTAAATGCACAAGACCATATGGTCAGGAGGTAACAACTACCTTTTCCCAAGGCTCATGGGTTACGAGGTTGGCAACCTTCATGAGTTCATGATGCCTAAAGGGTAAAAGTGAGAGGCACTCCTTAGATTCATAAGGGTCAGATTACCCCAAAAGTGTTTGCACCCTAGAGACTTTGAGGTAACGACTAAGAGTTGTGCGTAAGAATAATGTGGAGACCTAAGAATGTTTGGGAACAGCCTTGCCATGGATGTAAACATAGATTGAAGATGTGGAGACATGAGGTGTGTTTTAACTTAGTTTGGAAAGTGTAATGGCGTGGTGTTATGCACCATCTCTACTCTTGGAACGTGATGAACTCTGTGTTTGGACTGCAGCCAAATGCTTATTTCATCATGTTATGGGTGAGTGATAGGGCAAAATGCATGCCATATATTAAGGATGAAAGTGATATGAGTTGAAACCCTCTACGATGATTGAGGAAATAGGAAGTGCCACACTTTATGAGAGTATGTTGGGAAGGTGGTTTGAAAACATAAAGAGAACAAAGGTGATATGATGAACAAAGCTTCTTGGAAGTAGTTGGAATCAATTAGTCATTAGTTCGGAATGGATAATTAAGATGATGAACTCAACGTTTTCTTGACTCAGTTAGACTTAAACCTGAGATGAGGATGATGAGTGAAGTATATGAGATTTTATGTCTTCACCATCACCTAGCATGTAAGGGTGCTTATGTGGTAATAAGATATTCTCAGCAGAATACGACTCAGTGTGCATCGATCTTGCATAGCCAGTAGAGAGACTGGAAAAGGTGATTAGGTGAACCTTATGATCATAAGAAGACGAGATCTATGTGGATAACACTTAGATATAACCTAACCCGTTGGTCAAATTAGTGGTCACTCAGTTAGCCAGCCCGAGCTTGATGAGAAAAAAGGGTAGTTGTGAGAACCTCAAACACACTTCCCAAGAAAGGAAGGTGGTGAAATCTTCTAGTAAAGTGTGTTAGGGTTTTTGAGGAGTCACCCTTAAGGAATCATGACATGTAGGAGGTCATGATTTTAATTTCATTGTGCGTCGTAGTACTAATAAGATGATAAAAGGTTTACAACAGTACTTTGAGTAGCTATGAGGAAGGAGTATATAGTGTTGCATGTGGCTTGTCACCATGTGTACTAGGGGGTGAAGGTCAAACACCAATAACCCAGCGAGTTGCTATGGATAATAAGAAGTCCCTGAGAGGGAATGGGAGTGGATCACCATGGACCGTGTGGTGAGTTTTCCTTGGACCAAGAGAGGTCATGATGCAAAATAGGTTATGGTGGACCACCTTACTAAGTTGACCTAATCCTTTGCCTAAATAGAGGGCACGATTAGTATGATAGTTTTGGTTGAACTATATATAAGGAGAGAGAAATAGTTCAACTACACTGTGATCTGAGTTCAATATCTTGAGCATGACCTCAAGTTCGCTTCCATAAAGTGGAAGTAGGTGTAAGAACTTGACACTAGATTAAAGATGAGTATAGCATATCACCCCTGACTAGTAGACAATCAAGAGAGTATGAGCCAGACTCTAGAAGGTATGATGAGAGCATGTGTGCTCGTTCGAGATGATATATGGGAGAAGTTCCTATCCCTGGAAGTTTCTTCTTGTTATGATAGCCACCATGGCCAGTATTGGGGGGTATAAAGCTCTTAAAAGAGGGTGTGTTGGTCACCACTTCACTTGGATGATGTTGGTGAAAAGGCCCTGTGAAGATCAAAAAGAGACCATAGTGTATGCAGATAAAGACGTTTTGAAAAATCTAGGATTGTCTGGAGTTGTGAGTAGATGTGAGGCAATCTGATATGCAGTTCACTGTGGGGAAACATGTGTTATGAAAAATAGACCCCTTTGAGCTATAGCTGAGAAAGATGTGTCCCCGATACCTAGGTCCATTTGAGATGAATTGATGGAGTTAATTATGTTTGACCTTACCCCTCAGGATAGTATGATGTGTGACAAGTTCTAGGTGTCCAAACGAGAGCACTATGTGAGGTACCCGAGCCAGGTGCTGAGCAATGAACCTAATGAGCCCCCAAGGGAGGCAGAAATGTCCTGAGTCACCTGTGAGGATTCTAGATACCAAGGTGAAAGAACTTAGAGAAAAGAATATGTGATGGTAAAGGTTCTTTGGAAGCACCATGGAGAGGATAAAGCTACATAGGGGCCAATGATGGACTTGCAAAAGTCTTATCCTGAAATGTTTGTATGTTTCGTGGAATTTTGAGGACAAAATTCTTATAAGAGGGGAAGGATTTTATAATCTCGATTTTTCCTTCATAAATGTATTTTTCAATTATTTGAAAACGGGGTGTACTTGTTTGCAAAATTGTATGACTTGTTATGAATATGTGGTTTCTTTTACAAATGTTCCTTGAACTTGGTTTTTCGTGGACCCCTTTGGCAATTGTGGGTCCAAGATCTTAAAAGAGATTGATAAAACAATAGAAAACAAGGAATAAATAATTAAACATGAATATTTTAGATAATGTAAGAAATTAAGGAAGAAGTGAGGATTTGGTCATAATATTTGAGATAATGAATATTTTTCGAACCCCACTTGCTTTCTTGGATTGTAAGGAATAGAAATAAAGGGAAACAAGAAAGTAAGAAAGAGAAAATATGTGAGAAATATGCATAATTGAGTAATAACTTGCACCTAAAGAAAAGGCACGATTTATTTTGGATAATGAGTCCAAACTTTGTAGGGAGGTAGACTAAGTCATTGCTAAGTTTCCCTCAAAATTTGGGATTAATTAGACACTCAGTTTGAGAGTTATGGCTTTTACAAGTTTCCATAAAGTGGTGTGGTTATAATTAAATGTCACACATTTTTTTTATTAAACAAAAAAGGAAATAACGCCAGTCGACAGATCGGGACCCGACGGCAGCTGGGCGTCTTCATCCCCGAGTCGGAGAAGGAAACTGGCCGCAAACACAGGATTCTTTCCATCTGATTTCCTTGCAAATCTTCGTGTGGGCAAATAAGAAAATAGCTTAGTTAGATTTAGGAGTGGATTCTGAGCCAAGAAAGCCCTAGTTTGTCGAGGATTAGAGTCTTCTAGAGGAAACGCCCAATTGGGCTAGGAACTATGGCATAAGTGAGGTGGGGGAACCCTCAAAGAGACCTTAAAACCTATAAATAGTACCTCCTCTCAACTCCTCTCACCCTCGCACACACGAACGGTGCTTACCTTTGTCCTCTCGTGCCCTGACCTTCCAGGGACACCTTGCTCTGATGACCTTCTATTGTGGTGCCGCTGTGGGAATGGGCTATTGGATTGGAAGAACAGGAGGTCTAGCCAGCGTCGGATCAAGGTCAGCGGTTGACCAAAGGTTCCGATCAATGACGTTGGTTCGCCGAGTTCCTCAACACACGCAAGAGGGTGTGCGGGTCATGAGCCATTCGATCACGCTTGGTCAAAGGAGACCGAGAATCCGACGACCCAGATATTTCCAAAAAACCCAAGTAAGTTGCCTCTCTAGTCAAAAATTCATGAAAAGATGGAATCTTGTTTAATTCGTAAAAAATCGCTCCTTTGGCCGAAAAATACAAATGAGTAGTGTTTTTTTATCAGAAAAATGTGTAGAACATGATAAAAATGATATTAGGTCCTAGTAGTAGATGTAATTCAAAAAGTATAGGGTTTTAAATCTTCTAATGCATTAAATGATAGAAAAACCATAGAAAGAAATGAAAACAACTATGATGAATCTTTAGGTGTTTTTATCAATGTTAACCTGTTAAGAGTAAAAGAAAAGGAAAACTCATAAAAGGATGTTAATATGTTTGTTTTAGGGTTTTCATGCACATGTTCATATATTAATGAATTAAAACCCAAATTTGAGAAAATTTGAGTTGTAATGGTTGTAATCCGAAATTGCAAGAATACAATAGTGATATAATGATTCTTGAACTTAGTTTAGATTAGAGAATTCTTAATGAAGATAATTGGGACGATTAGGGTTTTGTGAATAAGGAACCTATTTAGGGTTGCTAGTCTAAAAAGGCAATAAAGTTGGATAAAGAAACCTAAGAAACCCTAATGAACCCTAAGGGCTTGGAAGCCTTAGAAAGTATCCTCATGTCATTAGGAAGGTGTTTTGACATTAGGTAGTTTATATGTTTCAGTAATTAAGGGTTGTTTACTTTAAAGTGCTTCCTTAGATATTCTGTTGAATTTGGATTCTATTGTTGAAGAACAGGTATGTGGTTACGCTTATGATTAAATCACTTTAGTTTCACAGTGATTCCCAGATGTTTTATTGGTTGCTTGAATATAACTTCTTGGATGACTTTTATTTCATGCAACTATAAAGTGACTACGACTATCACTATAAATAAGTGCACATGACTAGCTCAGATCTTGGTCCTCCTCTGTGGCTTTTCTAATAATAAGGATGACCTAGTACATGGTCTACCTATTAGGTAGGACCATCAGGTTATCATGAGTCATTGATTGGGCTATCTATGGGTAGTGACATGCGACTCTTTAGCATATTATGAGTTAGGGATTGGGCTACCTATGGGTAGTGCCATGAAACTCTTCAACCCTAGGTATTGATCTACCTGTTAGGTAGGATCATGGGGGTTAATTGGTATCTACCATATGAGAGGTAGTATCCAGGTCAACTGTAGGGACAACGTAGAGGCTAGGGTATGTATGGATTGAGTAGTTATGTTTAAAGCGTAAAGTTTGCTTGCTAAACCATAATTGCTTGCAATATGTTGTTATAGTTAACTGCACGATTATTGTTTCCCCCACATACTAGTATAATTCATTATACTGATTGTTGTTTTGTTTGTCGACGTTTTAGGTTATCATGAAAATGGATAATCCTTTAAATAGGCATTAATGAAATAAATCTTAATAAATAATTGGAGGATTATAGATAGATATGTTCCTTCTTGGGTAAAGAATTCCACATCCCATATTTTGCAAGGTGTGAAAAAAAAATTATTCCATTAAATGTTTAGTTACGGTATAATTTATTAATTATTGTTGATTATTTGGAAAACCACGAATCCTATTTTGGGATAAAGCCTCTGACCTCTTGGTCTTCCTTAACTGGGGGTTACCAGGAGGTGGGGTCATTACAGGAATTGAGCCTAAGTGTCCATGACTGAGTAATTTCATTAGAATGTCTCAATAGAGCACGGTGAACTGACCCGTGGCTCAGAGCATTGTTCCTATGTGACCATGGCTCAGAGTATGGTGCCTAAGTGACCATAACTCACTAACTGGGGACGGTTGTTGTAGATGTTCCCCTAAGAGAGAATAGTTGATGATGTATCTCTAAGCGATGATGCTTACGTACACTGGCACAACTATATTGCACCTGACACGAGATGTCCTACTAAGTCGAAGTGGTCTCGTACTGATCGAGACAAGGGAGGTCATGGTAACTAGCTCTTCCATTGACCTTGTATGGTACCGACTTGTGAGAAGTTTGTGGTTGGTTGGAGATGAGTGGGGTATGATTCATCTCCTCAGAGCATAAGTGTGATTGTAAAATATGTTTAGCCGTGTAGCATATCTACTTAAGGATTCAATACGGAAAATATTTTTTGATGCACAATTTAGTTATAAATCTTAGTTGATAGATATTATTTATGTTTCTTTACATTCCTTGCAAAGCAGATAGATGATTTATAAACTCTATCAAGGATAGATGCAATGTTCTCCTTAAGAAAGGAGATTATCTTATTCTGTTCATACAATGATTAATCCTGCTTGTTAATATAAAAGAACCCTGCTCAGTTTTTATAATTTTTATCATCAATAATAATATGGTCAGAGGAGAGTTATATCTCTCGCTGGGACAATTGTCTCACCCCGTGGGATCCAAAATTTTTAGGTGGACGTGCACGAGGCGGTGGAGACCTTTCTGCAAAGGAGGAACAACAACTGCGGCAATACTGACAGCTCAAGTTGAGTGTACTATCTGTCATGTCTTGTAGATAGAAGTCCTATGTGTTGTCTCTGTACTCTCAGGTCCTTGGAGTTGGTTCGTAATGGTTTCATGAACAATCTGAGATTTTTTCTTGTATGCCTCGAGTTTTTTTTGTTGCTCCAGTATGCATTTTGATAGAGAAAATATTATACGTTTTCCTCAATGTGAGATGAAACAATGTTATACAATGTAAATCAAGATATGTTTGGATTTTGGATCTTTCTAGTAAAAGTGTTCTGATCAAGGATCTCCTTGCAAAATGGTTTTAAATTTTAGTGATTTTTTGTTAATTCACTGATTATGTTTATTATGCTTAATTAGTAATGATTTGTTTGTCAGTTTGATGATGGTCGTTTCAAGTTTTGGTATTAGAGCTTAAGGTTCACTGAGCCTACAAAGACAGAGGACTAAGGTGTTGAGTCTGTTCTAGTATCCTCCAGTATACTCTATAGTGATTTATGCTTATGCAGAAGAAAGGGTGAAGTTTAAAAATGACTAGAGAACATGAGGAACACGTTGCTAAGAGAAATGTCGTTGCACCAAGAGAGGGTGCAAGGGATCAGGCAAGAGAAGAGAGACTGCCTGAGAATCCCCAAGATGATCCAGCTATGATAAGGGATCCTTCTTTTGATACCATTGTCGGGTAATTTAGGACAGCAGTGATGCATATAGAAGACTGGGTATTAGCAACACAACCCAGATTACCATCTCCCAATGATGAAATTTTGGTCACTAGCAGGATTCCTGATCAACATCAATATGTTGGGGCAAAGGAAAATGATGAAAGAAATAGATTACAACCTAAAATTAGGGTTTGTTGTAGGTGTAGGTAGCCTGGACATATTATAAAAGACTATCCAGAAGAGGATAATGAGGTAGGAATTAAGAAAAGGCCTATCCAGACTCGGGGCCAGAGGCCTAATAGTTCCAAAAAGGGAATTTTTTTGGTACCACCAGTGCAACCAATGTCTAGTGCACTAGGACAGTGGCTACCCAGAAGGGGTAAAGGATCTGATGTTCCACCAGTTAGAACTCTTGATTTCGCCTCTACATCTATTATAAGGCCGACAAGGCCAGGGGATGCTTATAAGATGTGTTATAAGTGTAAATAGATTGGGCATATTAGATCCTCTTGTCTAAAAAGGAAGGAGGAAATGACCCAACTGCTGAAGCAGAGTCAGCAAGAATCTCAAAGGCAATGGTCTAGCTGTGTCATACGAGGACGTAGACAGACGTCCCAAGTAGGTCCATCAACACTGAGCAATAAAGCATGACGTTGGAATCAGACAACAACAAGATTCTATGAAAAGAATCAGCCTGAGGCAGTAAACAAACTACGAGATGAGACAGGTCAGATGAAATAGAGTCATTCTGATTTGTCATTTCATGATTCTATGTGTTAAATATAAGAAAGTACTTGTTATTGAGCTTCCTTTGACTAGTAATATGAGGACACAAGGAAGATGATGACTTACATTTTGTTCAGTAATCTTTTAAATGCTTTATAATTACTCTTATCTGTGTGAAAGAGGATAAGGTATATATGTGATTCCTGGAGAAAGTCCAGGGATGCTAAATCCTATGTTCTTGATGGTATGAAAAGTAAGGAAAATGATAGTAAACAAAGTGCATACTACCTAATATTAGTACTTGTATACCCTATCCAGGTATTCAACTATTGAAGATAAGGTGAGTATGGAACTCTTAGATTGTTATCTTTCTGATTACTCTGATCAAGTAGTCATTCTGAGATAATCTAGTGAGTATAATGAAATTGGAAATATGGTATAGACATTTGTATCAAATCCTAAGTGCAATAAAGTGGAATTTGAGATGATCTCAGCTCAGTCTGTGTGTATGAGGAAGTAAAGAGTGTAATCCTCATGGAATAAGAATGAGAAAAAGGGAAATGATCCCTATTTTATAAAATCAGTGTGAATAGTAAAGAACTCCCATAATGTGGAAATGGGGAATGTGATAAAAACATGAAATGGTCATGAACATGTTAGCCAATAATAAAGAAAGGGATGATGATATGTAATCATCCATATAATTCCTATGCAGACGGAAAGGAACCTAAAATGCAACAAGTATAAATGACTCATGAACGGTGAAAATTCATGTAATAATCCTAGGAGATGATGAGGTCTCCTCTTTGATGAACAACCCTGGGTAATGATGTGGTGATGAAAGGAATATGTTTCTTTGTGTTGTTTCCTTTCAGGAACATGGAAATCAAGCGAGTCTAAGGACACTTGATGTGCATGAGTTAGAAGTGATCTATTGATGAATACTTAGAAAAGTATCAGTCTGTCATGGACTTTGGTTCCATGATAAAGATAGGTGTAATATATTATGTCCCAAGATAAAAGAAAGATCCTTTTGTATGTTTGACTCTGGTATTAACAATAGAAAAAAAATGGATATGATAAAGATATGATGTGTTTTTGATACATGTGAAGGATACCAAGATAAGAAATTCTGATATTTAAGATGTGCCAAAAGGGTATGGGAAAGTGAGAATATGACTCCTGATAAGAGGAATAATGTTTGGGTCCACCTGGAGATAACTCTAGTAGGAAAATCATATGTTAGGGGTTTATGCTCTGCATAAACATAACCTTGATCTTCTGCATGTTGCAGATAGTTCTCTCGGTAGGATAAAACTTAGTAACGAAGGCATCTTCCAGGGGTCTCCACCCATGTATGGACTGGTGGGGGAGGTTTAGGTACCATGATACAGCCTTATCTTCAAGGGAGAAGTTGAAGCCCTTACAATATATCAATTCTTGAGGAACTCCCCTCATCTTGATTGTATCACAGATATTTTTAAAGGCATTGAGGTGATGGTATGTATTTTCACTTCTCGAATTCCTATAGAAAGGTTTGTTCTAGATCATCGAGATGATATCTGGTTTCAACTCAAAGTTTGCTACATTGAAGTGCAGGATGACGATAGGGCACCTAGATTCGTTGGCCCTAGTTGCTGCCAACTCTCTAAGAGCCTTTCCCTCTTCATCATCTTCACTTTCACTATCATGGTCATCACACTCACGTTCATTGTCGTAGTGATTGTGACGATGCCTTCTTCGGTGATGGTAGCATCATTCTTCATCCTGTTGTTCATCTTCACATCGGTCTTCTTCATGACGTTCTTCCTCACATTGATGACCATCTAAGTAATAGCCATCTCTATCTTCATCTGTCCCAGGTGGTGGGGGGTCATGTTGAATTCTTGCATTTCGTTCATCCCCAGTGAGAGCACCATCCACAAGAGGCAGCATGGTGACTCAAGGTTAAGGAGAAAAGTCGAACGAGGTTGCTTCCCTCTGGGTTCCCTGAATAGACTGTACAGTCGAGTTAGAAAATGGGATGTGTCAAAACAAACTATTCTACTTAAATGTAGGGTAGAAGATTTAAAGATTATGTGCAGTCAAGCTTATCACTAAGCTTGAGGCACGGGAGTATAGTGAGTGGACTCAAGTTCTTAACAGTGTCATTTTGCCTTGTCCCCGATAATGACACCAAAAAGTTGACCGGCCTAAATCGCATGTCCAAAATTGAGAGGATCCAAAGAGGTCAGACTCTTAAGATAGTAACCTGACACTGGGTAATACGTAGTAATCGGTGTCAAACCACAAGGAAAAGGTTAACAAGTGTTAAGTATGTAGGGTCTCACACTCATATACTCCGGACAAATAGATGGTTTAAAAAAAGTTGTTCCCAAGGAACGAAGGTGCTCAAACCAAAACAAAGAAAGATAAAATAAAGAAAGAAAATAACAACAAGAGAAAACAAGGACAAACGGTAAGAAACCAAGATATGGAATGGAACTTGGATCGGGTTTCACCTACTAAGATCTCTCACCAACATGCAAAACTCACTACCCCTTTGTATACTCCTATCAAGATTACAAGCAGCCATAGACATGACTATTCCCTCCTCTCTCGAGATTAGGATAGCTCTAGGATCTAAGGTGGCCTCCCTCTCAAGATGGCAAGTATACACCCACAAAGAAAAACATATGACCATAAGCCTTAGCAATCCAACATTTTCATGCATTCATACTACTCCATAACACCAAATAAAGAAGATACTACTCTTTTGAGGTACCAGCGATCAAACATCACAAGATGGTAGCCAAGCATACAAGTGAAGCATTAATAATGAGCGTATAGAGATAAACTTCATATGAGTATATATATTCAAAGGGTATCAAGAATATACATGTTGGGAGAGCCTTAGTGGCTAATCCCAACCCAAATTAAGTGTTTAGCCATGCATGTTAATGGGTAGCATAACGACATTACAAAATGATAGATACATCATAACCATGAAGAGGAAAGGGGTACAACGTAGCGGGGATGATAGATCTAGAAGAGAGATAGAGAATATGGCACTACACCAAAGTACTCCTTCAACTCTTGATCTGGGATGGACGATGTAGATGTTGTCCCTATTTTAAGGGAGAAAGGTCTTCAATCTTCTCTCTCCTCAGCTTCCACCTTTAGAGATCCAAGAATGATAGGATGGATGAGAGTGGGTATGGAATTGGACAACACTTCATTGTCCTTCATGATCTGATGATGTGACAAGTTGAGGTGGGTGGCCTATTTACAGGTGTTTCCCACCAACTTAACCACCCACACTACGGTCGAGGTTTTTTATCGGTCGAGGCTTGATTGTGGTCGATCGAGGCCCCTCCTCAGTCGAGGTCACCACAGCGATTGGTTGAGTCCCCGCCTCGGTCGAGGTATGGCTTCGCCTCAATTGTGGCTTGGCATTTCCTTAGTCAAGGTGCTACTTCAGTCAAGGTCGATCGAGGTTGAGATGAATTGGTTGTAGGTCACGACCGAGAAGGGGTGCACTGCACTGCGGTCGTGATGCATTGGTGTGACTGGTGGCATTGGCCGTGGTGTGAGGGTCCTCAATGGTTGATGAGCCACTGTCGAGGTGCTGACTGCGGCCGTGGCTTGATGTGACTGTGCAAGAATGGAAAAAGTGTGCAATTAAGATTCTCATCATAAAAGTTCTAAAATAAGTGGAAAAGTATATAAAAGATATGTTTGGAGAGTTACAAAATAAGTGTGAAAAATGTATAAAATTAGGTGTTATCAATGTGTTAACCCAACACACCATGATGTAGTCAAGCCGACACATGTGGATGAGGTGAAACTGATATTACATGATGAGGGTTGAGGGGTATGCTTGGATACTCAATGATGTACACATATGAGCAATGCATGATATAGAAGAGAGTTGTTTTGTATAGTGTATGATTAATCTTAATATCTCCTCCTAAAGCTAGTGCACCATAGGATGATGTTACTATGAGTGGTTCATCCTTAACTAAAGAGCTTAGCCCTAAACTCTCCCAAAAAGTGGGAAGTAATGGATGTAGGTTTCAATGGTTATATATCCATATGTTAACCTTATTCAAGGAAGGATATGACCCTTGTGCTCATCTTAATGAAAGATTATAATCCATGAAAAGTGCTTACTATATTTCCTTTACATATAATCTTAACTTGTGCAGTGAGGTTAATGACACAACTATGTGAATATATATGAGGGTGGTGATAAGCCTTGTTGGAATAAAAGATGACAAAATTTGTGTAGAAATCATATAAATAAGTCTAATGATCTAATAAGTGCCTTGTGGATAGTTTGATGTCAAACCCTCTAGTTATGTAACCTAAGGTTTAACTTCCCTCAGCATTATATGTGGTTAATGTTTTGTAAGAAGAAATAATGTATGGGTCACAAAATGATGAAACATTATGAATGGTTCATTGTCAACATGTTTACATAATGCAGGGTTGTAAGACACATGTACATGTTTTCTATGGTGTTATCTAGTGCTGATGACACAATAATCTATTCATATATAACTAATGTTGTTCAACCTAAATCAGTTTCAGAAAGGTGGTAATTGGTGTGATTAGGGTTTGGTGATGTAACTATGAGGTAAAACCCTAATCAGCTACATGTAAAGAGTATTGAACCTAATTTTAAGGGCATGTCATATCATTCAATGAGTATGAATGGAAAGCATGATATTATACTCTCTCTTAAATTGTGTGACTTTAACCTAATGGGTTAATTAGGTGTTATAACTTGTGAGTACTATGAAGATGGTTAAATAATATTAAGCTTTGGCTATGAACCTTGATAAGGGAACACAGGAAGTATGAATATGAAAATGTGCCTACTTGGTTAAATTATCTAGTTCTTAGCCTCATATAGTCCAACTTATGGGAGGTAGTGAAATTCAGAGATTTGAGATAGAATGATGCTTGGGAACCTTGTGTGAAGTCAGCATGAAGCCAAATCCTAAATTAGAGAACTTGTGATGTATTACTTGCCTTATGTAAAGGTGTACAATGTGTTGAAACATATTCTCTCTCTGATTACATAACATTAACTTTGTCACAAAGATGAATGTAATAGCTAATGGTTGCTATGGTATGTATATGTGATATCTCAAAAATGATGATTGGTATAAGTAATGTTTATATATCCAATGAAGTAGGATGAGATATCCATGAATCACAAGTGTGATGTGATGGGTCTTAGGACCTGGTAAGGGCTTAGTGCCTGGAGAGGTGATATCCTCTAGTACTGGAATGAGGCATTGATATCCCATGATAATATGTTGATGATGATGGCCTTGTGGATGGCAGTGATACAATGTTATGAGATTATGGGTATTAGTTTATAGTTTAAATGATGATATCCACTATTGCAATACTATGCCCTTTCTTTTGAAGGATTTGTTTGTGGTTTGTATGTTGTAACTTGATTGATGCAAAAAGACACTTTAATTGGTCTAATTAATCAAGTGGAATTTGAACATGTAGCTTGCCTTGTGTCATAGATCCATTCAGTGTCAGCATTTTTTGGATGGTGAAATGAGTAACGCCTACGGGAAACTTGGAGGGAATGTTCTTGAGTATGCGGGGACAACTTAGTACCCTAATATCAAGCAATCAAGGGTGACTTTGGCCATGCATGAGCCTCATATGATGCCTCAAAATATGTGATACAGGATTGGCTGCAGGCCATACTCTAGAAAGTGTATAGCTTCAGGTCGTACCTCAGTGATGTTATGTTTATGAGATTTCATAGGATTAGTTATGGGACATACCCTGGAAGACTGCGACTATGGGCCATAGATCAGTTTCACTAGTGTCATGACCTGTATCAAGGTGGGCTAGGTTTGCACATATGGACTATATGTCACTGGAAGCAGTCGACTCATGATGTCATTGCAGGTTCACTCATACTGACTGAGGGGGTGAGATCAAGGATTCTGGATCTTCCACTAGGCCTTGTATGGCACCGATTTTGACTTAGCAGTGGTTGGTTGGATTTGGGTGGTATGAATCAAATCCTCAGGGCATAATAAATATGTAATCAGCCATGTAGTGTACATGTATAGTATCAAAGACGAAAAACATTTGATGAAGCCTTTTCTTGCTTTTATACTAGTTTAATTTATAACAGTTATATGTGTTCTTCATACTCCTTTTAAATTATTAATTGTTCTATTACTCATTGGCAAGTGCATATTACTTCTCTATCTACTTCATCCATGAGATATATGTCATTTAGTTAATTCTATTCAATCTGCTCTATATGTTAATCTATGTGCTTAGTTATTTGTGATAATAATAGAGTTGGCAGAGAGTTATATCTCTCGTTGGGACTGTTGTCTCACCCTATTGGTTAAATATCTTTGAGGTGGACGTCCATGTCAAGGTAAAGATTGGATAGTTGGGGATATATGTGAAGACAAACTACACCTGGTGGATCACGATATACATATAGTGTCTAGTAATAGAGTCTTATGTGTCATCCTTGTACACTCAGGTCCTTGGAGGTGTTCTTGATGTGTTATGTAGACATGATGATTGATATGTAGTTTTTGTCTTGTGTGCCTTTGGCGGTATGATATCCATGTGGAACTATTATCTTATGTAACAGGTTGATTGGAATATGATGATGTAGCAGCTTCAACATATGTTATGAAATGCAAGTATTGTCTCTTGTATAACAATTCACAGCTCATGGTGCTTGTTGTAAATCATTTTTAATTTCCTATGATTTTTAATAATCTGTTGTTAATAGTTGATCGTGATTAAGTTTTCAGTAATCTGACTTTGTGTGGCAAAGGGTGTCATAGTATCTCTTGTCTTACCTGGTCTTGGGACATATTCTTGAGATGTGTGACCATCTCAATCACATCCATGTTCTCATGCTGCCTCTATAACTAATTGTCCATGGAGCATAGCATTAGACATGTGACATCCATGACATCTTCAATACTCTTCTTGTAAGCATCCCGGTAACCCCCAATTAAGGGAGACCCGAAGGTCGGAATCGTTAATCAATTACAGGATCAAAGGTTCAGCAAATAATCAATGATAATTATGAAATTCTACTACTAAACTGAATATTGGCAGGAAAATTTAAAAACTTTATTAACCTTTTGAAACTTTGGGAAACTATCTATCCCTTACTGGAATTTCTCTATCTAATCCTCCTTACATTTTACTTCTTATTTTGCAAGGTGACAATGTATTGTTTATTCCTTTAGGGTTTGTACCTAAAACGCAGACAAACAAAAATGCGATCAGCATAAAGCTGGTATGTGGGGGATTACAAAAATTTGTGCAACTATATTAACAATGTAAACAACCAATTATCATTTAACATTCAAATTACATTTTAAGCGGTACTACTCAACCCCTTCCTATCCCCTTCCTCTGTGCTGTCCCTGCAGTGGACATGGATACTACCTCTCTCACATGGTAGATCTTCATTAAACCCCGCATGATCCTGCCGAACAGGTAGATCAATATCTAGGGTTGAGTCGCATGGCACTACCAAGAGGTAGTCCAATCTCTAACTCAATATGACTTGATGGACCTACCCCATTGGTAGCCATTTACTAAGTCATTTAGTGACCTGATGGGCCTACCCCATTGGTAGCCTTTTACTAGGTCAACCCATTAAGCTACAGAGGGGACTGGGATCTGAGCTAGTAGGCATAATTCTTAGGTGATAGTCATATTCACATTAAAACTTGCATGAATTGAAACATCCAACAGTTTAATTCCAGTCACGGTAGAAACTTTGACAAAATCCCAGAAAACTAATTCGGGTAGTCATAAGCGTAACCACATACCTGTTATGCAGGCTTGAATGCAAAACTTAATCAACCAGGAATCAATCAAGTACACACACAATTTGTTCCTGAAAAAGGCATTCAATTTCTATATTATTAATCATGTCATCATTACTTATTAATTCTTATCATTTCCTAGGTTATTTGCCCTTTTTAGGGTTTTAACCATAATTACTGTTTTATTTCCTTTTTATTACTTTTACTTCACTTTTATCAAATATCCATCAAACCCTAATTATCTTGTCCTATATTCCATTAAGGTCCTAAAGATCAGGTTTGAACCATATAAACCCTGATTTTCAGATTGCTATATCTTTTTCTTTTTCTCTAATTTAGGATTTCTAAACATATTAATCAACATATTGAATTAAAAACCCTAAACATGTAATTCTATCATCAAAACAGGTTAAAAACCACCTTAATAATTAATCAGGTTAAACATATTCAAATTAACCTAATTGCAAGACTAAATATATCCTTGATAATCAATTAGGGTTTTCTTTTTACAAATTAACTCTTTTCCATCAAAATATGTACTATTGCAAAAACATACAGATTCAGATATCTAAACTATTTTTAAAGCATTCCTCATATTTTTCTGATCATTTTTCATGTATTGACTTTTCTCATCTGAGTTTTCTAGCTCTAGATACAATTTTTATAAGAACAACCCTTTAATAAATTATTTACTATTTTTCTAGAAAAAGCTAGAGCAGCCCGATCTATGGACCTTGGATCTACTGAGGATCCAACGGCCCTGAGGGAGCGCGCCCTACTTTTTGCAAAACAAACAATCAAAGGACAAAAGCATCCTTACCTGTAAAAAGGATGCGGAGGGAAGAAGGGTAAAAATGCTCATGGACGTCTTCTTCTTCCTCACGTCGAGCAGCATATCCCCGCAGTCAACTCGAGGGTTGACTTCGAGCTCCGGACCTCCTGTGAGAAAGCTAATGGTACAGGGAGCTCCGTCTCCCTCGGCCGAAGGTGACTAGGGGTCCAATTCCCTATCCGAGCCGTGCCGAAGCCTCCGCCTACTCGCTGGACTTCAGCGGTGTTTTCTGGGGTGTCGAGGGCACTGGTCAAGGTCGGGGAGAAAATTGGAAGTGCGAACTCGATCGTTGCTCGCCGCCGCAGTGATTGGACTAAGGAAAGGGGATGTCAGTGCCCTCTACCACCCTCCCCTATTTATAGGGTCGAGGCAGAGACCTGCCCAGTTAGGCGTTTCCTTGTTTGGTGATGAAACCTACTCGAATTAGGGGTGAAACCCCTCGACTTGCTCTCCCGAATCCTACGGGACAGTTTCCAGATTTGCATAAGCATTGGATTCTCGAGAAAGTAGGATTGCAAATCCTCCCTGTAACCAACAGAGTCCCAGTCCCATCGGTACTTAGATGACGACCCTCAGCCGTTGGATGAAGATCCAACAGGCCTCGCTGCCTGCGATCAAACCAAAGGAAAATCCCTTTTTTCTTTTAATTTTGGATTAATTCCCAATATATTTGCAAAATTTATATCTCCCAAACCATAGCTCATATTTAGCTCAAATTTTAAGGAAACGTTCCTTTTATTATTTCCTAGTTTTGTACAAAATTTGGGAAACAAAAGCAAAGGATGAGAAGGCTTTCTTCTCTTCCAAGTTTTCTCATCAATTAATCCAATTTAATTTATATTCCTTTTTCCTTTGTGATTATCTTGTTATTTTGGGTCCCATAGATCTCAAGGAAACCCAAAGGCACGGATTCCCACCTTGGGGAATATTGGTTTGCCTTTATCCTATTTCAATTGTTAAATTCTCATATTTCCCTTTCATAAAACAATTTCTTTTCCTTATTTATTCCCTTTTCTTTTCAATTGGGCTTATTGACTAATAAAGCCCACAATCATTCAATCAAAGCCATTTCCTACGAAATCTATCACAATTCAAAGAAAAGGATATCATTGATTCATTAAAAGGGGAAATATACATTACATTATATTTTCAAGAAAATGGGGTTGTAACACCTGTCATACCTAGGTGTAGTTGGAAGGGGTTCATCTAGGTGTAGTTAGAAGGGGTTCATTTGTATTTGGCATCTTTAGGACATAGAGCTTGATCTCTTGTGTGAAAATGATTCTCAACATCTTGAACCAATTGTGGAAGTTGTTCCCATTTAGCTTGTCCTTCTTAAGGACCGATCACAGAGAAAAGTGATTTTTTTGTTTCCATTTGATTCTACAAAACAATTTTGCAATTTTGTCAAAAATTTATTTTTGATTTGTTTTGATTCAAATTTTGGCGATATTAATTAGGTCTATAATTAAATATCATTCTCATTATTTTGTTCAAATTGATAACCCTCAAGTATCAATCTAGAAAATTGTAGCAAATAGTTTTCTAAAGAGCCAAGATCTAAGATAATTCAACTATGACCCAACCAACATCAACATATATAGTTAATTATCAAGGTAGGCAACTATTTCCAATTGCATCATATGCAATTCTGCATAGACATGCATAACTCTTTACCATAATCATTTGCATGCTTTGGGGTCTAGACGCTCTAAGAATCACTAGTTAAGTATGACCTAAAAGATGAAACGATAATAATGCACCCCACTTTGATGGAACCTGCATTACTACCATCACACTTCCACAACATAGACGGCGCATCACGTTTTGGCATAACCTATGCTTAGTCGATCAAGCTTTGCATGTATTCTGCCAATGGAAAACATATTAGACTTAATATGTTTGATTGAGGGATTATATATATATCAGGTATATATATACATATATTGTATCCAAACACCTCATATATAGTACGTTTCATATACATGCTATATCCCACAACATAAACATACAATGTAAACAAAAGGTGATGGTTATGGCCATGTCTACTATAATTCTTTGGATCAACAAAGAAGTAGTACCCCCTAGATCAATCATCACATCACATGTATGAACCTATAATTGGTGTAGATCTATTTCTTACCAATCAGGGTAGATCGGTTCAACCTTTGAACCGGTCATCTCGCCTCTTGGTCATTTGGTTGGTCATCTATGTTGGTTGTCTGGCCTCCTATGCAACTAGTGTCGGGTCACCTCTAGATGGTAGGTTGCATCCACCATGCGATCGGCTTGCTCCTACAATCATTCCTACTTGGTCCTCTAGTCGGTCCTCTCGTTCTTGTGAGACGATCGATTCGCCTGACGTTGATCATCATCTTTGTTGTTGCAAGAAAAGAAAACTATCCTATTGCTTATATTATTACATTGTAAAGAGAAATCTCGAGTTACATTCGAGGTGAGTAAAGGTAGGAAAGAATTAAATTTACATTGGGAATAAGGAGGTAGAGGCTCAGTACACAGACTGAGATAAACAGGAATAAAACCAAACCATCCAACCACACATAGATATTAGGGTTATTGGCCATAACAATGCTACACATACGCCATCAAAATCACTTTTAGGGATTATGTGGTTTTTGATCGAATACACATATGACACAATTTGAATAATCTCATCGTATGCAATAAATAAATGATAAAACTAAAAATATGATAATATTGATTATCCTAAAATATAGTAAATTGATGTGGTTGTCATATCACTATTGGGAAATACGGGAACAAAATAAGGCAGCAGAAACAAATTTTTTATCTATTTGTATTCCCATAACAACAAGATCTCATCAACTATTATGAAATAGGAAGGATGGTTTAACGAGCTTATACCTGGTTCTCGATCATGTCTAGTGGCTACAACTCATTTATGTGTAACTATCTACTAGTTTCTCTTGGACGGTGTTTGTGCATCTCCTGATCTTCACCATGAATAGCAGACTTGAATGGCTTCTACAATGGCTCCTATGGTCTCACCATGGACTGTGAAATGAAGTTTCCCTCCTAGCAGTAGCCAAAGAATTCCTGCCTCTAGAGTAGTCCACATGGACCAACTAGACCTCCCATCATTCTTGTAGAATGGACAGGAAGGAGTTGTCCCTCCTGTTGGTGTACTAGTCACCAACTTGCTCTCCCACAACAATGATCCTCATTTGTTCTCTACTATTTCTCTCTATCCCTAGTCAGGTAGGACTTGCTTGGGCTCTGTTAGTTACCACAATCACAGAGGACAACAATTGTCATATTAATTGATTCTTAATTATGTATGTTGGGAAGCCCTTATTACCCCTCTATTTATAGGTGGGGTTAGGTTCAGGGTTCCCGATTGAAGTGGGAGTGGAAGGGACTAGAAGATCTTGAATTTTCACAACCTACAAAATTTGAAACGGTCGCTTCACAAAGAAATGACCGTATCACATGTGAGCTGATCGATTCACAGTCTGAACAAGTCATTTCACATGTTTCCTAATCGCACATGAATTTGGAAAAATCGTTTCTAATTAATGCAAGCATTAATTCCTTGTTCCAATCAAATTGAACTAGTAAAACTAGCAATCTTTCTCATGAATTTGGAAAAGCTACTAGAACCTTCGTGCGGCTCCAACCGAGTGGGCGGTGCACCAGGTGAACCGGTTGTCTCACTCACCTGAGTCAATCGATTCACCCAGTGAGCCGATCGGTTGGTGCCTAATTCGTGCAGAACATCAGCCAATTCAATTCTAATTAGTCTGACTCTCCAAACAATCATCTCAATACCTGAGCCAATCATTTAGTACTCCAAACAGTCATCTCACCCTGTGAGTTGATTGGTTGGCAGTGTAGTCCACTAATCTATTGCTTGAATTGAATTCCTAAACACTTTAGTAATCAATACAATCATCATTCAAGATTAAACTAATCTTTTAGATGAGTTCCTTTGTGTGTGACCCTATAGGTCCCATATCACATTGGCAATGAATGTCCATAACTAACTTATGACATCACAAGTAGAGTGTGGTGCCTAGTTTCACATCAGTGCTACCCAAGTGAATGGAAAGTTGGAGAACAACTTCAACCTACAATCTGTGCAAGGTGTTGTAGTGATTGTATTCCTTTGTCTATAATATCCAAAATGAACTCAAGGCATGGAATCGTCAATCTCTTAATGTTCAATCCATGTTCCTTGAACCAAGAGTCGACTGTCTGAGTTAATGTGATCTTAATATTATATATTCATTCACATGTGCATGTACATGCATTTCTCAGTCTCGTTTATCAACTGGCCAGGATATCAAACTCCAGTGGGAGGGGAAAATCCCATCTACATCACTCACATTCAATCCCCATGTGTCAAATCTACTCAATCATCACCTTTATAGCAACCCATATTTCAGGATTATGTTTGATGATGTCAAAGTATACCCAATGACATGTGATGAGTGTAGTGACTTCAGGTTAAGAACCACAATCCCCACCTTCACTATGAGAGATGACTATGACCACCAATGATGGTTTCCATGTGTCACTATCAAGTATCATACATTATTCCCTAACATGTATATGTGCACTTGGTTTGATATGACATATCATGACTAATGAGATTTTTTCATCAACCTACTCACTCTCTAGTATTATGCATTACTGGTGTCATATCTGCCTTCCATAGTAACAATCAACTAGGGACATAATAAGAATGTACATACTCTTAGCATTCATATGATCTTATTGTTCAAGTCTTGTACTTGAAAACATGGATCATTGAGTATTTTCATTCTTTAGACATTCATAATTTTTCCTCATTATCTCATAATTGAGTGGGATAGAATGAATTGGAAGCTAGCCTTTATGATTGTTAATCAAATCATATATGTTATATGCCATGTCAATCATCATACGATTGGCTCTATGGGCATACCTTACCAACAGAAACAACTTCAAACACTTTCTTTACTTTATTTATTATTCAAAATATCTCATCCTTTCTTGTTTTACTTATTGAGCTTAAATTATGATATGATATGAAGGTACAAAAAAAATCATTTAAGTTTTCAATACATCAATTCATCCCCTCTTGAGCTTGTATATTCTATACAAAATATCTTTTCATATTGAACTGCAACTATAGATTCAAAAATAATAATAAAAGCTTAAACTTTGTTTCACTTCAAGGTTTTATATTCAATGCACCTAATTTTTTTGACATACAAATAGAAGCACTATGAGGCATTGAGTAGGACATGTTTTCTTATTTCCTAATAGAAAAACTCCAAAATAACAAGCAACATAACCCCTGACATTAGGATTCTAAGGAATGTTTGATAGAAACTATGGAAAATAGTGGTGGATATATGGAAGATCTCCAACATATATATTTGTTTCTTTTTTTGCAAAAATTGACTTGAATTGGTAAGTGCCACCTTGTCTTAGATTTTGTATTACGATAAAAAGCACAAAAAGGTAATGAGCTATGGAAGTAATTTGATACTTTCATTATGTCTTTATCATATTGCCACACACGTACAACAAGATTATTACATGGTACATTAGAGTCACTTTTCAAGAAGAAAGAATGTATATGGACATGCAAGATGAGGCAAGGGTGGGAGCTCATGTTTATTTTTCTACAAGTGAATTTTCATATGTAACTTTGTTCATCCATCATTTTATAGGTATGTTATCATTCATAACATGCAATTTCCTCATAAATAGGCAATTTCCTTTAACAAGAATCCATGTCCCTATGCTAAATATAGCGTCTATGATACGTCATTACATCTTCATGGGATAGATATATGGAATTGTTAAGGGGACCATGCATTGGGTTACATATATTTAAATATATGGAGAATATGAAATCGACACATGACTACATATTTGATAATCATTAATAGTTTTTAACTAACATTAAATTTTTGATCTATGTAGCTACAATGGTAACCAAATGATGACCATGGGAGCCAAAGCTAAATTTAAGTTTAAAAATCTTAGTTGGTGTTGAAAATAAAACCTTACATCCTAATAGTTGTGAAGAAAGTACAAGTAAATCATCTAGGTGACTAGGTACAAGAAAACAACTACATAACTTCAACATAGTTCTTTCTCATGAAACTTTCCTAGGTCATATTAGAAACTTCCAACCTATAAAAAATCAAATTGGGATGAAGACCATTTCATTGATGTATGGAGATCAATTTTTTTCAATCAACAAATCAGAGACAAATGTATATGTCCATGTCTAACAATATATTCTTCCAATTGTAAGTTTGCCAAACCCATTGGGACATTGTAAAATTATGAAAAAGTGATAATATCATAAGGTTTAGACAGGTCTAGAACTTCCATAGCTGGTGAAAAAGGAGCTACTTGCATGAATTGTTGGCCAAATGAACCGTATGAAACAAATGGTATCTATTAAGGATTTAAAGATTTCTTTCAAACCAAGGAAATAGAAACAATCCACCTTTTGTTATCTTTCACACTATAAAGCCATGACCATAGACCTATTGTGTAACAAGTCAATGATTAGCAGTTTTGACAACTTAAAGGTCATTGTTGTTGAGCATGACGCAGTTGTTTTATTAGGACAATAACTTGATCACGCATCTCTACCAATATTGTGATATTTGGTTTGTATGAGGACCCTTTTCTATCAAAATGAACATATTCACTATTCAATGGATCAAACATTTTCATGGATATATATTGCAGATTTCTTTCGTGGTTTCCATTGATTTTGATTATATACTTCTATAAAAAGCTCATGGAATACTATAGAAATTAATCTCCACGATTGGTGCTCAAGCATAGAAATACACACACATTGAAAGATTTAATTTTACTCATCTATACATTGAATGAATCAGGAAAGATGAAATATTTCATTACAAACATGTTAAAAAAATGCCGCTGGGGGAGGGAGCGTCCCAGGCGCTCTCCTCCCCCTGGCTCTCTTTCGTCCAAGGTAGTGCTCTTAGTGAGGGTGGTGTGATTCCTTGTGGGAGAGACGTCGGTCGTCTGATACGTTTGGGGTTTCTCATCGGAAGTCTGCTTAGGAGCTGCGGAGCGTCGCATGATGCGAGGTCGAGATCCGAGGCACGCATTGTCGGTTCCGGTCGACTTCCATTTTGCCCAATAGTGGCGGATGGAAAGAGCGCACCCACCTGACCAGGAGGATCTCGCTGTCTATTCTACGTCGCGGTCGTTGATATTGGCTATTTGCCTCTCTCTCTCGTCCCCCTTAGCACCTCCCGTTTGAGATCTGGTTTCACCAGATTGATGAAGACCCTTCGACATCGACGTCCTTGGCGGCTACGACAGAGGGTGGATCTGGGCTTGCCGCTTGTCAGCGTTTCCTAGAGCCATTGCTCCTAGGGGTGAGCATTCAGTTAATTCGGTCAGTTACAGTTAATTGGGTTAGGTTAAATGGTTAATTTGTGGTTTGAGATTTTAACCATTAACCTAACCAAATTGAATCGGTTAATTTGGTTATTGTCCAATCAGTAAATGGTTAATTCGATCGGTTAATTTGGTTAACCAAATAACACTCGTGTAATAATATTATTTGAAATAGTCATAGAATTTGGGACAATACTGTTATATTATAGTAGTATTGTTGTAAATTTAATTTTGTATGGCTCATAAAAACTTGATTACTATATATATGGGGAAGTATTTGAAATAAAAGTACAACTATATATATATATATATATATATATATATATATGCATGTGTAGGATATTATTTATGAATAAATTATGACTATTCAGTTAATTGAGTTAATCAAACCAAAAATATCTTTAACCGTCGAATTAACCATTTAATCGATTAACCGAAATAAATTAACCGAATTAACCAAATTGACCCAATAAAATTAACCATTCGGTTAATCGATTATTCACCAAATTCTTCTCACCCCTACCGGCGGCTTCTCATCTTGGGTACTACGGCCCCGAATCTGAGATTTGATGGTTTGTTTCCTTGCTGGGTCAGTAGCGGTGCCCTTCCTTTCCACTGGTGTGTTGCTCCTTCCAAGCTAGCTGCTACTGGGTGGTGGATTGCGACTGGACGTGGTGATCTTCTCTTGCTTCTTTGCAGGCAGTTGGGTCACCCTCATAGGCTGCGCCATCCTCAAGGATACGCTAATGTGTCGTTTGCAAGCAGTAAGGCAATAGTGAGCTAACAGGTTGTTGTTGTTCTCTGGGCGCCTCCTAGGTGCTCGATGCTATGTCTCAGTGCAAATAGGGGCTTCGTGCCCTTGTGTGGGTGCCTTTTGGTCTCAGATAGGTGTACCAGGATTCCGTCGAGGAGCTTTGTTTCTTGTTTGACATGGGATGAGAAGTCAAAGGTGAAGAAGTCTAAGGCAAGGGAGGTGGGGTGGGAGCTTCCTCCTAGCGGGATGGCTGTGGTAGAGTTGTCTCATGGCTACTTGCTTGGCCTTTCTTGCAGGAGGAGTTAGGGAAGTTGTTGAAGAAGGGAGCTTGTGTCCCTCCCATATTTGTGGGTGTTGTTATTGCAGTGGAGATGACCGGTTCCATTTTCAACCTCTTTCTTGGCCGATCAGAGGCAAGTTGGGTCTGCTTGGTCTGCTTAGGCTTCTCAAGTCAGCTTTAGTCAGATGTGGCATCTGGATTTGGTCCATCTTCTTGGGTGCTTTACTGAGAAAGATGATCTCTACTCCTCTCCTTCTTACAGATATAGGCTGATGGGGTGTGGCCCTTATATTTGTGGGTGTTCGTAATGTCTTAGGGCTAGACTTCTTGATCTCTTGTGTATGTTTGTAAGGGCTGATTAGATGTTTATTTTTCTTGTTTTGCCCCCGAGTGATGGTCTAAGTACCTTGATAATCTGTTGTTTGGTGTATCAGGGATTAGACTCTTTTAGGGGCACTTATGTACCTCAAGTTTTGGTTATCAGTAACACGCTTTTTAGACCAACCAAAATGTTATAAAAATCACAATGTGAACAAAGAATTCTTTTTTTCACCATGAAGTCGTTCTTTGTAAGTTAAATCAATATTTAAATAATATATTTCACATGGCATTTCAATTTTTAAACAACTTACAAATTTAGCGGATATCGATATTATAAGTCATGTTACTATTTAAGTTTCATGTGCATAGAAAATTCTCTCGTCTTTGTAGCACAAAGTACTAATTTATCGCGTAATTTGAAGAAAAATGTTAATCATATGAAGAACCTTCTATATTTTAAATTGTTAACGACAAAACTATAAGCAATCAGGTTCTTATGTGCAAGATAGTTGCGTTTTTATTACTTTTGGGCAAACCCAACACAACGAGTACCGTTATTAGGCATTGGAATCTTTGAGAGTTCTTTTAGTATTAACAATGTAAAACCAAGATAACAAATATCATGTAGTGGTTAAAATCTAAATATGTTATTGGTTTAGAAAATAATGTGACTGCGGAGCGGCTCTGGCGACTGAGAGCGCGATCTAGGGCGAAGCGTTTTGCGGCGGCTACGGACTCGGGGGAGGGGGCCTCGGCGGCTGGCGGCCGCAACCCCTCTCCCCCTGGGTCTGCTCCTCGGCTCGTTTCCGGCGATCTGCTTCCGGCCGGAGGCCCCCGGCGTTTTCTTCTTCTCCTCTTGCCTGGATCGTCTGTGCGGAGCGCCTACCCTGGTCTGGGCGGGTTTTGCATACGGAGGGGTTTGGGACGGCTGTGTTGCAGTTGCAACCTCTTCCCGGGTCTTTGGATCTGGAGTAGTGCTGGTGGCTTGTTGATCGACAGTTCTGTTGGCTTCGAGCCCCTTTCCCTCTTTCTGTTTTCTCGTTTTCTTTGCAGGTTTTGAGTTCTTAGGTTAAGGCAGTTATTCTGCCGGTGTTAGTACGCCGGGGTGGCGTTTTGTCAGTCCTTTTTAATAAAGGTTTGTTCTCCTTCCGTAGTGAAGGTGGTTGGGTCGGGATTTTCCCCTGTGCTTCGATCATGATTGGGGTTTCCCCTCTTTCTTCTGTTGTGGTCGGTTGTTTTGGGTGTTGCTTTTTGCTGATCTTTTCACGAAGGTTGGATGATGTTTACACAGATAAGATTCTTGCTTGGCCTTGGCTTGATGGAGGAAGTACATTCTACGCAGATACTACCCAGGATTGTGGTTTGATTCCGGTTAAAAACTCCTTTGGCGAGCTATTTGGGGAGGAATCCAAACTAAAGCGTCTTATCTGTATCCAATATCATCTGTTAAATGTTGAAGTATTTCATCCTTTCCCGGCTGTTGTGCCCGTTTAGAATCTTCATCTATGTAGATGCCGTATGGCCTTTTTTAATATGATGGCAACCGATGTTTAAAAAAAAAATAATGTGACTAAAAAAGGACGTCACTTTTTGTCTTTATAGTGTTTGGGTGATCCTAAAAAACTGGTAGGAAAATTAATTGATATGCAGACAACTCGGTTTATCTCGTTATTTCTTTATGACATGCATGTACAGGGAGATCGGTACATTAGAACCTCTTTACAAGAAGAACCAGTTTACATTGCCATAGATCATGATGAACAAGCAGGATCGCGGGATGATGTTTCTTTTTCTTGGAAAAATAAGGTCAGAGACAATCTCATGTATCCGTCCCTTTTACGGACTGGGGCTAGAGCTAGGACTCGCCTCTGTTTTGTTTAGGAGTTCGGTGACGGCGTACATGGCATTGGTGAGGTACGTAGTTGTGTTGGTGTTCCACGTGCTCAGTGCTTCCCTCTCAAAGTCCTGCCCTACGACCCCAGCCTCGCAGGAGGCGACGTCCGCCATGGCGGCGCTAAGCCAGGAGATGATATCCTCTTTGGTGTTTCCGTCGTTGTCTTTGGTGATGGCCCCTTCAACGTTGTTGAGCTGGTCCAGGAGGTCCTCATACACGGTCTGACAGTCGCTGATGGCAGCCTGGAAAGATGGTGGGTGTTGCTTGCCGAGGAGGTTGGCGATGTGGCCGGCGGCCTTGTTTGCCTTTTTCTCCGTGGCGTCGAGCAAGATGACGGTGAGTTCTTTGAGGTCGGCGTCGCGGGCTTTGTTGGCGGTAGTGAGGGTCTCTAGGCAGGCGTCTGGGAATTTGGTTATCTTGCAGGTCGACTCGATCATCGGAGAGGTGTACTTGGGGTGAGGGCGTTTGGTCTGGGCGCTTGTTGGCGTGATAGGGACGAGGAGGAGGACGCAGAGCACAGGGAGGAAGAGACGGGGAACGGCCATGTTTACGGTTTGGTTTGGTTTGGTTTTGCCAGTAATCAAGGTCTTCCTATTCCGAGAGTTGGCATGTGGGCATTTGTAGGTGGAACCTCGGGATGCTTTTCTGAATGCTCCGTTCATGTCGGATGGATCGTAGAGGTTGACCGTACGTAGTGCGAGTAAAACAAGCGGAGTCACAGAGCAGAACGGACGGACCAGAGAAAAAATGTGGGACCTTATCTACGATCTATGTGAATGTACAAAGATTTCTATTATAGATTGATGATAATTAGAATAGCCACTAGTTACATAGATGATTACATGTTAACAACTACACAAACGTCTTCGCAGAGACACGGGCTACAAAAGAAAATTAATTTTTAAAAATAGTACATAATTAATGATTAATTAAAACCATATCTAATTAGAAGCGAGGAAGAGGTAGTCGTTAGAGATAACTATGTAAAAAGAAAAATAAAGAGGGGGAAAGAAGGATGTAATAGTGTATGTTGTGTATTAGATTATCTATATACATATCATTCTTTCTAAAAACTACAAGTGATTGTTGGATGTTATGCATTGTTTTCAGTTTACATCCTTTAATATATTTTTCATGTTGGGTGGTTAATAATGTGGATTGCGTTATGTATATGTGAGCAGTGTAATTATTATTATGTTGCAGACATTAGTATTTTATTTTTATATTGTGTAGGCTATGGGATGTATTTTTGTAGATCATGCTTGAGAAATAATATATTTTTGTATTATATTTTTCACCATCAATATCATCACCATCTAAGTCTCAATCTCAACCATGTTGGGGTCGGATACATGGATCTTTATTTTCCAATCATCTCTATTGTGGGTCATACTCTGATCAAAATGTAAAAATTTAAAATCTCTTTTTATAAGCTCTTCCCAACTTAATTTAGGTTTGTCTCTACTTTTTTAGTTGCGCTTGACTCAATAACCTTACGTTGAATTGGTGCATATTTTGATTTGTGTTGTACATGTTCATATCATCTTAGACGTCCTTCACGCAACTTGCCCTCTAGGCTCACCATTCCCTCTTTATTTCTGATATACTGATTCCTCGAACGGTCTTTTCTCATCTTTTCTCACATCCATCTTAGTATTCACATATTGACCATATTTATCTTGTTAAGACCTTATTTCTTCATTGTCTAACGTTCACTCCCATATAGCAAGGCTGGCCATATAGTTGTTCTGTAAAACTTATTTTTTTAATCTGAGAGGAATATTCTAGTCACATACTACTTTAGTTTCAATCTACTTCAACCAATGTGTTTTGATTCTATGACAAACATCATCTTCAACCTCACCCTTGCTTTGAATCATAGAGATCAAGTAACAAAATTTTAAACATATTGGTACATCCAATTCTTCCAACTTGACCCCACCACCGACAATTCTACATTGGCTAAAATTACAATGCATATATTTAGTTTTGCTTCTACTAATAAAAAATTCATTAGATTCCAATACATTTCTCCATAGTTTAACTTTATCATTCAACAATTCTTTCTTTCATCAATCAACCCAATATCATCAGCAAATAACATGCACCAAGGGATATTATCTTGAACATGCTTTGTCAACTCATCCATAGTAAGAACAAATAGATAAGGGTTGAGTGCCTCTCCTTGATGTGCCCAAATGTTGATAAAAAAAAGTTTGTATCTCTCCTCTAGGAGTCCTAACACTTACACTTGAGCCATCATACATGTCTTTAATTTGGTTAATGCATTGGATAGGCACACCCTTTTAAGAAAAACCATCCATAACACTTCCATAGGTACTCGATCATAGGTCTTTTCCATATAAATAAACATAATATGAAGATCTCTTTTGTTTTCTCAGTACTTCTCCATAAACCTACTTATCAGAAAAATAGCATCAGTTGTTGATCTCTCCAACATTAACCAAAACAGGTTGGCTGTGTAACAACC
The DNA here is from genome assembly GCA_963693085.1 of Alisma plantago-aquatica. NCBI lineage: Eukaryota > Viridiplantae > Streptophyta > Magnoliopsida > Alismatales > Alismataceae > Alisma > Alisma plantago-aquatica. The sequence continues at coordinate 385,648,457 of OY856411.1, read as the reverse complement.
TAACTTGGATTTTGGGATAACCCAAGAATATTTTCCTAAGTAAGTTGGTTAGAACCTTATCTTAATCTTTTGAAAAGTAATTAATACTTATTGAAAGTTTAATTCTCAAGTTTTAGCTCGTTTGCAAGTAGTTTTTGCTTTATATGATAGTTTTAGTACAAATTGTAATTTACCCAAAATCAGGGGTTTATGTGCAAATTACCACCTCTAGAGTATCCCTTATCTCTCTTAGCATTATCTAGAGGAGATAAAAAGAAGGGGGTGTCTTGTTTGAGTCTTGGTTGAGTGATAGCACTCTTGATGGTGAAAGAACCAAAAGAATGTTGAGTATCTTGAACCCTAGATGGGGTTGTGTCGAGTTATGAAGTGTATATGGGAGTGCCTATCATCTTGGAAGACATAGAAGAGGTCCCATATAAGTTTGGTAACCTTTGAAAGTGTTCATAATGGGCTAAGCACCTTAAGTAGGTAAAACATATCAATTTACATGTTCCTTGCAAAAGTTGTATCAGTTTGCATATAAAGTGATGTTTGGTTGTGATATCTTGTCAAGTAAGATACCCAATGGCCAATATTTTACCTTTAGATTATCCTCAAGAGTTTTTCATGATGAGATAATTATAGTTGCATGGAGTCACCATGCATGGACATGTGTCACCTAAGGTGCATATGGCGATGACACTTTACATACACTCTCTCTCTTGAACCTCAACTATATAAACCTCTATTTTCACCTACAAGTGAAACTTTAGACTCGCGTATCATCCTTTTCTTGGTGGAAGACCGTAGGAGCTCAAGGAGCAAGAGGAAGGCCGAGCAACTTGCCCAAGGTAAACCCATGATTGTCTTCTACCTTAGAAAGACTATGCTTCTTGGATCATGATTCTTTCCTTTCCTTCCTTGTTCACCAAGTTCCTTGCTATGGTGTCTCCTTTCATATAGATGTGTTGTGATCAAGTCTTAGACTTTTGATATGTCATATTCAACCTTGATACCATGGTGCTTTGAATCTTGAAGCTCTTGTGTTGATCTTGGGGTGGGTTATATAATTTCAACTCAACTTTATTATTATTCACCTTCTACCATGCAATGCTTGATGATTCCTTCTCTACTTTGACTTTTCTTGTTTGAATAATGGTTCTATGAGTCCTAATGCATATTTGGTGTTGTTTTCCATGAACTAGAGTGTTATTGGACAAAGGGTTGGAGCTTGAAGATGATGGAAAACTCTATGAACAAACCGATATTGGTGTGTGGAAACCCTAACCCGATACAAGGGTAAATGAAAGAAAAATGATACATATGAATTCCTAACTCCGTATAGGTTTGTTACATGTGTAGTACTATCGTCCTTGCAGTTGTATAGATTGTCACCTAAGATTAAAGATGAGGGAAGACCTATATCTGGAAAGTAGATAAGTTAACACACACTTGCACTATAATATGGATGGCCGTCATGACTTGTGATACCTAAAATGATATGTTGCTAATCTGTCATGACCTAGAAGATGATAGGTTGATATGCTTGACACCATTAAAATAGTATGTCTTAATGAATCAAGCTCGTCATGACCAATAGATGTCTAGTGAAGATGGAGTATCAAATCATGATGCTTTGGTTGAGTATGGAGGTTGATATGGCTAATCCTAACCCTAGTAATCTGATATAATCATAAGCTGATATCCCTCTAGCCCGACACACCATGTAAAGGTGTGGGAAACACATTCCTTGATGTATTGGCAAGCACACCAAGTAGTGGTGAGGTTAATAGGTGAAATAAATTAAGGTGGTGATGAGGGTTCACCCAATACAGTCAATACCATAGTGGCCGATACACAATATGATAGTGTGGCTGACACATAAGAATACACTATGACTGATATACCTCAAGAACCATACAAATGATACTACCCTAAACAACTCTAAACCGATGCGTCTTAATGTGCCTTGGAAGACACATGCAATGGTACCTTATTCGATACAAGCAATGTTACCTTGGCCGACACAAATACATGTACCTAGGCTGATACACCTTGAATGAGTGTAGGCCAATACACCTTGAATGAGTATAGGTCAAACACCTTGATGAGTGCAGGCCTATATACTTTAATGAGTATAGGCTGATACATCTTGAATCTAATCAATTGATACACTATGAAGTGATGAGATGGATACACTTTAATAAGTGTAGGTTGATAAACCCTAAAGAGGGTTAAGTTAATGTAATAAGCATGTTGAAGACAATATCCTAGTAAGGATGAGAGAGAAACTTATACTCCTCATATGAGAAAGATAGAACTTCGTGTTGATAACCAATTGATGATAATTGATGGAAGTAATTTAGTATGCCTGAATACTTATGGCAATAAAATAAGCTCTTATGATGTGAATTAGGGTTGTTGTTAAAAATATAAACTTGAATACCCTAATCGATTACAAGGGGAAAACCCTAACCCTAATTATGAGAGGGTTGCAAATTGAACGATTCTCTTTATGGCAAGGTAATGATATTAACTTGATATTGCTTTTATCATGAAATCCTAACCATAGAGCTATTATGAGATGATGAGCATAACCAAGTATGAGCTATGATGATTTATCATGATACAAATCAAATAGGCCTGGTGAGCCATGTGATATACTTTGACAACAAGTATGATGTGTGTGTGTGTGTGTGTGTGTGTGTATATATATATATATATATGGGTATATCTTCGCTACCCGTGCGGGTAACTAAGATTCGCTACCCGTGCATCAATTTTGTAATTGGATGACACATATATGTAATGAGACAATCCAAATTTGTAATGAGACAACCGAAATTGTAATACAAAGACTCGTTTTGTATTACAGCATTGTTACAGTAATAAATATATATTTATTACTGTAACAGCGCTGTAATACAAAACGAGTCTTTGTATTACAATTTCGGTCGTCTCATTACAAATTTGGATTGTCTCATTACAAATGCATACCTTCCCATTACAAAACTGATTCACGGGTAGTGAATCTTAGTTACCCGTACGGGTAGAGAAGATATACCCTATATATATATATATATATATATATATATATATATATATATATATATATATATATATATATATATATATATATATATATATATATAGGGCTCATCTTTAATACCCACGCGGGTAGCTACCAGCCCCCTATTTTGGTTACTTTTATTCAAGTTTCTTACTTTCAACATGTATAGGATTACTTTACCTTGCAAACTGTTACTTTTCATGCAAAGATAGTTCCATTTGCAACAACACATTTCAAAATACAATTACATATATATATCCTGTGTATTCTGTGCGGTTTTACTGTTTTAGTCATATACTTACTTTGTTATCAACATAATTACTTTTTGGTCCTTCTAGTTACTTTGTTTGACATATGGTTACATTCGGGACTGACAGGTAGTGAAAATCTAGGACACCCGTGTAGATATTCAACGAATGCCCATATATATATATATATATATATATATATATATATATATATGTCATTTATTCATTGCCCGCGTGAGTAGCCTGGAGTTTCGCTACCCGACAGTAAAAAAAGTAACTCTTTTGGCCACAAAAGTAACTCTGCTGTCAAAAAAGTAACTACGGTGATAAGAAAGTAACTACACGACTAAAAAAATAACTCTGTACAAAATATACGGCAGATATATATAAGGATGGGTTTTTTGATTTGGGGGGGGCAAATGATATTATTTTTGGATGAAATTTTTTGGAGAGCTAGATAAAATACTCCTCTGTAATTGCGATTTTTTTTCTGAAAAAAAATTATGGGAAGGGTGGGCAGGTAGCTACCCGCGCGAGTAATAAATATGGGCCCATACATATATATATATATATATATATATATATATATATATATATATATATACTACTATAAAAAGAGTGAGTTTTGCAGGTAGTTCAAATACACCCGCCCAAAGTCATATTGACCAATCACATAGTACGGTTTTGCCAACGAGGCAAAAGCTTGCACTCTCCTTCACTCAAGCTGCTCTCACGTTTTTTTCAACTTTTTTACTTCCAAAAAATGATTTAGTTTGAAAAACTAGAACTACTCTTTTTGAACTCTCTCACGTTTGAATTTGAATTTCCCGCACCCTTCTCTCTCTCACCCATAACCATCAATCAAACTCATTTCCCGCAAACGCAAATTGTTTTTATCTAAACTTCTATAAAAAGAGGGAGTTTTTTCTTCTAATTACAAAATAGTGCCATCTGCCAGGTTGTCCCATTTTAGAATGTCGTGCTCTCCTTAACTCTTCCTCTTCTCTCCTTTTTCCAAGAATTTTACAAGTCATCGAATTTTATTTTTTCTACTTTTTCTAGGCCACGTACCCCCTCATCTTCCTTTGTGCTCCACTCTTTTCCCATTGGTCTGATAATCTCTCCCACTTGTGCACAACTAACTACACGTTGCCCTTATTTTTTCTCAAACTTTTTGAATTTTCTAATCGCGTTGAACTTGTCGTGTAAACCGTTTCCATGTCTTTAGCAGAGCGAGAACCAAACCACTGTCTGTAATTGGAGAACAATAACTCAAGAGCCATATATGTGTCTTTCTCCTTCTCAACCGTCCGTCTAGGGAGAGAGATAGAGAGGGAGAGGACGTTACTATTTTAAAGGTCTTAGTAAAACTATAAACCAAGTACATCACTACCCGTAACAAGAGAAAAACAACTCAAGAGCCATATACTCATCTTTCTCTTTCTCAGTCGTCAATGGAGGGAGAGAGCGGCGATTTCATGTCAAGATGGAGGAGGGCAGGAACCTCCTTTGCTTTGGAGGTGTAGTTGTTCTCGCCAACAACAAGGCGGTGCTTATGTGCATGCTGGAAGAGCTAGGCTGATGATGATGTCGGGTGGGTGGGGTGCTCCTCTCGATTTTTCGTCTGGTATCTTCGGCAATTCTTGATTCATATCTATAGGTAATCAACCACTTCGATCTTTTGAACAACACTGCTTCCAAATACGAGATCGGCGTGAGAAAACCCATTGTTTTTTCTTATGGTTATGGCATTGATCGACCCTTCCTCCAGCCACCTTCTCTCTTCCTACACGTTGACGTCTTATCCACCCCCACCTAATGCTTATGTCTGTATGCAGTATCTTCAAGGTCTCAGACCATGAGACCAACATGCCCGAGAGACGAAGCCTCGCTTCCCTCGAAGGCGCAATAGATTTCACAGATCAGAAAGTGACACTTGTTTGTAGAAGCGGCTGGGGAAACTGATGTCATGGCCGCTGGAGTTTTTGGACCTGTATGCTTGGCAATTCTCACTTCCGGTCAGCAGGTATTCAGCCATTTCTGAGCTTTTGGTTAATGATACTCTCACACCAGATCGGGGGATGCAAACCAATTTGTAATTTGACAAGATTCTTTCTTTGATCAACTCAGTAAATAATACATGTACTCAAAACTTCAGCCGCCTTCTTTCCTCCTACATGTTGACTTCTTCATCTACATGTACCTAAAGCTTATCTCTGTATGTATCCTCTTGGAGGTCTTATGTCGACGTGGGTGAAAGACAAAGCCTCAATTAGAAAGAGACACTAAAGCAATAGTCCTATTGGGAACTTTTAGCAGTGAAAATGGTTTTACTCTTCAGGCGGATAGGATTATATCTTCTGTTGCATACTTTTAAAATTTGTTAGGTGAAGTAATAATGCTACGTTGGTAATGGATGTTGGTTTTTGTGGTTATTGTGCATCAGGGGAAGCAAGGATCTGTCTAATTTATTTTCCAATGACAAAATTGTGCCAGCAACATGCATTAAAAGTACAAGTGAAATGAGTTTTTAGTTAAAGGACATCCAAGCAGTTGGGGTATGATGACAAAAAAGTGCTCCCCTCATTTTATGTACAGCCTAATTTTGCATATATATAAGAAAGCAAAGTCATTTTTCTTATCCCAATTTATAATTATTTTTTTAATGTTAATCAATCTTAAACACATTAAGTAATTAAATTTTAGTGGAGGTACTTGAATTATACAATAATCAGTGGTATTTGTTACTTTGTTTTGATACATTGTGTTGTCAATGATATATGATAAGAATCATATATCTCTTGATGCTTATTCTACTTAAATCATACTCCATATCCTTTTAATGTTGCTAACGAATCAAAATAACATTTATTTATACTTGTAATTGGCTCCCAACTAGCTTGTTGTTTTACAGTTGAGGGAAGGACACCCTTTAATTGTGATATGTAACTGAACCAGTGGATTTGGATCTCTTTTGGACGTTCACCTTGATAACTTTGATGAATGATTTAGTTGTGTTTATGTTTTGTTGGTACGTTAGGTATATAACTTCCTTGGAGTTTTTCTAATGTGCCACTGCTTTCTTTGCATACTCAAGACACATTTGTTAATTGGAAAAACCAATATAGCCACTATCTCAAAAAAATTATGATAGAAGTACTCCTTTGAAATTACTTTTAAAAATAAGTACACTTTGACTGAAAAACTATCATTTTGTATGGTTATATGCATAGCGGTCAGAAAATGCACAAATATTAGTATTTTTAATTTTTAATAAAAGAGTTATATAAATGAAAAAGCCACACTGAGTGACGCTTTGAAC